>JAZGLO010000655.1:0-68474 GCA_036873155.1 Biomphalaria sudanica
CAATGTCACGCTCTTCGCTTTCTCAATACTCTATGATCCTATCCCTTGTTTGGACCAGTTTGAAAAGGGAGGAGGGTGGATGAAAAAAAGAAGGAGGCTATTGTGTGAATGCTACCGTGATCGTTTTTGAAATGCATTTATAAAAACAAAAAACATCTGAATTTGAACTAGAAGCCTCAAGCCTACTGAAGCCTTCTCGAACCAATATACTTATCACAGTGCCAGCGAATCGCTTATGAAATGGAAGGTTTTATAGTAATGGATTGTTAACTTCAAACTTTAAAAATGCGACCCACAAAGTAAAAAGAGAGCTAATTCAACTTATACCACCATATTCGTCACGTGTTAATACCTGAAGAAAAATAATTAATTACCAATAGTTAATTAACTAATTGGTTATTTTTCTTTAAATTGATTCTTGTTTTGTCAGTTAAAAGAAATAATTGTGCACAATTTCAGCTTGATCCGAGATTGGGTGTCGGAGAAGTAGCGCGAACAAACTTTTTACCAGACAGACAGACAGACAGAGTGAGTTGATAGAAGCTTTTTTAAAAGAAATATAGTTTTAGTAAAAGTAATGCATGTCCACTTTCCAGATATAATCACTGACAGTGTAAGCTCTATTGGATATGCTAGGACAAATGTATACAAACACTTAGTGCTATCAGAGCATGGAATTGGTGCCTGAGTCAGCCAGTGGCTTGGCAGAGTTTAAGTCGTTGGTTAACATGTTTAGATTGACATAGGGACAAGCGCATGTTGTAATCATCTATTGTATTTTTTTCCCCTAAGTAACATCTCTATTCTATAATATATTTGAAAGAAAATATAATGATAAACTTTGTTGACATGCTCTATCATTTCAACATAACTTAACTCTTTCTCTCCGTAATTATTTATCACATTCTAGTGCAGCGGTTCTCAGTCTTGTATGCTCGGCGACCCCTTTTTACAACCCCCCACACTGCGCGACCCCCCCCCCCAACACACACACAGCAATAGAAAAATGGACAAAAACAATCCATTTTTTTAATGGTCTTAGGCGACCCCTGGCAAATCGTCAACCGACCCCCCCCCCCCCCAAGACGCAAAAAAATGCATTAACAAGGGAGATTATAATATAAGATGGTAAAAACTTCATCAAAATTGGTAGCGTGCAAAACTAAAGTTTTTTTTATTGCTAGGAAATATAATTAAAAAAAGGTAAATAAAAATTAACATAGAAATATACATTTCAAATCTTGTTCGTATCATGTCCATTTAAAAAAAATATATCAATGATATTCTAACATTCGTTACTAAATCATTCCTAACTAAAATGCAAATAATTATATATACGCAAATTTAGCACAAGGATGTTACTGGTAATTTATGGAATTTCAGTATATCAATATACAAGACCAATAGGAATGCTACATTATAATTATCAATATCCCCTATCCCCCTGTTATACACCCTTTGCCTAGAACCCCTGTAAGAGAATATTAGGTTAGACAAAAAAATGTTAGGAATAAAAATTCCCGGTCCAACCCCCGTAGTCAAAATTAAAGCTTATGCCGACGATACCACACTTTTCCCCACCTCAGAAAAAGACATAGCTAAAATTATAGAGACATTTACATTATTTGGGAGGGCGAGCGGGTACAAAATAAACATAAATAAATCCTCCATTATGGGACTGGGTAGGTGGGAAATCCCCCCCCCCCCAACATTCCCTTTAACCTTAAAAATACAGAAAGAAATAAAAGTATGTGGCATCGTGTGGACTAGCAACCCAGCACACTTTTGCCATGAACAGTGGGCGGAGATTCTGGCCCACACAAAGAACGTGATTAGGATGTTTCAATACATGGCGACAACCATATTTGGGAGAGCTATATTAATAAACAACTTGGTCATGATGACCCCAATAAAAGGTAGACTCTCAACTACAACAGGGTCCAAATATACCTGCGTAATTCGTAAAAAGAAAACCAAAACCCAGAGAAATACTTATTTAGTGAATGTGTGCTGGTTGAGGCAGCAAAAAAAAAACTTTAGAAGATATTATTGACGCAAACAGTCAAACCTGTGCAAATGTAAATACTGCTATTTTCTTTAATAAAGTACCTAAAGCCATAAATAAAAAAAACTAAGAGACATCAATGTAATTATTTTATCAGAATATAGAAACCTTATTTGGAATACCTACCTACAAATTGTCTACCATAATAGACAATATTGTAAAGTATTATTAGATCACATTTTAAAGAAAATCATTGAACGCAAAGTGAAACAATATATCGCTAAATAAAAATACCAAGATTGTCCATTAACTTAAAGAAAAGAGAATATACATGTATGAATATGTGTATGCGTGTGTATAGATATATATCCCAAATGACCCTTTTTATATATTTAAAGACCCTGTAACCATATAATTAAAAAAGCTAGTACTCCAAATAAAAAAAAAACAGTGATCGCCCCTTGAAATTAACAAGGGTTAAGACAATTCAAGACAGTACACAATCACGAAGGCCACGCCTTGACCTTGTGACTGTATAAAGACTGAAACCAAAGTTTTGATCTACAAAGACGAGCGAGTTAGGCAGGAGAAAACGAGAGATCTCATTCGATTAAAACAGAGAATCATATCGAAATGGAACATTAGGCCGGAAAGTCAAGGAACGGAAACATAAAAAGGAACCAGGTGCGAACACGTGAAAACCCAAGAAAAGGGAAAGAAGAGTAACTCCAAGAAATTAAGAACAAGGGCAGACCTTTACGTTTTATGTAAACACTGTTTTTCTTCTGTTGTTACTGTAGTGAGAATCAGGCATGACCACATGATATCTAAGCAAACAATTCTTTGTATAAATTTGTACTTTTTAACAATTATGTCCATAGTGACTTCTTTACGATTATTGAAAAAATACCACCACTATCTGTATTGTGCGTACCTGTGCAGTCTACATACAAATATATTATTTCTTACTACCTTGCAGACGTTTACAGTCTGTACAGATGTTGCTATTCTACTGTTGGTCTAATATTGAGCATCAACATAATCTCATATCTCTACAAGCTTCTACATCAAATTGTTGCTAAATTAGTATTTAGTTTCATTTTGTACATATGTCATAGTTTTTACTATTGTTAAAAAAAAGAATTCTCCACCACCATTGTCAATATTGCGCATGCTTGTGCAGTCTACAGAGAAATAATATATTGAAGAGGGGAAGAGGAACAATTAAAAAAGGGGGAAAAAAGGGGGGGGATATTCAAGAAAACAAAATTAATTAATTATATATATGTAGATAGATAGATAGATAGATAAATATAAAATAACCTTCAGTACGACTCTAATTGGCCCCTGTGACCAAAAAAAAAAAAAAGCCACAGAGAAATTGTCTCTGAACAGAAACTCCCGATATACTGACTCTAGCAGACAGGATTTCCACCTTGATGATGAGGAAGTAGTTTTCTAAATCTCAAGGGAGGAAATCAAAAATTGTCATTAAAAGGGAGACAATAAAAGAAACAATATAAATGTTTAAATGGCTATGTTCGCATAAGTGTGTACACACATAGATGTGTATGCACGTTTGATAGAAGTTAATATAAAGAACTGGGGTAATGTAGCAAAGCACAAGGGAAACAACCATAAGCAATGTAGACAAAGTGGAAATAAATGTGACTACGATGTTTAAAATGTTTTAATATTCTTTAAGTCTCTACTTTCACTCTTTGATTGTTTCTATTTAATTACCTAGTGTTGACATTCTCACCACATATATTTTAACATAAATATAAATTTCAAAAATATTCATTATATGCTATTGGAAGAAAATAGCGCCATATACAAAGCAATTTAAAACGTTAAAATATTATGACAACCTAAAGGTAACTATATGCATTGCTATGTTTTGCAATCATTGTACTTTAAAATGTAACTACTTAATTTGTACGCATACTAATAAAATATGCATCTTTTTGTTAATAAAAAAAAAAAAAAAAAAGCCCAATAAAGAGGCCAATAGCCCAAAAAGAGGGAATGCCCAAAAAAGAGGCAAAGAAAAGAGGCAAAGGATTCCTAGGATGTAAACAGCTCGACAACTGAAGTCAAAAGCTAAAAAGCTGAGGTATCCTAAAAAAGAGAGAAAAAAAATGTATAAATAACCTAAGCACTCTTATTAATGTGTATCAATACCTAAATAACACGTTACTAATGTAACTAAGATACGAGAAAAAAAGATTTCCACAGTCGGAGATGTGCATATCCAGTACATCATTATCCACAAAAATCTTCAAGGTATTTTACCTTTCCTGACCCACCCAGCTATGCCATAATATTCGACAAATGTAATTGACATTAATTGTAAAGGCAGTTTAAAAAAATTAAGTCTTGTAGACTAAAATGTTGATTGCAAATTTTTTACCTTTTCTTTTAAACAAATTTTTTAACTGCATCAAACGAGAACAAAATTCATCTCAACATTTTCGATGGGAATAACACACACACACACACACACACACACACAAATTGAGACTACAGGGGAATAATAACAGTTAATGTTATGAGCCATAGCCATAGCTTTGAGGGTCTCCCTGAAGCGTTTTCTTTGTCCGCCTTGTGAGCGCTTTCCTTGCCTTCAATTGGCCCTACAGGAGTCGTTTAGGGATGCGGTGGTCTTCCATTCTGCAGACGTGTCCTGACCATCGCCGCAGGGGCTGCATCAGGATTGTGTGGGTAAACACTGCACAAAGCACGATCCACGAATGTTTGCCTCGACAAAACCGTCTAGAAGCAGCACAGAGACTAGATACGAGAGAGATCTCCATACCTTGGTGTTACACCTGTTGTTGTGTAGCACTAATTCATGCTTACTGCGCTATGGTCCTATCACTTGTGTGGGCCAGCTGGAGGTGGAGAGGTGGGGTGGATGACGGAGTATTTGGGAGAAGATTTCCGTGATGGCTTTTTAAAAGCAATAAAAAAAAAATGTTCAACTTGAATTCGATGGCTAAAGCCTTATCAGGATGGCGCACTAGCCACTGAACCGGCTAAGTGCTTATGAAATTGAAAGTTTTATAGTTATCAATTGTTAGTTTTAAAAGTTCAGGTTATGACCTAATTCCTTTCACAAACGTTTACCTCTCCTTGGCTAGTACGCTGCCCAATTGGACCTCTTCCATTTCATAAAATCAGTGGTCAATTCTTTATGGATTTTCATTTCGTTATGGAATAGGTGTACAAATAGGTGTACAAATAGGTGTACAAATAGGTGTACAAATAGGTGTACAAATAGGTGTATAAATAGGTGTACAAATAGGTGTACAAATAGGTGTACAAAGTTTCAACTTGATCCAAAAATGGGTAGTGAGAGAAAAAAGTGTACAAGATCCATCTACCCAGTCAGAGTATAGACTTTGTAAATACCCTGTCCAATCGTCTTTCTCTCTCCCCCCCCCCCTTCCTCTTTCCTGTCTGTCTATCTCTCTCTTCCTCTAGTTATGTGTCTATCTTTCTCTGTGTTTGCCTATCACTGTCTAACATAGTCTAACCCTCTGTCTCTTTCTCCTAATCTCTCTTTTTCTAACAGGACATTAAAACAACACAAATACAATTTCACATAAAGTTTCAAAGAAAGCCATTTTAGTCGATCTCTCTGTCTGTCTATTTCTGCTTCTGTCTGTCTAGTTTCCTCTGTCTCTATGTCTGTCTGTCTCTAAGTCTGACCATTGTAGGGACCTAGTTTAGTTTAGAGATTATGAAAAAGCGCAAGAAGGCTAGGGCTTAAAGAAAGAAGGCTATTGATAGGGACTGGTAGAGTAAACAACGACTAGTGAGAGAAGACGAGCACCCCATTTCGTAAATAAATACATCAGTTCAATTCTTCATCAGTGGCGTAACTAGGGTGGGGGAGGAGGGGGGGAGAATTTGAAAATCCCCCCGGGCCCCCACCTGAGGGGGGCCCCCAAATGAGTATTTTTTTTTTACAGTAAGACTTAAATATTACGCAAAATGCAGGGGCCCCCAAAGAGGTCGAGCCCCCCGGGCCCCAAACGATAGAAAATTGTTAGCTACGCCCCTGTTTATCATTGTTCATTGTAATGTCCCTTGGCTAGTTAAGACTAGTTAAGTGAAGTATTGCTAGATTTACATAACACACGAGATCCTAGCCAGGACACCATCTCTGTCTGTCTCAAGAGGACAGCTTGACAATGCGTTGTCACTTTTGAAAATGTCATTTCAAAATAATCTCTTCCTGTCGAAGTCGTTGGATGGCGTAAGAAAAAAAAAGGAATTATGGGTGTTTAATTAACTATAAATCCATTAACACCAGTGTAAACACCACCGGAAGTAATATTTCCAGCCCGCTAAATCTAAGCCAAACGTCAGATGTGACTTTTTCCCTCTTGTCACTGCATTGCGATAAATATCTCTTAACGGTCAACTGACCCTCACAGATCAACTGTGCTAGCCAGCCGGCCGAAGAGCGTGTGTGGTCTCCTTGGCAGGTTTCGGACATAAAACTGACCAAGTCTTGGTCATAAAATGTTGGTGGATGGAGTCCATTCCAGTCGGCCATCAACCTGTCGGACTAATCTCTCTCTTTCCGGCCTGGTGGTAGTTTATTTCTAATATGGACGAGTGAATTATAGACCCTCTCAGTTCTGTCTTTCGAACTTGTCGCAGATGTTATGGCCTCAGTGAATCTCTCTGGTGTTTTTTTCCCCTCCTTGTATTCCTACTATTGGCTTGCACTCCCTTCATGGGTGGAAGGAACACTCTGAAGTATGAACGAGTATTTCAAAAACGGCTCTAATGATTATACCAGACACTGTACAGTTTATGCATCTCTCGTCTGTCCGTTGACATTCATCTTAAAGGTGCTTTGACCAATTGCGTAGATCTTTGCCAAAGATTCTTTGGGGGAAAAAAAGATGCCAAGCTGATTAGCCACAAAGTGAAAACTCTGGTTTGACGTTAAAGTTAATATAGTTTACAATGTCATATATATATGTGATTATGACAAGGGCGTAACTAGGGATTTTGGGGCCCGGGGGGATTGACCTCTTTGGGGGCCCATTGCATTTTGACGTTGGACATATGACATGGGATAATGTACGCAAAAATATATAAGCCCCAAATCAAATTGGTTCAGTATATCAGTAAACTTAACAAAAAGTAATCAAGACTCTTTTAATGCATAATACCGTTGTATAGTAGGTAAGTAATGCACAAGTGACAAATCTAAATTGATATCGCTTCACGTCGTGCATTCTGTGAAGCAAAGAAATCTATAACATCAACTACATCGATACTTTCTAGTATTTGTGACTTCACTGACATTAAAGCCATGATAAGCCTTTCTTGTGTCATAGTGCTCCTGAGATAGCTTTTGATGAACTTGAGCTTTGAGAATGATCTCTCACATGACGTAATGGAAGTGGCCTGAGTTAGCAGTATTCGGAGGAGGTTGCAAAGTTTGAGCCCACCTAATTACCATATGAAGCCTTTTTCCTCAATATGTCTATTGGTGATTGTATTACTGGTTTGTTGATGAAAAGTGCTCGTGCATCAATGACATCATTGAAAAAGCGATTTGCCATTTATTTCATCATACAAACAGGAAAAGTAGCACAGTTTGTCATAAGCAGGTCTTCATCTAACAGGTGTCTTGGTTCAAGAAGAAACCCAAAGGTATCCATTTTCTTTCCAGCCTTTGAAATCTGTCCTGCGCTTCTGTCGCAACACGTTTAAATTGCAGTTCTATTGACAGTCCTACATTAGAACTCAACTTCCCATCAAGTCTTTTCTTTCTTCTGGTTGTTTTGATTATAGGGAATCCATAGTATTCACTACCTTCTTTTGTTTTCTTCGATGGATTGGGTTTTTGTCAGTTTCTCATCATTTTGCAGAAAGCATGAAAGGGTACTAATTTCTTTAGCAGCTTCCCGTATATGCAGTCCAGACTTTTGTAGTTTCTTCTGAACTATAGTAATTGGGCGCAAGAGCTTTGACCAGAATTCAAGATAGGCAAAAAAATCTTAATTTTCCACTGCATGAAGAAGATTTTGTGCTAATATTATATGGTATTATGTCATTGTTGGTTGTTTATGTTTTCTGCGCAAGCAAAAGGATTCAGAGCATACAAAAGTGGGAAAGATCCATATCTCGTTATGCTCGAGTATAGAAATACTCCGATAAGTGGACTGCCGTATTCACCATCACAACTGCTGACGAGTAGAAGACTCAGGGAATCATTCCAACTGGTCCCAAACTATTGAAACCATCGGTAGCTGAAAATGCAGAGACATTACTCAACGAACGACAGATGAAAAGCAAAGTGAAATACAATGCAAATGCAAGACTACCTAAAGATTATTCTGTCGGAGAGTTCGTCTAGGTCAAACATGGCAGAAAGCAGTTGTCATAAAAAAAAAATTAAGCACCCAGATCTTACATCATAAAGACAAACGGAAAAACATACAGAAGAAATCAACGCTTTTTGAATATGAGTTTCGATGAAGACATCTGTGAGTACTATGAACTGATGGAGACAATGAACTGCAAACTGTTGGAACAAACGAAACAGACAGTTATAGACCAACGTCTAGAGAACTTGTTGTGCCAGTCAAGACAACCAGAAGTGGACGAATTGTAAAAGTTCCTAGTAGACAGGGACGGCCTTAGGCCACTGCAGCCTATGCGGTGGCAGTGGGCCCGCGCTTTCATAGGACCCGCGCTAATTCTAAGTGTACATTATTAAATTAAACCATTATAATGTATATAAAATAACAGGGTTTTCGTGACCTCCTGATTTTCCAGGGCCTCCAGGAAATCTCACGAAAAGGCAAAATATACGATAAAGTCCTGAACTTTTTTTTAAATTTATTCAAATCTCCTGAAGAATAGACGAAATTGACATTTTGGGGTGCCTATAAATAAAAAGTGTCATTGCGAGCTTTCATTTGATAAAAATTTATTGCAAAGACGAAAGTAGGCCTATTTTCTAATTCAAAAAAAAAATAATATTGACATTATGCTCATCCCTACCCAGAGTAGGCACCGCGCGAT
Source organism: Biomphalaria sudanica (assembly GCA_036873155.1). Classification (NCBI taxonomy): domain Eukaryota; kingdom Metazoa; phylum Mollusca; class Gastropoda; family Planorbidae; genus Biomphalaria; species Biomphalaria sudanica. The sequence goes on from JAZGLO010000655.1 coordinate 9,065, forward strand.
CCGTTTCGCATAGAGCCCCGCAAATGCTAGGGCCGGCCCTGCTAGTAGATATCACTCTTAAGAACTTTAAATAGAAGGGTATGATAATAACTTCAATAGGAAGGATGTGCTAATATTATATGATAGTACGTTATTGTTTGTTGTTTATGTTTTGTGCGAAAGCAAAAGGATTAGATGGAAATAAAAAGAGAGTTTCCATTGGATTGAGGAAAGATGAATAGAGGGGTAATAACTCGAGTGTGAAGTTTAATTCTGAAATTATAGACGCCAAAACCGAATAATGGACTATTCTAGCATTATTAAGAATAACTTTTGGATCTGTTATACTCGATTCTGTAAATTTTACCTCAAGGTTAATTAGTGTAGCCATAAAATACTCGCCATTTAGATCTATTATAGTTATTAGTAAAGGTAACAAGATACCTAGAATCCGCTGTATATCATGCAGTTTTATTCGTGGCAACAAAGTTTAAAATGTAAAACTAACTTTAAAAAAAAAACTTTGATTTCTGTGGGAAAAAATAATTTTAAAATGTCAACAAAGTCAACGTACTGATAGACCTAGATATAGGTTTAGTCCTTGTGATAAATTTAATCCATAAATGTTGAAAAAAAAAGACACCCGTTGACACTATTTGTCAATCAAATATATTAAATTTATGTATTTACAAATAAATTTCGGACACCCATTATGGGGCCCCCCTAGGTGGGGGCCCGGGGGGATTTTAAAATTCTCCCCCCCCTTAGTTACGCCACTGGATTATGATATATGATATATATATATATATATATATATATGTATTTCTGAGTCTGATTTTTTTTGTTACTGATTATTTGAATTTTTAGAAAAACTTATACCCTAGCCCCTCTTTAAAACATGTGAATGTAATCTGTTGCCCTACATTGTTTGACGCTATTGTTTTTCAGTAGTGCATCTGTCACAATCTAGTTCTGTCTGTTCACAATCACCTGACAAAAGTCCAAGGTTTCCATCGTTGGAAATAAACATGTCACCAATCAGCATGCACTCTACAGTCTGTGACAGTGTCGCCTGTCACTGTGTCTCAAAACCCACCCGTTGAGTGTGACACTACGTGTCTTATGGCCTACTCGATATGTGACACAGCTTCTGTCTAAATTATCCCCCCCCCTTTTTTTTTTTCCAATGTGGCACATCGTAAACCAGAGCGTGCCAGGTTTTAAATAACCATCTTAGGCACCTCTAGTATTTCTATGTTGTTAGTTTGTTTTCAAGAAGATGCAAATAAAGCTCGGGATTACACATGTGCGAAATTCCATGATGAATATCATGTTTATAAGATTAAGTCTGTAGATCAGCCGTTTGATTGTTCCAATGTTTCCTTGTTGCTACAATTTGAATAAATTCTTTTTTTTAATGGCCATAAAGGTATTCCGATTTTTTGTGAATCAGTGCCGAAAAAGGATTCTGATTTAGTTGGGCATGTTCCCAGTTTAATAAGGGAAGGCTGCCTGGTTGTGTGGTACGCGCTCTGGACTGTTGTATCGGTGGTTCCGGGTTCAAAATCGAGCCTCCGTCTTCCTCCGCCGCCACCCGGAAGGGTTGGGCTAGGATGTAATAACATTGAAGTCACGAGGCATATATGTGACACTTACAAAACTGGATGTTGATATCGCTGTGAATATCAAAAGGCAGTGGCGTAGCTAGGGTTGGGAGAGGAAGGGGGAGAATCGGGAAATCCCTGGGCCCCCAGAAAAAAAGGATTCCAGGATGTGATTCAACATGAAATCAAAGGAGATATCAAAGATTTAATCAAATGTGTGATCCAAGATGTAATCAAATGTGTGACCCAAGATGTAATCAAATGTGTGACCCAAGATGTAATCAAATGTGTGATCCAAGATGTAATCAAATGTGTGACCCAAGATGTAATAAAATGTGAGACCCAAGGTGTAATCAAATGTGTGATCCAAGATGTAATCAAAGGTGCAGCAACGATGTAATCAAAATGTGATCCAAGATGTAATCAAATGTGTGACCCAAGATGTAATCAAATGTGTGATCCAAGATGTAATCAAAGGTGCAGCAACGATGTAATCAAAATGTGATCCAAGATGTAATCAAATGTGTGATCCAAGATGTAATCAAAGGTGCAGCAACGATGAAATCAAAAATGTGATCCAAGATGTAATCAAATGTGTGACCCAAGATGTAATCAAATGTGTGATCCAAGATGTCCTCAAAGGGACACCAAAGATATGATCAAAGTTGCAAGATGCAAGGTTTGATCCAGAATGCCATTCCTGATTTGTTCCATGTTCCACTCCATGTTACACTTTGTATTCAAGACAATGACATTTTTTTCACAGACTTTGAAACAGACTTTAATAGAGGAGTAATCTCTTGCAAGTATTAAGCCTAACCGTACAGTGAGGATGGAGGCGCGTTGGCTGAGCGGTAAAGCGCTTGGCTTCCGAACCGGGGCCCTGGGTTCGAATCTTGGTGAAAACTGGGATTTTTAAATTCGGGATCTTGGGGCGCCACTGAGTCCACCCAGCTCTAATGGGTACCTGACATTAGTTGGGGAAAAGTAAAAGCGGTTGATCGTTGTGCTGGCCACATGATACCCTCGTTCACCGTAGGTTACAGAAAAAGATGACCTTTACATCATCTGCCCTATATAATCTTTTCTTGCTCCTCTAGGAATTGATTCCTTAGCTGCTAGGAGGATTGCTTTGGAGAAAGCTGAGTATGACTTATTAACCTGATTAGATTTGCAGTTTATTGAAGTTGTGTATAGGTCTGTGAGCTTTGAGAATAGGTGCCAGTTGGCTTTTTTGTAGTTCCATCTGGGGATGGTGGAGTTTTCTGATATTTTGAAGGAGCTATCCATACTGATCAATATGGGTCTGTGGTCACTGGTGGCTAGCTGGTCTGCAACTTCTCTGGTGCACTTTTTGGATAAGTTGTCAGTTGCAAAGGCTAGATCTGGAGTGGTTGATGTTAGCCAGGCTCTTGAGAAAAATGTTGGTTTATCCTCAGGTTTGTTAAGTAGGATAAGTCTGTTCTCTGCTTGCCATTCTTCAATTTCTTCTCCCCTGGCATTTAGGTCTGGGTATCCCCAGCTCTGAGAGTGACTGTTCATATCTCCTAAGATAAGACAGTCTTCTTGGTTAGGTATTTGTATGTGATCAATCTCTATTTCCTTGTCTGGTGGGAAGTAGCAGTTAAAAAGATTAATATTTCCATCCGGAAGAATTAGCTTAGTTCCCATTATTTCTGATTCTGAGGAGCTGGGCATAGTTATGTCTGTGGTAGGGATGTCATTTTTAATGAGGGTGAGGATTCCTCCTTTGGGTCTGATTTCTCTATCTTGTCTGATGCAGGTGTAGCCTCTAATGGAGAAACGAAGATTACTGTTCAAATGAGTTTCTTGGATGCAAGCTACATCTATTTCTTTCTCATGCAGAAATATTTTTAGAGCTTCTTTTTTCTTTTGGATGCCCTCTGCGTTCCATTGTAGGATTTTTAAACTTTTGGTCTTGGAGTGTTGGCCAGTAGTATTTACTTTCTTGTCCCTGCTCCTGGCTCCACAGGCAGAGATAGAAGAACCACCAGCTCGCTTGTGTGGGCTCCTTCGAGGCGGAGAGCCCGGCCCCCTACCTGCGCGGCGGGATTCCACAGGCAGGACGCCACATCTATTAGAATCGTTACTGAACTCCAACATAGATGAGGTTGCGTGTCAATATGTTTTGCGCCAGGAGGCCCATTGACTCCGACTTCAGCCTGCTTTTCTTTCTGGGTGTGCTCCCATAGCCTTTGATCATCCAAGATCATCTGCAAGGCAGCAGGTGTTTATTTTCGGAGTTTTCTCTCCTAGATGAACTGCTATCCCTAGCTAACGAGTTTCATCTACCCGGGTTAAGGGTTAGAGCGCCCTATACTCGCTTTTTGCAACTGGTCTGATCACCTTCAACAACTCCACAATGCCACCATTGAAGCCAGAAACACAGTAGAAAATAACCCTTGTACAGAAAATAACATAAATCTAAAAGCAGCTAACGCAGTTTTCAGGAAAAATTACCTTTCCGCCATGAGAAAAAGTTGGCATGAAAAAACAGAACGGCTAAACGTAGATAGAGACGGCCACAAACTCTGGCGTATAGCCAAATGTCTCAACCAGGAAGAAAACAGAACAACTCCTATAGTAATAGAAAAGGACAACAAACCCCTGAAAGGCCAAGAAGCAGCAAATGAATTCATTAAGTTTTTCCAAAGCGTAGGAAAAATACAAATCAGTGAAAGTAGAAATAAAGATGTAAACTCAGAAATCCAAGATAGAATTAAAGAAAACAATCCAGCTTACTCCATGGGAATGACCACTAATCTTAAAATGAAGGAACTTGATGAATCCCTAAAAGTCCTCAAACCAAAACAAGCCCCGGGCCCAGACAAAATATCTAATGACATGCTTCTTCATTTGGGTCCTCAAGCCAAAAGAAAACTGCTACAAATATTCAATGCTAGCTGGAAATCTGGCAGAATTCCAAACATCTGGAAAAAAGCCATTATGATCCCTATACTAAAGCACGGCAAACCAAGAAACAAACTGGATAGCTACCGCCCCATCAGCCTCACTAGCTGTTCCTGCAAATTGATGGAAAGAGTGATAAATAGAAGGCTGACATGGATCCTTGAGTCAAATAACCTACTCACTGAAGCCTAGGCTGGCTTTAGAAAAGGCAGATCAACAGAAGATCAAATCGCCTTTATCACACAAGAAATAGAAGATGGCTTTCAAGAAAAGAAACCAACAACCATTGTGTGGGTTGACTTAGAAAAAGCATTTGACAAAGTCTGGGAACAAGGTCTCTTGCTCAAACTAATCCAGCATCACATATCCCACAGAATGTACAACTGGATAAAGGAATATCTAATTAATAGAAAAGCCTTTGTTTGCATGCAAGGACAAAGAAGCCACACAGTGGGTATTAAAAATGGTGTTCCCCAAGGAGGAGTCCTATCCCCAACACTTTTCTTAATATTCATAAACGATCTAAATCAAAACCTACCAAGAAAAGTTAAAAGCAGCATGTATGCAGATGACCTTGCCTTAATTAGCACAGAAGAATATGTAGGAACATCGAAATTTCGATTACAAGATGCTCTCGATATACTAAATAATTGGTCCAAAGACTGGGGCATGTCCATTAACACAAAAAAGACCACCTATACCATATTCTCACTGTCAACAAAACAGCAAACAATAAAATTAAAATTAGATAAGGAAGCTTTAGAAAAAAATGACAGCCCTACATACCTTGGAGTCACCTATGACCCGAGACTAACCTGGAAAAGCCAAATAGATAAAACACAGAGTAAAGGCATCCAGAGACTATCCCTCTTGAAAAAATTAGCTGGCACAGATTGGGGAGCAAATCACAACATCCTGAAAAAGACCTATACCGGTTACGTGAGACCTGTACTAGAATATGGTGCCACAGCATGGGGCTCAGCAGCCCAAACCAACCTAAGAAAAATAGACAAGGTTCAAAATATTGGTCTAAGGATAATGACAGGAGCAATCAAAACAACACCCATAAGAGCTATTGAGGAAACCGCTGCCCTGATCTCTCTGGATGAAAGAAGAGAAATAAAAATCCTTTCCCAATTCACTAAATTGGAAACCATGGAGAGGCACCCACTCAGAACCAAAATCCTCAAAACTGGCACCAAAAAACGTCTCAAAAGGACTAATTTCATACAGGAATCTCTAAACCTAAAAAAAGAAACACCAACTTGAAAATATTACCCTGGAATCCTCGATACACTATAATGAATCCCCACCCTGGGACGAAAGCCCTCTTCCTACTATAAGGGACCATATTGAAAGCATTAAAAGAAAATCTGATTACAGACCAACAGAGCTCAAGAAAATAGTGAACTGTTTTCTACATAATAATTATCCTAGCAATCAGTGGATCAGAGTTTACACGGATGGCTCAACCCACAAAGCCACCACAAATGGAGGAGCTGGAATACTTATCGAATGGCCAGATGGAGGAAAACTAGAAAAATCCATTGCAACTGGAGAGCTCTCTGACAGTCACAGAGCAGAAAGGGAAGCACTAGCACTAGCTGCTACCATCCTAGCAAATCATCCAAGTTCCCCACACAGTCAGATTGTCTTACTAACCGATGCAAAAACAACCCTCCACAGCCTGCAAATCTCTGATTCCTCATATATTAATAACCTCAAAACAGCACTTACAAAGCTCAACAACAATAGCAAAAAAACTGTAATTCAATGGATCCCAGCTCATATAGAACTAGAAGGAAATGAGAAGGCTGACACACTCACCAAGAGTGGGAGAATTAACACACTAATAAACTCTGCACTCTATCCAGAAGAATTGAAGGAATTAATAGTAAATAAAATAAATGAGAAATGGACGAGCTCTCATCCAAATCACAAGAAAGATGACGCTTACTATAAGCTATCCCGACAAGACCAACGTCTAATCTTTCGACTCAGGACCGGACACAACAGAATGCGACAACACATGTACCGGAAACTCAAAATTGGAACCAGTGAAATCTGCCCATGTGGAGAATCACCAGAGAATACAGACCACGTCCTCCAAAACTGCTCTCTATACCAAGAGGCTCGTATAAGACATTGGCCCCAAATCACCCCAAAAGAAACTATATGGAGAGCTCCCTGATCTGGAAACCACTGCGCATTTCATCTCATGTATTGGTCTACTCATCTGAACACTCCAACATAATCAATGAGAACGAAGAAGAAGAAGAAGAATCTGCCCTATAGACCACAAGGTCTAAAAGGGAAATTTTACTTTATATATTTATATATATATGTATGCATGTATGTATGTATGTATGTATGTATGTATGTATGTATGTATGTATGTATATATGTATGCATGTATGTATGTATGTATGCATGTATGTATGTATGTATGTATGTATGTATGTATGTATGTATGTATGTATGTATGTATGTATGTATGTATGTATGTATGTATGTATGTATGTATGTATGTATGTATGTATGTATGTATGTATGTATGTATGTATGTATAACGTGAAGGACTGCAGTTTGAATACTGGACATGGTTAGCGAGAGGTGTGCGGTTGAAACTGAAGGACCTAAGTTCAGATACTGGTATCTCCTCGCCCAGGTTAAAACTAAGGTAAAACACTCCGGAATAGTTGTTTTGGTTGTTGCTGTTTGTGTTTAGTCTATTGACGTGGGTTCTCTCTAGAGTTGTGACAATAAGATCATGTACTAATTATGTAGGTCATACTAAATACGTGATACCTACAATCTGGAGTAATTAATTGTATCCGCCCACCTCCCTTCCCCCCCACCCCCCACCCAAGGGATTTCCACTTTCTCTTTCTTTCCTTTTTCCATTTGTCCTAGTTCGTCTGTCGGTCACGTAATGTACACTTTCTCACGTTCAAGGTTTGCACTAATGCTAAAAGACATGAGACCACTAGAGCCTCGGGACGGGGGGAGAGGGTGGGGGGGGGGGCCGGTGAGACGAATGATTTGTTAGCATAATAAACTTTTCCAGAGACAGCACAGATAATGAATGTCACCCCCCCCCCCTTTTTTTTTCCCCACCCAGGCGCTTCATTTTTCTACTGTCCAAGAATGTCTGTCAGTCTCGGCTGTCTCCTTTATCTCTAGTGAGTCACCCTCGAGTTATTGATGGACTTCTGGTAGGGATCACGGTTTGACCGCTGGTCACTACTTGACTAGATTGACAGCACTAGGTCACGTACAGCCACAGTCATCACGCTGTGTAAAACACCAGCTTAATGAGAGGAACCAAAAAAACTCGTGACCAAAAAAAAAAAGGAATGACAATCCTATTTTAATTGCTTTTGTAGGCCGTAACTTTCATGTTTATATATAGCTCAGTGAGCTGTGATCTCTTTTGTAGACCGTAACTTTCATGTTTATATATAGCTCAGTGAGCTGTGATCTCTTTTGTAGACCGTAACTTTCATGTTTATATATAGCTCAGTGAGCTGTGATCTCTTTTGTAGACCGTAACTTTCATGTTTATATATAGTTCAGTGAGCTGTGATCTCTTTTGTAGACCGTAACTTTCATGTTTATATATAGCTCAGTGAGCTGTGATCTCTTTTGTAGACCGTAACTTTCATGTTTATATATAGCTCAGTGAGCTGTGATCTCTTTTGTAGACCGTAACTTTCATGTTTATATATAGCTCAGTGAGCTGTGATCTCTTTTGTAGACCGTAACTTTCATGATTATATATAGCTCAGTGAGCTGTGATCTCTTTTGTAGACCGTAACTTTCATGTTTATATATAGCTCAGTGAGCTGTGATCTCTTTTGTAGACCGTAACTTTCATGATTATATACAGCTCAGTGAGCTGTGATCTCTTTTGTAGACCGTAACTTTCATGTTTATATATAGCTCAGTGAGCTGTGATCTCTTTTGTGGCCCGAGAGGAGGAGGGGGGGGGGGGGCAAGGAGATCTGGGAGAAGATTTGCGTGCTGCCTTTTGGCGCTCAGCAAACACAGCTCGGCTCTAGTAGGGTTTCGAACTTGAGACCTCTTCATAGGCAGCAAAGCGATTTGAGCCTCTCAGCCACTCTTCCCATTTAATAGATAGTTCCCCCGCCAAAAATATATATATTATATATTTTTTTACGTATGTGTGTTTGTGTGTGTACATAATTAATCTTTATTACATTCTGACCCTTCATTCTTTCGTAAGACGTTTATTGTACCCTAGAATAGGCTCTTCCTGGATTTAGTGGAAAAATTGTAGACTCTCCGCCCTTGCCAGCACGGTGTTCTGGGGAATCTCTGGGAGCTCCCCAAGCGCGGACAGAGCCCCGCCGCCAAACACTATGTACGGTATTGAAAGCAACAAAATGCATATTCGGAGGCATCTACAGTGCATTTTCCTGCTACGTCCATGATGCTGACCTCATGACACTTCCGTAAATTGAAGGCGTTAGAAAAAGGTTACCTTTACATGATAGGCCCCATAGACAGCAGGGCCTGAAAGATGTACTTTAGTTTACATTGTTATAATTTTTAAAAGCTATACAGCTAACTAGAGTGAAAACATATAATCTTATACAATATATATATATATATAATTTTGAACAAAAATCTTTTTTTAAATCTTATATTATTTTATAAATTATAGACATTACTTCAAAAGAGAAGTTAATAACGTCCTATGCATTTCACTTGTTAATCAAATCATGCATGTTGATCAGTGACTTAATCTCTGCAAAGACTTTGGCTGATTCAGGCAACCCATTCCATGTCAAGAGAAGAAGGAGACTTGTGCGAATTTTTCTTAGCATATAGAGCAGCGGTTCTCAACCTTTTATGCTCGGCAACCCCTTTTTACAATCTCCCACTTTGCTGTGAACGCCACCACACACACACACAGCAATAACAGAGTAGACAATTTTCGATGGGCTCAGGCGACCCCTGGCAAATCGTCATTCGACCCCCCAAGGGGGTCGCGACCCACAGGTTGAGAACCCCTGATATAGAGTAAGAAATGTGCTCTTGTCGTTGTTTCTGAATATTTTTATTAGGAATGCTTTGAGAGTGAATAAAAAGACAGCAGAGCTAAGCACTGGCTTTCAAAACAACAACAACATTAGCTCAACACATTCAGCCGACATCAATGCAGAAGTGGGAGGAGGAGGAGGGGGGTGGATATTCATTGGATCCCCGCTGCCAGCAGTCTTTTGATGGGGGGAGCAAGAATAAAAGAGTTTGGAGAAGGGCCGTTAATCTGTTGGCGAGATGACAGACGACAAGAGAAATCACTTCTCAAGTGGGTGTTCACTCGCTGACAGCAGTGGGCGCACACACATACACACAAACGAGGGAATGCGCATACACGCACACACACTTGCCATGATCGTTAGCCATCCCCCCCCCCCAACACTGTCTGTCTCGTGTGACAATGGCAACGCCTTGTGACATCATCAAACAGCAGTCAAGAAGAACGAGTGCATCAGCTCGAGTGAGAAAGCCAACGTCCAGTCTGGACAACCCACAACACAAGAGTGGGGTGGAGAGGGTTGCGGGCTGCAACAGTCAAAAAGTGGTACGGGGGAAAAAAACAGATAAAGATTACAATATCGCCTTGAAAGACTTGTACTGGATCACACACCATATGCATCTAATTCATGTTTTATTCTTTTTCCTGGGCATCTGTTGTAAGTTATTTGCTGTAGACATAATATAATCAATAACTGCAGTGACAATATATTGGGGTGGCCCTAAGGCATCATATGGACTTCACTCAATTTCTAGTCCTTCCTATAAGGTCACACCAAGTATAGAAAACATCCATTATTGTCTTTGGTTTTGCCTCAACCTCTTTCTCTTTTATAGATTGCATACAAGTTGTGGTGATAAATCTTATACCATTGAAATATAATATTAAAATATTCCTTTGAAATATACTATAGAAAAGTGCATTTAAACGCCTTCATATAAGGGCATTATAATTTTGTTTAAAACACACAAATCATCCATGCATAGTCATTGGAAATATCCCAGCCTGTCCCCCCCCCCCCCTGACAAGTTAAAAAAAAACAATAAAGTATGCAGTGTTCCTAGATAGAGCTGTAAGTTTCCAATTGTAATAATTTAAAAAAAAAGTATATTGGTCATTTCCGAATTCTAGCATGTGGGGGCCCTTGAGTGGGGGTTGTTTTTTTTTGGTGCCTCTCTCTAGCTTTGAAGGCTTGATTACACTTAATTTCATTAATTTCTTTTGAGAGTATCTCATTTCATATCAATATTTTTTTAAATATTTATTTAGTATTCAAATTAATTTAAATAGTTTGTGGAGCCCCTTCCACTTTTTTTTCAGTATGAGGCCTGACGTAAAGACGGCCCTGATTTTAATACTGTACCATACATAACAACTTAATAACACAGTTCGACTGGACTAAGAGACTGAACACAATTGGCTTTAAGACGAACTAACACTATAAGCAGTTGATCTAGTGACTAATTAATAGAACATTGGAAACAGGTACAGGGTTCTGGTCCTGTCAACACATACATGAAGGCGGAGTGAAGCAGCTCCTAAAGACATCATGGGATTTCCCCCATGACACAGAGTCACAGAGACCGCCAGGTCAGCAGTTAATGATAAGTGGAATTATGAAGCCATGTCGCTAAGTTCCGAGCTAACCCTGTGTTGTTACCGGTCGTTGGTTTGTAGTACCAGACTGCTGGAAGACAATTAAACCGTTTGTAAACGTAATATATCTGAACTAATAAAACTTCAAATAACTTGAATAACTTAAACTAAGTAGAACTTTATTTTCAATGTAGACAAAATCAACTAGTAATAACCGAAATAAATGAGTAGACTTAAGCAATAACATATCTTTCAGTGTAACGCTCTGGAGTCGTCTGTCCTAAGACCAAATGACGACAATGCAACCTATATTGCATTATTCACAACCAATTGCTAACCCCCTTCACACACACACACACACACACTTCATAGCAACCTGTTAACATTGCCGCAGGGCCCTGTTAAAGGGACATCGTCTGTGTATAGGGGGATTCGAACTGCAAATATGATTGACAGCACTGTGAGATCCGACATGGTCTAGTCACTCAGCCAGGGAATATCTACTTCATGGATTATTTAAAAAGGGTAAATATTTCCTTGCTATTTACTTAGGTCGACCTCAAGACTGAATTCCCTAATATGACTTGTCCCCTGTATCTTGTTACATAAGACCTTCTTGGACAAATTCCGGAATAGAAAAAGGGAAAGAAACCTTTTATCTACCTTTCAAACCCATTCACCATCAAGCCAAAGCGCAGACAACTCCTGGGAACGCTCCAAATCTCTTGGGGCTTGCTTCCCCTTGTCTCTTTTCTAATCGGAAGTGACGTTAACGCAGACGGACAACAAAGCGATGTCGCCGAGCACAAAAGGGGGGCCTCAGTGTCTTCCCTGTCAACTTGGATCTCTGTGTGTATGTGGTGATGGTCCAGGGGGCCACCCCGTTGTTGCCACAGTCGACTAGCACAACATTGGGTGAGGGCGCCCGCTGCTCATTATTGATTTGGGCTTAGGAATAATAGATTAGCACCCTGGACTGCTGCGGCGCCCCTACCCCTCATTATCTTGTGACCCTTAGATAGGAAAGTTAGAATTAGTGTGGGGGGGAGGGGTATACTATACATTAAACTAATGGACGAGCACACGGGGAAGTGCGGGAAAGGTGGGGGATAGAACATAACAACAACATCTTTGTTGATGCACAATTCCTCGCTAGTCCCTGTGGGGTCTGCAGGCACCCTGACAAGAACCAGGAGCGTCGCCCCAATGTTGAATGTTATCCAGACACAACACTGTATAGAGTCTACGTGTTTTTCTATTTGTCTGCAAGTGTTTAGACATGCTGTTGTCGTCTGGTCATGTCGGACAGATTTGATTGGCTGGATCTTGTTGTTTGCACAAAATTAGTTTCTAGATAATTTACTCGTAATGTTTGTGATAGATCTAATGTAACATGCTATTGAATAAACGCCAGAGATAGAGTGTAGTGGGTCAGTAAATGAAATTAGTGAAGAAGAGTAGTAGAGTAGAGCAGTGAAGTAGAGCAGTGAAGTAGAGCAGTAAAGTAGAGCAGTAAAGTAGAGCACTAAAGTAGAGCAGTGAAGTAGAGCAGTAAAGTAGAGCAATAAAGTAGAGCAGTGAAGTAGAGCACTAAGTAGAGCAGTAAAGTAGATCAATAAAGTAGAGCAGTGAAGAAGAGCAGTAAAGTAGAGCAATAAAGTAGAGCAGTGAAGTAGAGCAGTAAAGTAGAGCAATAAAGTAGAGCAGTGAAGTAGAGCAGTAAAGTAGAGCAGTAAAGTAGAGCAGTAAAGTAGAGCAGTGAAGTAGAGCACTAAAGTAGAATACTAAAGTAGAGCACTAAAGTAGAGCAGTAAAGTAGAGCAGTGAAGTAGAGCAGTAAAGTAGAATACTAAAGTAGAGCACTAAAGTAGAGCAGTAAAGTAGAGCAGTGAAGTAGAGCAGTAAAGTAGAGCAATAAAGTAGAGCAGTAAAGTAGATCAATAAAGTAGAGCAGTGAAATAAACTAATACAAAGATCAATAAAGAAGTTTACTCATAAGGTTTCATAGAATAAAACAAAAATTTTTAGCAAGTTTTCATTAAAGAAAAAGTAAAATGATACCCAGATCTAGTAATTCAGAAAAAAAAAACACATTTCTTTGCCATCTTTGAACAATTCTAACTGACCAGTCTGACCGTTCAAGAAGGTCAAAGCCTTCAATCATTCCAACTGGGGTGGGGTAGTGGGGAGCGCCCCAGAGTCCAGCAGAATGGCAGCAAAGATCTACAACAGTACAAAATCGTTCATCTCTCGGAGATGTATAATTACCACTAAAGTGACGGGAGGAGGTCGAAAGTTTCCTCGTGGAAGTGTCAGGCAGTGATTTCAAACAGTGTGTGTTTGTGGGGAGTTGGGGGGGGGGCATTAACTCACTAATGGTATACTGCAGCCAAAGTTGAGATGGACAAAAAAAGTTACTTATATTTCTTCAACAAATGGTTACGATAATTTTCGGACCCAGAATGACCAGGCCTACAAAGACCAGTGCATGCCCAGAATGACCAGGGCATGCCCAGACAGCTCAGCTGTGATATGATTGGTTTAAGTTGTGAATGCTGAACTCGATCTGAAACTGAGACATGATTAAGTTAGTAAATAATCTAGTAACTTTTTTTTTTACGCGGGATATGCGGATGACAGGCTTAAACCACTTGGCCACCTATCAAGATGGCTTGAGTTCGACACCCGACTCTAGCAGAGCTACGTTAACTGAGAGCCTAAAAGCAGCACGGAAAAACCTTCTCCCAGATACCCCTTCCCCCAATGGTCCACTAAAGAGATAGGACCCTAGCACACAGAGCATGCTAAGCTTAAGAATAAGACCTGCGTTATATAAAGGCTATTAAAAACAAACAACCAGCCACTGAGGACTTAGTGATTTATTATTTGTTGTTGAATGACTTTCTAGATCTCAATGTCAAAAGTTCACCTGCAGCAGACGATGTGAATTTCATCTGTTTCATAGGTCATCTAAGATTCTAAGTCATCTAAATGACCCGCTCCCTCCCCTCACGGCCGTCTAACTGTGCCCCAATAGACCTAGGGCTTTTGCAAGAGAGGATTTAAGCCTCTCAAGCCCTCACTCAAATGGAGTTTGATGATGATGATAGACCTAGGAATCTGTGGACCCAAATAAGAATGGAACCCTCGACCTTCGCTTCGGCAACTAAGATTTCCTTTCCTTATCTACTTCTTCCTTGGCTTTTATATTAAGCATACAAAATTGTTGGCTATTTTGTGACATTTTTTTTTAAAGGCTGCACCAGATTTGGAAGACCATAAATGGTATTAGTCATACTAGGAAACTGTCCACAAAGAAAATATTTCGTTGAAACACTCGCTCTTGTCGACTGTCACAGTGACATTCTATAACTACGTTTGAGAGTCTGACATCACTTCCTGTTTGGGATCGAAATACTTGCAATAGAGTAATTGAAATACTATTTAATCTGAAACGTTTCACTAACGCTACAGAGCTCCTTATGCACTAGCGCCATGTGAAAACACCTAAATCAGTATCACTCGAGATTTGCCTTTTACATTTGACACTAGGAAAAGAATTGGAACATTTAAAACTTATTAATTTGAAACGTGTAACTAACGTTTGCAGAAAAATAAAGCTTGTTGGTCTTTCGATTAATCAACATGTTACCTCAGAGTTGAAGATAATCTACTTCCCAGTTCAAACCACTCACAGGACGATAAGGGGGGGGGGGCAGCGGGCAGGGTAAGAACCTGGAACCATCTAGAAGACCAAACGACAGTTTAGCGCGCATACTGCACGACCAGGGTACAAACCCTCGAGACCATTGAGACAAAGTCCAGAGCGCTTACTACTCGACCAACAGGCCGCCTACACCTAGAGCCTAAAAATGACACGCCACATAGTTGAAATCGACATCGATCTGCCGAAATAATTTCAAACATCATCTGTTGAACATCTAACCACATGTGAACATTTCTAAATTGTATGTCCATTAGCGTCTGCCCCCCCCCCGACCCCTTTTTTCCCCCTTAAAATTATTAGATCTATATCTACTTCATCGACATCACTCTCTGAGGTCCATCTTGATCGACATTGACGCAGCGTAACGATTTGCTCGCTGGACCACGGCCATGTTGGTGGAACATTTGGACAACAGCCGCAAAAAATCCGATGTGACAGTGTACGAAGAAAGCCGCCCTCTGTCTGGATCGGGCGTCACAAAGCGCTATCTTGACGTGGAGCGCAAAATCAGACAGGGCGGGAAAAAAAACCCTCAGCGATTGGTTGAAATTACGACGTCAAGACAACGCATGCGCAAACAAAAAAAAAAACTGAGCTTGAAGTTAATGGGAGCTAGAAGAACTATGTGCAGAGGCTTGTCAACCTTTTCTAGAGATCGTGCCGACATTTCCTGCAATGTTACGTCTCAAAATCAGCCTTGCGTCTAATGCATGTCAGTCGAGCTGATTCAGTGGAAGAGCTGACGGTTTTTGGTTTAGAAATTGTATAAAGGTCTAAATAAAAACTGACCAGATGCGGAATCACTTGTCAATGAAGCTCTGCCAATCTTGCATACTTTTTCTTTTAAATCTAAAGTTGTGTCACACACTATTTCGTTTCTGACATTTTAAAAGCTCCTTATGCCATGTGAAAACACCTAAATCGGCATCACTCGAGATTTGCCTTTTAAATTTGACACTAGGAATAGAATTGTAAAATGTAAAACTTAACTTTTGCGAGGGGATTGCGCCTGATGCTGCTGCTGCTGATGCTGATGCTGATGCTGATGCTGATGCTGCTGCTGCTCTGGTTTGTCAATACGATCATTAGCAGTGGTACAGTAAGGACAGTTGTAAATAAAGCTGCATTTACATTTCTGATGTTTCTAAATATGTAGGCAGTGTTTTTCAAACTTTTGACCTATGTGTACCCCTTTTTATAATGTGTGTAACCCCTCGCCTCTTCCCCCCACCACACTTTAATTTATTAACAGAACATAATAAAAATGTGTATTTTTAAAAAATCAGCAAAGTGAATGAGATGGAACGCGTACCCCCTCTACAGTATTTCTCTATCTCTTTCGCTCTCTCCCTCCCTCGTTTTCGGTCTCCCTCACTCTCTTCCTCTCTCTCACACCCACTCTCTCTCTTTCTATCTCTCCCTTATAACACTTGAACTCCTAAAGGAACTCCAAAGCGATGGAGAAATTCATGAATGCTGTTCAGATTCGATTGTCATAGATCGCTCTAGCTTTTATGTTGCGATGTTTCTACTTGGAGTATATAGAATGGTTTCAGATAAATCTCCAAATCAGCATTCCGAAATTCAGAAACAAAGTTATACAAATCCCTAAATATTTTCTTAGATGGACTGTGATATACAATCACAGAGCTAAATAACCTAGATCCTAGTTAGAAAAAAAAACCCAGTGTATGCAGTACGCTAGTTTGGTTCACGTCACAGCTGCTCTAACTTCTTCCTGCTCAGTATCACGTGACCGTAAGTTAAAGCTTTACAGGAGGTACGTCATTGCTTCTCAAAGATGTACTACTTGACAACCGCCGATACCAGTGTCACATCGACATGACATGTGTGACATCTATGCGACATTTAAACAATCGGCCTCTGTAGCTTCACGTATAGAACAGATGACAGTTTATGAATAGGTGTGTCCTGGTTGTTTATATATAATGCATGCACTTTGAAAGGACCAACATCACGTGATCCCTTCAAATGTCAAGGATGTAGAGAGGGGGGAAGGGGGGAGTAAAGGGAGGCGACTTATTTGATCAGCTGAAGATGGGGCTTTACAGGTTGGTGTAATACTTTTATGCACACCCCCTTTTAAAAAATGAATAATAAAAAATAAAGGTGTTGCGTTTGAGTGCTTTAGCAGACGACATAAGTGTTTGTGTGTGTTTGTGGTTGAGGATGCCAGCTTTGATTTAAGATGCTTTTTAGGTTACTGTAGTGGTAGATTACATAAGACATTGTCATTTGAATAGTTTTTGAAAACATTCACTAAGGATTCTATGGCGCAATATTGTTCTTCAACTAAATTACAAGAATATACTGACTACATTGACACTATATTGACATTGGGACTCATTGGCACTGCATTGGGACTCACTGGCACTACATTGACACTACATTGATTGATGACTGGCACTGCATTGCAACTACACTGGAACTACATTGACAGTGCATTAGAACTACATCAACTCTACATTGACACTGCTATGCAACTACATTGAGACTGTGTTAGAACTCAATAGGTATTACATTACGTTTTTTTTTTCTTATTTTGGGTTAGTAGATCAAACACAAAATTGCCCACATGAAGACAAAATAAGTGTATATCTTTAAGATATTGGTCTAGTTAAAATTACCCTGCGTTAGCTAACAAAGTAATTAAACCAACCAGTGGCGTATCTAGGGATTCGTGGGCCTTGGGGGCTTGACCTCCTTAGGGGCCCTTGCAATTTGGCATTCGACATCAAGATATGAGATAATGGAGTAATATTTAATGTTTAAAATTTCAGACACTCATTTGTTCCCCCCCCTCCTCTCAAGTGAGGGCCCGTGGATTTTAAAATTTGGACCCCTCCTCTCCCACCCTAGCTACGCCACTGAAACCAATGCTAATGAAAAACATCTATTTGTAGTCTTTAACTTATAAAACACGAAATGGGTCAACAAATAGACTCCTCGAGTTGAAGAGCTTCAAGGCGATTTCCTTGTATGGTTGTAGTCTTGTCAGACTAATATCTTTTGTTCACCCCTGTCTTGTCATGTCGGTCTTGTGTCTTGTCAGTGTTTAGTTCATGTTGATGTCTTGTCCAGACTGGACCCATTGTCAGCTTGGAAAGTGTGTCAAAGAGATGACTAGAAGACCTCTTATATTTTTATTTTGTTACTTCTTGTCTTTCTGTCGCCTTCTTTTTTAAGTTCCGATGTCAGAAATCTTTGCTTCCCCCCCCCCCCGCCGCCACTCCCCTCTCTTGCCCCCCAAGGGTTTCGAGTCTTTACACTGCACACCTGTTCATTGTCTTGGTTGTTTGATGTGACAGGTCACACTTATCTGAAGTAACAGGTAAGGCCAACCAGTTTTGTACGGGAAGCGAGTGGGGCCATCAGGGTGCCGTGCTGAGCATTAAACCCACGTCTCCGTACCTCTGTTCCGTACTTGTTGAACTCGGCATGGTCTAAGGCGTGGGAACAGGAATGAGTGGGGGGGGGGGGCGGGGAGGTAAATTAGAACACGACTTCAACATATTTCCCCCTCCCCCTTTCAATCGCTTTCGTCCTCTCAATCTCTCTCTATGTTTGTCGTCAAGGGTTCTTAACATGTTCGTACCGGACCGGCACTTTGTTTAGCGTTCATTATACAAGGTGTCACCCTCTCTCTTAAGTGTTTTGAATAGGACTCGAGGGTGAGTCAATAGAGCGGGAAGGGGTGGGAGTAATATTGACTGAAATGTGACATTTGTCATTCAAACCTTAGATTCAAACACTCCGTCTGTCCTCGGGCATTATGGGGACTGAAAACGGAATTGGAAATAACGAATTCAAAAAAAAACAGCGAAGTGTCAATTTATCGTGGCGCAAGTATACAATATGACAGCAATGTGACTGCAATGTGACTGAAACGATGTTGATGTAAAGAGTCATTAATGTGATCGACGTCATCGAACTGACCACGTAGAGCTGGAGACAACGTGATCTTCATTATCGTGATGGTCAAGTGATTCTTTATTTCTATTTGTTTCCCTTTGTGAAATCGTTGACAATCATTGAATTACCCAGTTAGACGGGGACTCGATGGACTTTGATTTTAAAGTAGACTGTTGTTATGACTTTTCCTGATTTGCTTTTGGTTGAGTATTTGCACCGAATGGATACTGTGACACCTTTACAGTTTCAAAACATGATTCTAGGCAAGGTCGTCGCGTGTTGTCTCATATCCGGTCCTTGGAAACTTTTACCCACAATGCTTAGTGAAGCAGTAGACGAGAGATTCTTACTTTTTTTGTGGGGCAAATGTGTGGTAAATGAAATGATCCCTAGTCGGAAAATGGTTTGGGGCCATTGCTGTGAACTATTGTAACAACTTCTCGATGACCAGGGCCAAAAACTGTTTTTAAAGTCTATAAGACTATGGTGACATGTTTCTGCGGGTGGCGTGTGGTAAGCACAAGAACAAGAAATATCATCTGCCCTTCTGATTGCAAGGTCTGAAAGGGCGGTGGGGGGGGGGGGCGGTTACTTACTTTACATGTCTCGGGGGGGGGGGATATTATGTAAGATTAGTCATGCTTTTCTTGACTTGGGTCAACTCCTCCCCCTTAATGCCGCTTTAAAAAAATTTCCACATAAGACTTGTGTGGATGTAACAACTAAGGATTTTGAGGCCCTATGGAGAGGCTTGTGTTTAGGGTCTCTTGCATTTTGACATCAACATCATGACATAAGATAATGGCATAATATTTAATGTAAATAAAAATTTCGGACACTCACTTCCTCCCCCCCCCCCCAATCAAGTGGGGGCCCGAATGATTTTCCAATGTGGGACCCTAGCTACGCCACTGGGACTTCTTGTCGCCAGCTCTTTTTGCAGAAATGCTCCACTGGGACATTCGTCTCTGCATGAAATTGTCGCGAGATCCCAGTTTACTTACTGTTTGAGATTCAGTGCACAGAATGACTCACACAAATATACATATTTTCGTCTTGTTTCACACACAGCGCCCCCCCTCCCCCCCCCTCATCGGTACAAATCTTCCGCTCTTTCATCTCTCACTAAAACATACAATCTAACACCACATCAAATACCAGATCAAATACCACATCAAATACCACATCAGATACCACATTTAAAATTAGAAATGGCTTGTGGGTTGTATTCACTCATCATTGGACCCACAACATTCACTTCAACTCACTCCATCCTCCTCACCCACCTTGACACAGTAGCGCACGTTGAAGCAGACGTCACGGCTTTTCACGCCAATATGATAATGACATAATCAACAAAGGAACAAGTAAAGGAGAGGGGGGTATGAGCGGCTAGACATAATAGTCAAGCGGAAAAGGGGGGCTCGGCGTCATAGCTAGGCGAGATCATTCGTACGCTACAATGAGCCGGGCAATAAAACACGTTTCTGATTGGGGAGTGCTATTAGCTCGAGCACCTGGCCAGATTTGTGTATTGAAACCAAAGTAATTAAACCCATTGCCAGTCGGTACATCAGAAAGACACCGCGAAATAAGTCAGATAAACTTGCCAGTGACCTCCATTTGATAGCGTGATTGTTAGTAGAAAATAAACAATTAGCAGTACTACAATGAACATGCGAGGGGTTCCCCCTTTTTTCTACACCAAAATAATTTAATTGGCACCTTTGAGATGTGTGTGTGTGTGTGTGTGTGTGTGTGTGTGTGTCTTATTACGACATTCTAATATTTGCTTAGCACTAGCCTGACCTTTTTTTTTATATCTAAAGCATTTGGGAGTTATTTGTTTTTTTGATGGTCTTAGTGCTAAGTTTATCCACCCGGTTTTCCGGTGAGCTTTGCTACTGATTAAATCTGAGACTAATTATTGTATTAACAAACTGCGGACCATAAGGAGACATAAATCTCTGTTTACTCAAGTCAGTCAAGGCTATGTTGCAAGCTGTAAGCACCTATGTAGCCCCCCCCCCACACACACACACACTTCTCGACTCACAGAAAAACAAATGTATTGAAGAAAATGTAAAGTGTGTGATTGGTGGACGCGCTATATCAACTGGCAATAATAAGACCAACATTTCAGAGATAAACACACAAACAAATAGACAAACAATCGCTTCGAGAAACAATTCAGTAGAGGAAGAAATTGTTAAAATAAACAACCATAAATTAAAGTACAAATGGACAAAGTTAAGAACCAATAAATAAACACATCAACAATTAATGAAACAAACAAATAATTAAAGAAATGTTGATGGTGGGTAAAGAAATATAAAGTACCCCTTTAAGACTTTGCAATCTATATGGCAGATGATGTGAATGTCATCTGTGTTTATGGCCCATGACCAACCGCCTTTACTTTTCCCAACAAATGTCTGCTACCGATTAGATCTTATCTTATCTTATACATGCCAAAGTGACGCTCTGAAGAAAGAAACAACTAAGCAGCACCAAACAAAGAACGAACCTATTTCCTTCGCGCCGTACATACAGTCAGTCAGTCAGTCCTACTGGCAGTGTATGATAGCACAGCATAGAGAAGAGCTGTCCAATTGAATGGTGCAGTTCTGTAGGCAACCTACCATATGGTGCCACCTCAACCACATTGCCCCCGCCCCCCCCCCCCTCCATTATGCACGTAAACAATTGCCAGGCTCACCATGGCTTGACGCTGTGTAATGTGACTACTCACGAGGGCATGTAATCACAAACATTTTTTAAACACAACATAAAGAATAAGGAGTTCGCAAAAAAGGGAGGTGGGGGGAGATCGTTCTTCCAACGGTTATGTGTGTGCTGCATTAAACTAGCATGATTTAAATAAATAAATAAAAAAAGGTTGAGCTCACGTGATCACGTGTGTGAGTGGTTTAGTTTCGTACTTTTTGTTGCGCATGTCTATGACGTGTACACATGACACAGTACACATTGTTTTGAGATTAAAATAGCTTTGAGTTTAAAGTCTAGGCTTTCATGGTGGGGCATTGTGGGCACAAATATTTGGCCTTAATATTAGCTTATAATAAAGGTCCATGTTAAACTCATGGTGGGCAATATGAACTGGACATAACATTAGGTTATAATCTAGTTCCTGATATACAAATAGTGGTTCCTGATAGTAAGTCCTACCATGAAACAAATAGTGGTTCCTGATAGTAAGTCCTACCATGAAACAAATAGTGGTTCCTGATAGTAAGTCCTACCATGAAACAAATAGTGGTTCCTGATAGTAAGTCCTACCATGAAACAAATAGTGGTTCCTGATAGTAAGTCCTACCATGAAACAAATAGTGGTTCCTGATAGTAAGTCCTACCATGAAACAAATAGTGGTTCCTGATAGTAAGTCCTACCATGAAATCATAACATTGTGGCATTTAGAGATTGTAGGATTTCTAATAATATAAGTATAAAAGCAATTTTTGATATTATTATCATTATAAGGAATATAAAAAAAATAAGATTACAACTGCACTTTCATTTTTCTAGATAATTATTTGCTTAGAGACAATATCTTCGTACTTAAATATTGTCTTGTTTGATAGAATGTGACTTATTGTATGGATGACTCCATTTGACCTTTGGCATGGATGATCCCTCAATGTTTTCGTTTTGCGAGAACGATCGGTGTGTAGTTAGTGTGTAGGTCAAGCATCCATGTACTGTAACGGGTGACCGTAAAGCATCCCATGTACTGTAACGGGTGACCGTAGTGTTGGCCGATGCTGGATGTTTTTTCTCTGAGCTATTTCTAGTCCTTATTAGAAGGGTGTTCGAGCACAGCCAACGTGAGGTCACGGAGGTCACGGTTCGAACCACTTTTATGGGGCAAGGGCCATTGTGACTTTCGGACTGTTGTACATGTACAGATGAAAATATACGTTAAGTTTGTCAAATGTTTGACATGTTTCGGGTGTTTCTTCAGAATGAAGAAAATTTATTTCCTAGTCCAAACCTTCAGAAAGACGACGGGGGATGGGAGCGGCCAGGGTTTGAACCGACAGTCCAGCGCGCAAACCACTTGCTCATGCAGCAGTGTTTGACTTAATGGGGACACAATCTAGATATACTAACCTTTTTTTTCTCAAGAACGGAGAAAACTGTTGACTGTTTGCTGTCATACTATGTATAGACAAACCAATGGGAAGTCTGGGAGAATGTCTGATTCAAGCCATCAAGTTGAAGTATGCAATTTGTATCTTTTATTATTTACTATCTCTGTTCTATATAAAACTTTACTTTTTTTCAAATGTAAATAAACACTTTTATGTTACGTAAGTAAAAACACCCCAAAGGTGTGTCAGTTGCAGGTGGTTTCAGGACGAGACATGGAGGACACTTACAAATGCTGCGGATACACCTAAAGAAAATCCGCTGCCGAGGACAGACGTAAACGACGAAAAGACAATCTAAATTGACCACCGGCGGACAATGGTTATGCCTGCGCTAGATGTGGGAAAATATGTATATCGCAGCTGGGACTAATACTGCATTTCCTCATTAATCTCCGGACTCGAAGACAAGCCTTATTATGCGTCAGTTTGGAGGGGCGGTGGCTGAGTGGTAAAGCGCTCGGCTTCCGAACCTGGGATGCCGGGTTCGAATCCTGGTAAAGACTGGGATTTTACTTTCGGGATCTGAGCCCACCCCTCTAATGGGTAACTGACATAATTTTTGGAAAGTCAAGGCAGTTGGTCGTTGTTCTGGCCACATGACCCCCGTCGTTGATCTCGTTTAATCCTGAAATGTACATTAAAGCAAAGAAAGCGATCAGTCCCAATCAATGCACGAAGCGCTGATTGTCCCCTTTGTGAATGGGTTCAACGTGAGCATGGCCAGGAGCTAAACAAATGGATAACAACAATAATACATCTAATGGAGGCCTATATGGCAAGAAACCTACTTGATCTAGAAATAACACGTGTTGGACTCCTTCGGGTCTTGAAAAGACTGGGGTCCTTCTCGTAGGAATGAAAGCTTGGACTTTAGCTATGGTCGGATCATTGTCGCCCACATATATCAGTTTCCCTTCCCCACCCCGCACTGATGATGTGTCCAGAAAAAGGTACAGTTTGGGATCAGCGGCGTCGTGCGTTCTGCAAGGATGTTGCACGGTGTACTGCTTAAAGGTTACGAGTTCCTGAGTTTTCCTCAGAGGTTAACTCCCGAAGCCTTTCACATGTTTCGCTATAGCGGCATGGAAGGAGAGGTTTGGATTTAGACTTTTTTTTCTCCATGTTTGGAAGCAAGCCAAGTCCCTACTACCGGAGAGTTTGGGTGACATTCACTCTCCTTAGCTCCTTGTCATGTCAATAATAAGCTCAGCTTGACCCAAAAACCTGAGTCACATGATACAGAAAGGAGTTAGTATTGTTGTCCTAGGCCAGTCGAGACACACATATGTAATTGAAAGCATGTTATAAGTACTGGAGTGCTTATATTCTCTACCACTTCTGGTAATAACAACCCTACGGAACCTGAACAAGATGAACCACTGCCTAATAGATAGTTCAGAAAAAAATATGTTTTTGATTATATGCGCATTGTTGGCTTGTTATATTTTTTAATAAAAACAATAATGCTTTGGGTATACCATTAGTACATTAAATGAAAGAAAAAAATACACATAACATAGATCGATCCACACCGATAGATAGATAGATAGATAGATAGATAGATAGATAGATAGATAGATAGATAGATAGATAGATAGATAGATAGATAGATAGATAGATAGATAGATAGATGAGCACTAAAAATAAACTGCTTACATTTTTAAAAAATTCTTAAGGGAAGTAAAAAGTCCCCTGTAGAGATAAAAGCTTCACCAGTTACGGTCCCTGACCACACATTGTCAATCTCTCCAGGGGAGAAAAAGGTTGAATAGATCTGAACTAAACAAAAACTGAGGGGGGGGGGCAGTGACGTAGGCTGTATGATGGATGATAGCGCAATCATGTTATATTATGGGTGACGGGCCTTATCTCGCCGCCTTTTGTGTGCACAGGCGACGGCCATGACAGTCACATGTCCCGAATGACACGCTGCTGTCATGGATGTCACACAATGCCAGCTTGCTCGTCGACATGTTGGCACGCATTGAAACAGAAAGTTTTTTGAAAGACGTGGATCTGGTAATAGAACGTGACTTACGGTTCATGTGGATAGGACAGTCTTCATGTGGATAGGACAGTCTTCACGTGGATAGGACAGTCTTCACGTGGATAGGACAGTCTTCACGTGGATAGGACAGTCTTCATGTGGACAGGACAGTCTTCATGTGGATAGGACAGTCTTCACGTGGATAGGACAGTCTTCATGTGGATAGGACAGTCTTCACGTGGATAGGACAGTCTTCACGTGGATAGGACAGTCTTCATGTGGATAGGACAGTCTTCATGCGGATAGGACAGTCTTCACGTGGATAGGACAGTCTTCACGTGGATAGGACAGTCTTCATGTGGATAGGACAGTCTTCATGTGGATAGGACAGTCTTCATGTGGATAGGACAGTCTTCACGTGGATAGGACAGTCTTCATGTGGATAGGACAGTCTTCATGTGGATAGGACAGTCTTCATGTGGATAGGACAGTCTTCACGTGGATAGGACAGTCTTCGTGTGGATAGGACAGTCTTCATGTGGATAGGACAGTCTTCATGTGGATAGGACAGTCTTCATGTGGATAGGACAGTCTCCGTGTGGATAGGACAGTCTTCGTGTGGATAGGACAGTCTTCATGTGGATAGGACAGTCTTCATGTACACACACACAAACACATATATACCTACGTACACACCTATAACAACAGAAGTTCTAGTGGTGGAGGGGAATAGTGCGGCGTTGTGTGCCGAGTGCTGGAGTTCGGATCGAAAGAAAGTGGAGGGATGGGGGAAGATGGGAGAAAGTGGGAGAAACAGGGAGAGACAGGGAGAGAAAGAATATGAAGAAGAGGGAGAGAAAAGGGTGGGGGGGGGGGTAGAGAAAGAGGATGAAAGAAAGAATAGAATATTGACGAAGAGGGAGAGGCGTAGATGAGAGAGAAGAAATGGTAGAGGTACCATACTGAACCAATAATCTTCAAATACAAAAACAAAATGTAATAAAATACTCAGATAGACACAAAGATAAAGGCACATTCCTCGTCCCATATGCTAGGACAAATTTGTACAATTCTCCTTCTTCCCTAGGGCTATTAGAGCATGGAATGGGTTGCCTGAGCTAGCCAGGAAAACCGGTGACTTAGCAGAATGCAATTGGACCCCACGATGACTTGCTAACCATTGTCGAAAAACGTAAACTCAAACTCTATGGCCACATTACAAGGTTCTCAGGGCTCGCAAAGACCTTCCTTCAGGGAAACAGTACCAGGAAAAAGAAGAAGCGGAAGCCATAGAAAGCGATGGAAAGACAACATCAAAGAATGGACATAATTGTCAGTGAATGAAATTCTATCCAAGGCAAAGGACAAAGAGGAATGGACCAAGACGGTTGACAGATCATGTATGCTGCCCTAACGGTCCAACAGACTAAGGGATGGGTGAAGGTGGTATCGAAGATGAAACATGTTACTTGCAAATACTGATCATTTTCCTCAAATCTCAACAGGTCCGAACAAAATGCTGAAAACTCTTTTACAAGGCAAACTGTATAGAGAACTGCAAGAACTGGAAACCACCACTACTCAGATCTAGGACTGTTTGGTCCAGCTAACTTCAGAAAGAAAATGAAATAGAAGAAATATTACAAGAATGAAAGAGGAAGGGGGACAGAGGGATGAGATAGGAGAGGGGGGGGAGTCATGAAGGGCGTGAGGATAAAAAGTATTTGTTAGAGTCACGCTTAGTATTTCTTCCATCTGAGCCAAAATCCACCCCAATGACAACTGGGATAATTTATCAAGATAGTATAGAGTTAGGAAGACAGAGCAATACTTACACCGTCTTTCTCCACGCCATGAAAAGGGAATTCCTCAATGTAATGCTCTTGTCCCTGTGTGTTTGTGTGTTGCGTTGTCATGGGAGCAAGTGCATTCGTCAACACCGTTTAGACATCAAAGCCGGCTTACAGAATGTTGACAACTTGTTAGCTTTCAGCTGCTGGAGAGACGGGCGTGAGTCACGTGACGAATGGTGATGGCGACCTTTGTAATGAAAAGTAGGCATTTTTTTTATAAGTTCGTGTAGAGTGTAGATAGCACTAAGTGTGTTGTAAAAGTAAGTGGCCTCAATGTTGTAAAACTAAATACACGAAGTACCAACAACGTATACCTAAGTAGCCTCAATGTCGTAAATCTAAGAATATGACGTATCAACAACGTAAAATTAAGGCGCCTTTATGTCGTTAAACTAAGTACATGAATACGTATTAAGCCTGCATGTAGTATTTGATGACAGTAAGACTTTTACCCCTTATGTGTGGTCGTGGATCTGCGTGTCCAGATTAGTTGATGATCTCAACATATGTCAGTTTGCTTATTAGACCGATTCCATTCCAACTAGTTTCACTGAAGTCCAGAACCTTAATCTGTATTTTCACATTTCGCTTGTCAATTTGTTCACTCTGCCATCAATGTTCATTTCTTACCAATCTTTTGTATCTAAAAATTATTATCATTATGTGCAACATTATATAGTTATTTTTATAGTGTATATTTTTATGAATAAGTTATTAACTTTTTCACAATTTAAAATGTATCTTTCAAAAAAGTTTTCTTCAGTGAATAAATGAACGTAGATAAAAACTAGATATGAGATGATTAGAAAAAGATTTAAATCAACGTAGAGGGGGTCTTTGGAAGGGTATGTACATTGTTACCTTTAGGCGCTCAGTAAACACAACTCTGTTCAAGTGGGGTGCCGAACACCAAGTCCCCCTCATAGGTAGCCAAGCTCAAGCGTACCCAGCCCCTCGACCACTCTTCCCATATACACAAAAATTGATCGCTTAAGAGTATATCATTAAATTAATGGATGTTGGATTTAAAAAAGAAAAAAAGTTTACTACACTTTATAATATTCCAACAATTGGCCTTTAAATGTAAGACTTAGAAGACGGTTGGCTAAATGTTCCGAAACATTAATCGAGATCTTAAACAATACATGCGGAAATACCCGAAGACTTATGGTCCATTCAAAATAAATATTTTCTCATTCTCAAGTTAAATTAATATTTGTGAATTAAAAACATCACACACACACACAAAGTTTTCCAATTGTGGAAGCAATTCTTTTCATAAAGATAATAAAGCAACTATCAGATTTTTTGAAAAATTGTTAAAGCTGTTTTCGAGATTCTTGTCCAAAGATTGAGACAGAAAAAGAGAGGGAGGGAGTTAGAGAGAGAGAGAGAAGTAGACTAATAGAGAGTCGTGAAGAGAGGCAGAGATACACAAAAAGTTTAGGAGAAAGAGAAACGCAGACTATCGGAGTGAGAGAGAGAAAAGCAGAGAGAGAGAGGCAGAGATACACAAAGAGATTAAGAGAAAGAGAAATGCAGAGAGAGAGAGGCAGACACAAAGAGATTAAGAGAAAGAGAAATGCAGAGAGAGAGAGGCAGAGATACACAAAGAGATTAAGAGAAAGAGAAATGCAGAGAGAGAGAGGCAGAGATACACAAAGAGATTAAGAGAAAGAGAAATGCAGAGAGAGAGAGAGGCAGAGATACACAAAGAGATTAAGAGAAAGAGAAATGCAGAGAGAGAGAGGCAGAGATACACAAAGAGATTAAGAGAAAGAGAAATGCAGAGAGAGAGAGGCAGAGATACACAAAGAGATTAAGAGAAAGAGAAATGCAGAGAGAGAGAGGCAGAGATACACAAAGAGATTAAGAGAAAGAGAAATGCAGAGAGAGAGAGATGTACACAGTAAACCAAACATCAGACACCCCAATAACACACTGACACAGGCAGATGAAAATCTAAAAAAAAATATTAAAAAATCCAATTGCATATTGCGCGATGTTTCAGAATCAAGTGACTTCTGCTAGCAACTCGTGAAAATTCTCACAAGGTCATCAAGTGAACAGACGTGAACATATTGCTTGGATGCTAACAGTCGCACTGTTGTGTTTAGAATGAAAGCGTAGACACTAACAAAAAAAAAAAAAAAAACAAGGCAGGGAGAGGGGTATGGTAGTGGGGGGGGGGGGGGTGTTGAGAGTGCCATGATCAGGGCGGACCACCTTGACTTGTCATGTATGTGCGTAGCTGTAGCGGAGAATCGTCAGATGTCACACCGCGTAAACTCAAATGTCACAACGCATCCGAGGATGCTATAATATCCATCTGTCGCCTTCATAACAACGTGTCGCTCTTTTCCAGTCACACGGTTTGCGAAGGTCTGGACGACCCGAGGCCCGATGTCGAGGGCTAACTCTCACAAAGGGCGAGAAAGGGGATAACAAGACAAGAGATATTGCAAATGATCATTGTACTTAGACATATGGTATTCGACGTGTTTACAATGTGAAGATTTCCAAACGCCTTTGAGACAAAAATATGTTTCGAACATTCCCTCCTCTTCCCCAGCCTTATCACGTTGC
This sequence comes from Biomphalaria sudanica, assembly GCA_036873155.1. NCBI lineage: Eukaryota > Metazoa > Mollusca > Gastropoda > Planorbidae > Biomphalaria > Biomphalaria sudanica. The sequence continues at coordinate 38,499 of JAZGLO010000655.1, forward strand.
ACATACAATTATGTATTATTATATGTGTATGTATATTATGACTCAATAACTCTTGTCTTTATATAATATAGTCTATAGTAGCCTTAAATACTAAGTATCTTCATACTTGATTATTGAAGATACTTAATATATATAATATAGTATATAGTAGCCTTAAATACTAAGTATCTTCATACTTGATTATTTTTATAGGCCTAAAATCAATAGATTGCGATTAGTTGTCTGGAAGACTCCATTGGACCTTATATATGGAAGACTCCTAAATGTTTTGAGTTGTATGATGGCCAGGGTTTGATTCAGTCGCCGTGTAGCTAAGTTGTCTGCCTTGAAAAGTTTTTGAAGGCCTTTTCTTGGTGTTTAATGTTTCTTGTTTTATAAACAAACTGGCCCATATAGCTCTAGTCACTTAAAAGGTTCTTTTTTTGGGGGTGGGGGACCTGGATGTTAGATTTTAGACTAATGCCTGGTCACTGGAAGGTGATCGGGCCTGGTCAGTGCAAGGTGATGGGGCCTGGTCACTGTAAGGTGATAGGGTCTGGTCACTGTAAGGTGATCGGGCCTGGTCACTGCAAGGTGATGGGGCCTGGTCACTGCAAGGAGATGGGGCCTTATCACTGCAAGGTGATGGGGCCTTGTCACTGCAAGGACATGGGGCCTTATCACTGCAAGGTGATGGGGCCTGGTCACTGCAAGGAGATGGGGCCTTGTCACAAGGTGATGGGCCTCGTCACTGCAAAGTTATCGGGCCTGGTCAGTGCAAGGTGATGGGGCCTTGTCACTACAAGGTGATCGGGCCTTGTCACTACAATGTGATGGGGACTGTTCAGTGCAAGGGTATGGGGCCTTGTCACTGCAAGGTGATCGGGCCGGGTCATTGCAAGGTGATGGGGCCTGGTCACTGTAAGGTGATCGGGCCTGGTCACTGCAAGGTGATGGGGACTTGTCATTGCAAGGAGATGGGGCCTGGTCACTGCAAGGAGATGGGGCCTTATCACTGCAAGGTGATGGGGCCTTGTCACTGCAAGGACATGGGGCCTTATCACTGCAAGGTGATGGGGCCTGGTCACTGCAAGGAGATGGGGCCTTGTCACAAGGTGATGGGCCTCGTCACTGCAAAGTTATCGGGCCTGGTCAGTGCAAGGTGATGGGGCCTTGCCACTACAAGGTGATCGGGCCTTGTCACTACAATGTGATGGGGACTGTTCAGTGCAAGGTGATGGGGCCTTGTCACTGCAAGGTGATCGGGCCTGGTCATTGCAAGGTGATGGGGTCTGGTCACTGCAAGGTGATGGGGCCTGGTCACTGCAAGGAGATGGAGCCTGTTCTGGGGTTTTTAATTTAACTTTTTCTTGTAACTTCGTTGAATATTCTGTGTACCTCTACTGCTGTTAGTAGAATCGAATGTCCTGTTTTCTTGTCACTGGTTGAAACACTAAACACTATTTATGCTTATAACCCTTGTCACGTTGGATTGCTATCCACTTTTAGTGTGAGAATTGATTTTTCGGGGATCTTGTTTCACGGCTTTAAAGTAGATATCGTCTAGTTGTTCCGACTGAGAATATATTGTTGTGTACTTAGAGATCTGTTGTCTAGCCCAATGGTTCCCAAACTATTCCCTAAATGAACAGTTCGCACAGTCTGAGTATTTAGCGGAATATGTTGCCTTTTTTTTTTTTTTAGAGATATTAATCACATCGTCGCCAGCTAGTAAATTAATTATTCCAGTAGTTTGCGGAATACCTATTCAGGCATCGTGGAACATCGGGTTTCCACGAACACAGTTTGGGAAACACTGGTCTTTACTCTGTAGGGCGGGTGTTTATGTGGCATATATCTCAGTGCTAAAATTAGACCCAACGATGCTATGGAGTGGAATGATGATGTGACGTACAGTAGGTCAACGCTAAATAGGTAATTCACCACTACGAGTCCTGAGTGATAGTTTTAGTCCTCTAGTACACCTTACCAACGAGACATCTGAGTGAAGCTGTCCAGTTCTAGATCGTATGCTTGCCGTATAATAGTGTTACTTATATTTAGTACTGTTTTATAGAGCACTTGACTATATTTCTTTTATTCTACTTAATAAAAAATGTATGCTATGAACACAGCACACTCCTAAGCTTCAGCTGTTTGTGTTTTTACAAGTTGTTTTTTCAATGGACCTCATTCACCAATCGTAAACAAACAACACTGAGTCACGTGCTTCTCTATCTCTTCTATACAAATTAATTTAATTTTAGTCAACAATGGTTATCACGGGACAGTTTTTTTTCGTTGTTTTATCAATATTATCACGTGACCGTTCGTTTTGGTGTATGACAGACAGACAATATGCTACACCACTTTTAAGAGAACATTAAGACTTATCTGTTTAAAACTTTTTTAGATTAGTTTGTCATTGTAGCTGTCGTGTTTGTGTTTGTAATGTTATTACAGCGCCATGAACCTACATTTTGTTTGTTAACAGCGCTTTATAAATAAAATTATTATTATTATTATTATTATGAGCTGTACTGCTTTTGTACAGCGAAACTTGAATGCATGACTTGACTTATTTTTGACTCACAGTAGAGCATAGGGCCGTGTTACGATCATCAATAGTGCTAGATGTTACGATCAAACTTGATGTCACGTTGAAGCACAATAAATGATCGTAATTGCCGAGGATTCAGAAATCGTCAGTTGATAAGAGGATCATCTAGAAGTTACTAATTGACAAGACGATCTAAGTATATTATTATATATTCAATGTATGTCTAAAACAATTACTTTAATTCAAAACTTGGAAAAGCTATTCACAAATAATTACAATGATTAAATGTACTTGAATAGAATAACTGATCTACACAATACTATAATTGAGTTCTAACACTAGACTCTCGTACATGCTATCTCTAACACGTTCCACACTGCTGCAATCTAGAATCCTTCCCGGGCTCTAGAGCGTTATCACGTGACCAACATCTCTCCGCTGCAAGGCCAACCAATAAATGCAGCTCAAAGTACAATAATTAATATTTCTAACCAAACACATTCACTCCAAAACATACGTTTGTTGCGTGATGAAAATTCCCGAGCTAACTAAAATTCTGCCGACAAGCTAAATATAGATACAGTGTACGTGACAGGCCGCAACAGAACTTCGCCATTGGACTTAGTTCTAGGCAATGGCCCTCAGTTGGGTCAATGCCTATTCTGCCATCTTTGCTTCTTGGTCTACTGATCACCTCCATGCTTGTTTTGGTCTACCAGCCTTTCTCTTCCCCTGTGGGTTCCAGCCTAAAGCACGTCTTGCAATGTTGTCTGCTGTTCTTCGCATTGTGTGCCCGATCTAGCCTCGTTTGATTTCTTATTCTATTGGTCTTTTCAATAGGCTGAAGATATTGTTTTGACACCTAGTAATATCATACACGCCTTTGTTAGTGAATGCCTGGAGCTTGTCTGTTGCTACTCTCAACTCTCATGCTTAGAGCATGCTAAGTGCGCTATGGTCCAATCATGTTGTTGGCAGTTGGTAGGGAGAGAGGGGAGAGGGGGATTGAGTAGAAAGTTTTCATGCTGCTTTTAGACGTTCAGCAAAAACAATGGTCGCTGACCTACTACGTCACGAACCAGTCTTACGGCCTGGGGTCACGGAGGTCACGATTAAGTAGAACGTTTTCATGCTGCTTTTAGACTTTCAGCAAAAACAGCTCTGCCTAATGGACCTTATTCACCAATCGTAAACAAACAACATTTTGCCACGTGGTTCTCTATATCTTCTATACAAATTACGCAATCCATAAAGGCTGTCACGTGATACGGAATTTTCATTGTTTTATGAATATTGTCACGTGGCTAAATGTTGTTTGCTTACGATTGATGAATGAGGTCCATTCTGGATTTGAACTCTAGCCCCCTTGATGGGTAGCCAAACGTTTTTGCCACTTATTTAAATACCCCCCCCCCACCACCAAAAAAAATGTATGTACATGGCAATGTATATCATTACTGTAGTGGCTGGCGGTCTTATAGATTGATTCAAAGGTTTCAAAATGAGAGAGGAAGAGCGTGAAGGCACATCTCAGTCACAGAAGCCTGGTCGCAATGACTCTTCCAAGTCACATAAGATTTAAATGTTTTTTGAACTGGTGACATTTTCAAGTGAAACGAGATGTCAATATCCCACCCCTCCCCCTTTCTAACACGTGTGTGTAGGCATAACGCAGCACTCACGGACCGATGCTCTGACACACCATGTGTTGTTGTGTGTTGTACGTTCGGATGGACAAAGTCATTAGTTGGAATCCGATCTTGAAGGGGATCATGTCAGACTGTTAGTCCCCCACACAATGGCTGGCCATTAACAGTTGATGTCAGGGATTAACTTGTCAGTAACGGTAGTGTTTGCAGCGCCCTGCAGCGGGGAAATGTACTGCCTTTTTGCCGCACAGAATACCCCCCCCTCTCCCACCACCACATACACAGTTGTTTTTTTCTGATTCTTTCTTTCTATTGTTCCTTGCGCCTTTAGTCGCGTCCCTCTCTCTCTCTCTTGTTAGACATCTTCATCTCTTTTCTATCTTCCACTTGGTTATGTGTTCAAGCCTTTAGTCTCATAGTCTTACTTTTCTCTCTCTCTCTCCCTCTCTCTCCCCCTCTCTCTCCCCCTCTCTCTCCACCCCCCTCTCTCTCTCTCCCTTCTCTCGCACCCCCCTCTCTCTCTCCCCCTCTCTTCCCCCTCTCTCTCTTTCTCTCTCTCTCTCCCCCTCTCTCTCCACCCCCCCTCTCTCTCTCCCTTCTCTCGCACCCCCTCTCTCTCTCCCCCTCTCTCCCTCTCTCTTCCCCCTCTCCCCCTCTCTCTTCCCCATTCTCTCCCCTCTCTCTCTCTTCCCATCTCTCTCTCCCTCTCTCTTCCCCCTCTCTCTTCCCATCTCTCTCTCCCTCTCTCTCTCTCTCCCTCTCTTCCCCATTCTCTCCCCTCTCTCTCTCCCTCCCCCTCTCTCTCTCCCTCTCTCTCCCCCTATCTCTCTCTCTCAGTCTCTCCCCCTCTCTCTCCCTCAGTTCATTATCTTTTCCATTCTCTTTATTTCTCATGTATTCCTCATCACTCCAAGTCTCCACGTCTTTGTCTATATATTGTCCAAGCCTCCAATACATGCACATACTACATACCAATCCATCCATCCGTTGGTATCTCAGTGTATCTGTGTATTTACATTTGAACAGTGGCTTCATTTCTTTCTTTATCCTTCTATCTCTCTCTCTCTCTCTTAGTATCTTTCTCTCTCTTTTTCTCTCTTTTGTCTTCACTGTTAGGTTGTGGATATTTTTCTCTGATTGGCCAAATATCTCTCTTCCCCACACGCTCTTTATCTTTGTCTCTCAGTCTCTCTCTCTGTTCCTCTCACTATATCATATATCTCTGACCAACACTGCTATTTCATCCCATTAGAAGGGAGCAAACTCTTATCGCCATGTCAATGGGAGCGACCACCGCTGGATGGAGTAGCCTGCCCTCTCTCACGCTCTGAGAGTGGATGATGGCCCTTTACAAGTTGCAATTGTTGTGATCTATCTGTCAGCCTGTCAGTCTGTCCGTGACACTGCTCAACCGTCAGCGCCACACACGTCTGACCTACGATCGAACCGGAAGTGAGCACACACAGACACGCACACACAAACTACCAGCTCAGTAGTAGTCTATTTTTGGAAGACATAAGCTGAAGACTTGATGATGTTCAGGTTAACAGGAAGAGAGTAATTTAGAAAGAACTAATTGTGGAGTTCACAGTCGTCTTTTCTTATCTTATCAAATACAAGAACTAACTTCAAAAAAAAGAAGATGATTACCTTCTACGCTTTCTTAGGTCAATCTAGTCATGCATGTTAACCAATGACTTAAATTCTGCCAAGTCATTGGTTTTCCTGGCTGACTCAGGCAACCCATTCCATGCTCTAAAAGCACTAATAAAGAAGGAGCATTAGTACAAATTTGTCCAAGCATATGGAAGAGTCGTGGATAATTATCCTTAATGTTTACCCTCTGGAATTTAAAACCTTAAGTTTAAAGTTTCAAATTTACATGTTATTATTATTATTATCATGACTGTGTGCAAGTGTCATAAGTAATCAAGTAGATTTTAACATGATTCCGGTATATTTGTTAGACGAGTTTGTTCTCCAACCATACAAGCGTTGTTACATTTCAAATCGCCCTCAAAGCGATACATATGGAAACACGAATCCACTTGGTTTAGAGAATAAGACATAGTTAAAGCTGGTTAGAATGGAATTGTGGGGACAAAAGACAAAACGAAACACGACAAAAGACAAATAGGTTTCTCAGAAGTCGTTGTTGAAGACTATACACGACACTAACAGGTAGGGGGAAATTTGAAAAGGGCCGGTTTTAGACGTAGAGAGGCCTGACCATTATTGTTTTTTCATTTTTACTCGCATTTGTTGTCACAGTATCATACAAGCACCTATAATGTATCATACAAGCACATACAAGGAAATAATGTGCCATAAAGCACATATAATGTATTATACATGCATATACAATCTGTGATACAAGCAAATAATGTAAGTTACAAGCAACTAATGTATCATAAAAGCACATACAATGTATCATTCAAGCAAAAATAATGGTTCATATAAGCACATACAAAATTGTATCATGCAAGCACATTCAATATATTTGGTATCGCCGTCATTATTCTATTATCAAACCCTATAATGAAAACTTGACAGTAGAAATAATGAGCAGCGCAATACACTTTTTTTTTGGGCGACATTTCAATTGAAATGAAATTCAAACAACGAACCAACTTTTCGCAACCAGCGTTTATAACTGCAATAATGTTTAGACTATCTCTGAGGTTTCGACCCCGAGTAGGCCTACTTACCATATCACGAGCTATTTGTTTCATAGATACATTGTTTAAGCTGGCTAAGCGTGTATTCTTAAAAAATGAATTTTAATTCAGTTACTTTTTTTTTATTTTATTATTATCAATCAATTTGACCTTGTCTTCAAACAGGTGACCTTGACGACCTTAATCTGTTTTACAGTTCATTACAATTTTCAGCCATTTAATCGGAAGTTCTTAGTTCTTTTATTTATTGTTTTTGGATGAGACGTGGACAACAAGCTTAATGAGCGGGATACATCTGTATGGCCGAGGCCAATCTTGTGTTCTCATGGCTGGCCCCAGTGCTGATAACGTTCTGTCATTACATCATTAGGAGGGAAAGTCATAAGGGACGAGACCCTCGTATCCAGACGACAGCATTACGGACATACTGCATGGGAATATGGACGTACGCTATTCACGTGGGAATAGTCCAAACATACATCCAGAGACCCCCCCTCCAGTCATATCCCTTCCCTCCCCTCTCGACTCACTACCCCCCCCCTAACTCCTTTTCGTTGTTTGACAGAATGAATAAAATCAATTTTTTAAAATGAAGAGTTTGAGGCTATTTGTGTTGTTAAGCTCGCGTGTGTCCGTAGACCACGGAACCAGACGATAATAGCCTTTGAGGATTTTGTTTGGCTTCTTTTATAAGATTCCGACTTCCCATTAGAATTGAAGGTTATTAAAACCTAGTCTATACGTCCTGCAGGACGGCAGAGATGCTAGCAGTCATAGTTCAAACGCAGGACCATCATGGCGACAATCCGAAGTGCTTGCCACACGACCAGGCGCCATTTCTGAGGGGAAAAGCAGGAATGGAATGAATCCAGTTGAGTTTTATGATTCTCTTTGAAAATAAAAAAAAAATTCAAATAAATAAATAAGGTCAATTTATAATAATATACCACCTAGATTTTGTGGATCTGAGAGATGGGTTAGTACAGTTTGGACACAAATAACAAACCGAAGAGATTTTCGTTTGAGATATAGTTTAGTGCAGTTTGGACATAAAAAGATGTGGTGTACGTATCTCAGAGCTGAATAGATTAGAAAATATGAATGAAATCGTGTGTTTTGAATGACGAAGGACATAGGTTTGTTGGCAAATGTTTGCCAACTTCCTGTGTGATGTAAGGTCATGGATGTTCTCAAATATGAAAACGCTCATTGTATCTCAACGCATATTTTTTTCTGACAACCTCACTGGTGTTTCCTTCAAAGTCCAGACAATGAGGCTTGGCACCTTGTTGCTTTCTTTTATGGTCATGAATCAATCCACTGATGATTCTACGACTACCTATCTGACTTAAGAGCTTCAAATACATAAAAACAATTTTACATTGAAAACGCATTGTTCTTTGAATTCTTCATTATGCTCTTTAAGTTCTTCAGTATGTTTTCTGAGTTATCTGTTTTTTCGTAGAGTTTTTCAGTATGTTTGTCGAGTTCTTCAGTATGTTCGTTGAGTTCTTCAGTATGTTCTTTGAATTCTTCAGTATGTTCTTTGAGTTTTTCAGTATGTTCGTCGAGTTCTTCAGTATATTCTCTGATTAGTTCACCAAAAGCTATAACCTTGGAGGCACAGGTTAGCCCAATAGAGAACATGATCCTTATATCCGTAGAGTCTCACGGTGGCCAGTTAGATACTGGGATTCTGAAACCCACCATCTGAACATGGAATCAACTACAACTGTACCAGTTTCGTTCCGTTATTGTACGTGTGTGTATGTGAGTGTACGTGGGTGTGAGTGTCCTAGTGTGTCAGCGAGACTTGGATGAGGCTACTCGCCTACATCAACGACACCTTCATTCATGGTATTTGACCACGTGACGTGCTTGACATCCGCAGACACCTTCGGAAATAAACAGAGTGACGTCTGCTGCAGTCAGAACAAAACAAATCAACAGCGGTGAGGAGGAGGAGGAGGAGGGGAGGCACTACTGAGTAGAGGAGGTTATGTGTGAGTGTGTGTGTACAACTGTGCGTGTAGCTGTGTGTGTGTGTGTGTGTACAACTGTGCGTGTAGCTGTGTGTGTGTGTACAACTTTGCGTGTAGCTGTGTGTGTGTGTGTGTGTCTGCGCAAAGAATAAAAGAACTTGATGGGATGCGGAATCACCGCAAATTATTTTCGACTTCTGCACTCAGTAATCGTGTGTGTGCGTTCGAGCGATCCTTATTTTGAATAGCTCGAAACACGTATTCGATTACGCATTAACGGCCTAACACGGAGTAGGCCTACCTAGCTTATGTTTGAAATATTCGTTTGATCGAAACAAAATGGAAACATATTTTCCACATTTAAAAAAACAAACTCACTCAATATGTAAATCTATCTTTCTAAGACCAGCTTACTTATCTTTTTCATCTTTAACCCACTTTAGACATTTTAAGAAAATAGAGTAGCGCCTAATCCTTAGCAATAGAGGCTCAATAGGTATCGTGCGAGAGGCTCATGGCGGCGGTATTCGATTTGGCCTCCCCAGAACTATCAGAAGATGGATTTTCAATTTGTGACAGCTGCCTTGTCCATAAAATAACGAGCCTATTTGGCATGTCAATGGAGAGAGGTGATCTGGCCAACAGAACACGAGGACCAAACAGTCAACTGTTAATAGCTGTCTGGAGAAGAATTAAATGGCAAGCCATAATTCTCTGAGCGTGAGTCAAGCGAGTGTAAAACGCCATTGCGCACAGCTGCGTCAGTAAATCATACTGGGTACTGGGAAGCAGAAAAAAAGTGGGGTGGTAGTGGAGGGCGTGAAATCGCTGCTTTGGGAAATGTCATGCCAATGAAATCACCCGACTTCCCCCTTCTCCCGCGTTATATTGTATAGAACGGTTTAATACTTCCTTCTCTCAAGATGGTTTTGGGTGCTTCTTTCTATGTCTGCGTCAGCGCATGAAAGTACTGAGACTCATTTACGTCTTGAAGCCAAAGAGTTCTACGTTGCAGCTCAGTGTGAGCTTTGAATGTCAAGTTTTTGGTGTTATTGCGACGTCTGTATCCATGTAGCTTTAATATGGACGGAAAAAAAAAAAAAGAATAACGTTTAGTAATTTTAGATTTGTCGAAAGTATCGGAAATAGGTCTTATTGATGTAAACTTTAGGTCTTACTGATGTAAACATTAGGTCTTACTGATGTAAACATTAGGACTTACTGATGTAAACATTAGGACTTACTGATGTAAACATTATGTCTTACTGATGTAAACATTATGTCTTACTGATCTGAACATTAGGTCTTACTGATGTAAACTTTAGGTCTTACTGATGTAAACATTAGGTCTTACTGATGTAAACATTAGGTCTTACTAATGTAAACTTTAGGTCTAACTGATGTAAACATTATGTCTTACTGATCTGAACATTATGTCTTACTGATGTAAACTTTAGGTCTTACTGATGTAAACATTAGGACTTACTGATGTAAACATTAGGTCTTACTGATGTAAACATTAGGACTTACTGATGTAAACATTAGGTCTTACTGATGTAAACATTAGGTCTGACTGATGTAATCTTTAGATCTGTCTTCAATGAGAAGCCCAAGTCTTCAGACGTGTTCAGACAACGTCTCTAATCTGTCTATCTGTCTGTCTGTCTGTCTCTCTCTCTCTGTCTCTCTCTTTAGTTATACCTTACATTTATATCTGTATTTATGGAGAGAGAGATAGAAAAGGAAAGCAAGAGATAGAAGGGAGCAGGTAGCAAGAGAGTGAGAGAGAGAGAGAAAGGGAGAGGAAGAAAGAGGGAGGGAGATGTTGATGGATGCAAAATTAGACAGTGAGGAGAGGGTGGGGCGGAGAGAAGAACAAAAGAGGAAGAAATATTGATGGATGCAAAACTAGACAGTGAGGAGAGAGAGGTGGGCGGAGAGAAGAACAAAAGAGGGAGAGATGTTGATGGATGCAAAACTAGACAGTGTGGAGAGAGAGGTGGGCGGAGAGAAGAACAAAAGAGGGAGAGATGCTGATGGATGCAAAACTAGACAGTGTGGAGAGAGAGGTGGGCGGAGAGAAGAACAAAAGAGGAAGAGATATTGATGGATGCAAAACTAGACAGTGTGGAGAAAGAGGTGGGCGGAGAGAAGAACAAAAGAGGGAGAGATATTGATGGATGCAAAACTAGACAGTGTGGAGAGAGAGGTGGGCGGAGAGAAGAACAAAAGAGGGAGAGATGTTGATGGATGCAAAACTAGACAGTGTGGAGAGAGAGGTGGGCGGAGAGAAGAACAAAAGCGGGAGAGATATTGATGGATGCAAAACTAGACAGTGAGGATAGAGAGGGGGCGGAGAGAAGAACAAAAGAGGGAGAGATATTGATTGATGCAAAACTAGACAGTGAGGAGAGAGAGGTGGGCGGAGAGAAGAACAAAAGAGGGAGAGATATTGATGGATGCAAAGCTAGACAGTGAGGAGAGAGAGGGGGCGGAGAGAAGAACAAAAGAGGGAGAGATATTGATGGATGCAAAACTAGACAGTGAGGAGAGAGAGGGGGCGGAGAGAAGAACAAAAGAGGAAGAGATATTGATGGATGCAAAACTAGACAGTGAGGAGAGAGAGGGGGCGGAGAGAAGAACAAAAGAGGGAGAGATATTGATGGATGCAAAACTAGACAGTGAGGAGAGAGAGGGGGCGGAGAGAAGAACAAAAGAGGAAGAGATATTGATGGATGCAAAACTAGACAGTGAGGAGAGAGAGGGGGCGGAGAGAAGAACAAAAGAGGGAGAGATATTGATGGATGCAAAACTAGACAGTGTGGAGAGAGAGGTGGGCGGAGATAAGAACAAAAGAGGAAGAGATATTGATGGATGCAAAACTAGACAGTGAGTAGAGAGAGGGGGCGGAGAGAAGAACAAAAGAGGGAGAGATATTGATGGATGCAAAACTAGACAGTGTGGAGAGAGAGGTGGGCGGAGAGAAGAACAAAAGAGGAAGAGATATTGATGGATGCAAAACTAGACAGTGAGTAAAGAGAAGGGGCGGAGAGAAGAACAAAAGAGGAAGAGATATTGATGGATGCAAAACTAGACAGTGAGGAGAGAGAGGTTGGCGGAGAGAAGAACAAAAGAGGGAGAGATGTTGATGGATGCAAAACTAGATGGTGTGGAGAGAGAGGTGGGCGGAGAGAAGAACAAAAGAGGGAGAGATGTTGATGGATGCAAAACTAGATCGTGTGGAGAGAGAGGTGGGCGGAGAGAAGAACAAAAGAGGGAGAGATGTTGTTGGATGCAAAACTAGACAGTGTGGAGAGAGAGGTGGGCGGAGAGAAGAACAAAAGAGGGAGAGATATTGTATAATGCAAAACTAGACAGTGAGGAGAGAGAGGGGCGGAGAGAAGAACAAAAGAGGAAGAGATATTGATGGATGCAAAACTAGACAGTGAGGAGAGAGAGGTGGGCGGAGAGAAGAACAAAAGAGGGAGAGATATTGATGGATGCAAAACTAGACAGTGAGTAGAGAGAGGGGGCGGAGAGAAGAAAAAAAGAGGGAGAGATGTTGATGGATGCAAAACTAGACAGTGAGGAGAGAAAGGTGGGCGGAGAGAAGAACAAAAGAGGAAGAGATATTGATGGATGCAAAACTAGACAGTGAGGAGAGAGAGGTGGGCGGAGAGAAGAACAAAAGAGGGAGAGATATTGATGGATGCAAAACTAGACAGTGAGGAGAGAGAGGTGGGCGGAGAGAAGAACAAAAGAGGGAGAGATGTTGATGGATGCAAAACTAGACAGTGTGGAGAGAGAGGTGGGCGGAGAGAAGAACAAAAGAGGGAGAGATGTTGATGGATGCAAAACTAGACAGTGTGGAAAGAGAGGTGGGCGGAGAGAAGAACAAAAGAGGAAGAGATATTGATGGATGCAAAACTAGACAGTGTGGAGAGAGAGGTGGGCGGAGAGAAGAACAAAAGAGGGAGAGATGTTGATGGATGCAAAACTAGACAGTGTGGAGAGAGAGGTGGGCGGAGAGAAGAACAAAAGAGGGAGAGATATTGATGGATGCAAAGCTAGACAGTGAGGAGAGAGAGGGGGCGGAGAGAAGAACAAAAGAGGGAGAGATATTGATGGATGCAAAACTAGACAGTGAGAAGAGAGAGGGGGCGGAGAGAAGAACAAAAGAGGAAGAGATATTGATGGATGCAAAACTAGACAGTGAGGAGAGAGAGGGGGCGGAGAGAAGAACAAAAGAGGGAGAGATATTGATGGATGCAAAACAAGACAGTGAGGAGAGAGAGGGGGCGGAGAGAAGAACAAAAGAGGAAGAGATATTGATGAATGCAAAACTAGACAGTGAGGAGAGAGAGGGGGCGGAGAGAAGAACAAAAGAGGGAGAGATATTGATGGATGCAAAACTAGACAGTGTGGAGAGAGAGGTGGGCGGAGAGAAGAACAAAAGAGGAAGAGATATTGATGGATGCAAAACTAGACAGTGAGTAGAGAGAGGTAGGCGGAGAGAAGAACAAAAGAGGAAGAGATATTGATGGATGCAAAACTAGACAGTGAGTAGAGAGAGGGGGCGGAGAGAAGAACAAAAGAGGGAGAGATATTGATGGATGCAAAACTAGACAGTGTGGAGAGAGAGGTGGGCGGAGAGAAGAACAAAAGACGAAGAGATATTGATGGATGCAAAACTAGACAGTGAGTAAAGAGAGGGGGCGGAGAGAAGAACAAAAGAGGAATAGATATTGATGGATGCAAAACTAGACAGTGAGGAGAGAGAGGTGGGCGGAGAGAAGAACAAAAGAGGGAGAGATGTTGATGGATGCAAAACTAGACAGTGTGGAGAGAGAGGTGGGCGGAGAGAAGAACAAAAGAGGGAGAGATGTTGATGGATGCAAAACTAGATCGTGTGGAGAGAGAGGTGGGCGGAGAGAAGAACAAAAGAGGAAGAGATATTGATGGATGCAAAACTAGACAGTGAGGAGAGAGAGGGGGCGGAGAGAAGAACAAAAGAGGAAGAGATATTGATGGATGCAAAACTAGACAGTGTGGAGAGAGAGGGGGCGGAGAGAAGAACAAAAGAGGGAGAGATATTGATGGATGCAAAACTAGACAGTGAGGAGAGAGAGGTGGGCGGAGAGAAGAACAAAAGAGGGAGAGATATTAATGGATGCAAAACTAGACAGTGTGGAGAAAGAGGTGGGCGGAGAGAAGAACAAAAGAGGGAAGATATTGATGGATGCAAAACTAGAAGGTGAGGAAAGAGAGGTGGGCGGAGAGAAGAACAAAAGAGGGTGAGATATTGATGGATGCAAAACTAGACAGTGTGGAGAGAGAGGTGGGCGGAGAGAAGAACAAAAGAGGAAGAGATATTGATGGATGCAAAACTAGACAGTGAGTAGAGAGAGGTGGGCGGAGAGAAGAACAAAAGAGGAAGAGATATTGATGGATGCAAAACTAGACAGTGTGGAGAGAGAGGGGGCGGAAAGAAGATTAAAAGAGGGAGAGATAATGATGGATGCAAAACTAGACAGTGAGGAGAGAGGTGGACGGAGAGAAGAACAAAAGAGGGAGAGATATTGATGGATGCAAAACTAGACAGTGAGTAGAGAGAGGGGGCGGAGAGAAGAACAAAAGAGGAAGAGATATTGATGGATGCAAAACTAGACAGTGTGGAGAGAGAGGTGGGCGGAGAGAAGAACAAAAGAGGGAGAGATATTGATGGATGCAAAACTAGACAGTGAGGAGAGAGAGGTGGCGGAGAGAAGAACAAAAGAGGGAGAGATATTGAAGGATGCAAAACTAGACAGTGAGTAGAGAGAGGGGGCGGAGAGAAGAACAAAAGAGGGAGAGATATTGATGGATGCAAAACTAGACAGTGAGGAGAGAGAGGGGGCGGAGAGAAGAACAAAAGAGGGAGAGATATTGATGGATGCAAAACTAGACAGTGTGGAGAGAGAGGTGGGCGGAGAGAAGAACAAAAGAGGAAGAGATATTGATGGATGCAAAACTAGACAGTGAGTAAAGAGAGGGGGCGGAGAGAAGAACAAAAGAGGAAGAGATATTGATGGATGCAAAACTAGACAGTGAGGAGAGAGAGGTTGGCGGAGAGAAGAACAAAAGAGGGAGAGATGTTGATGGATGCAAAACTAGATGGTGTGGAGAGAGAGGTGGGCGGAGAGAAGAACAAAAGAGGGAGAGATGTTGATGGATGCAAAACTAGATCGTGTGGAGAGAGAGGTGGGCGGAGAGAAGAACAAAAGAGGGAGAGATGTTGTTGGATGCAAAACTAGACAGTGTGGAGAGAGAGGTGGGCGGAGAGAAGAACAAAAGAGGGAGAGATATTGTATAATGCAAAACTAGACAGTGAGGAGAGAGAGGGGGCGGAGAGAAGAACAAAAGAGGAAGAGATATTGATGGATGCAAAACTAGACAGTGAGGAGAGAGAGGGGGCGGAGAGAAGAACAAAAGAGGGAGAGATATTGATGGATGCAAAACTAGACAGTGTGGAGAGAGAGGTGGGCGGAGAGAAGAACAAAAGAGGAAGAGATATTGATGGATGCAAAACTAGACAGTGTGGAGAGAGAGGTGGGCGGAGAGATGAACAAAAGAGGGAAGATATTGATGGATGCAAAACTAGACAGTGAGGAAAGAGAGGTGGGCGGAGAGAAGAACAAAAGAGGGAGAGATATTGATGGATGCAAAACTAGACAGTGTGGAGAGAGAGGTGGGCGGAGAGAAGAACAAAAGAGGAAGAGATATTGATGGATGCAAAACTAGACAGTGAGTAGAGAGAGGTGGGCGGAGAGAAGAACAAAAGAGGAAGAGATATTGATGGATGCAAAACTAGACAGTGAGGAGAGAGAGGTGGGCGGAGAGAAGAACAAAAGAGGGAGAGATATTGATGGATGCAAAACTAGACAGTGAGTAGAGAGAGGGGGCGGAGAGAAGAAAAAAAGAGGGAGAGATGTTGATGGATGCAAAACTAGACAGTGAGGAGAGAAAGGTGGGCGGAGAGAAGAACAAAAGAGGAAGAGATATTGATGGATGCAAAACTAGACAGTGAGGAGAGAGAGGTGGGCGGAGAGAAGAACAAAAGAGGGAGAGATATTGATGGATGCAAAACTAGACAGTGAGGAGAGAGAGGTGGGCGGAGAGAAGAACAAAAGAGGGAGAGATGTTGATGGATGCAAAACTAGACAGTGTGGAGAGAGAGGTGGGCGGAGAGAAGAACAAAAGAGGGAGAGATGTTGATGGATGCAAAACTAGACAGTGTGGAGAGAGAGGTGGGCGGAGAGAAGAACAAAAGAGGAAGAGATATTGATGGATGCAAAACTAGACAGTGTGGAGAGAGAGGTGGGCGGAGAGAAGAACAAAAGAGGGAGAGATGTTGATGGATGCAAAACTAGACAGTGTGGAGAGAGAGGTGGGCGGAGAGAAGAACAAAAGAGGGAGAGATATTGATGGATGCAAAGCTAGACAGTGAGGAGAGAGAGGGGGCGGAGAGAAGAACAAAAGAGGGAGAGATATTGATGGATGCAAAACTAGACAGTGAGAAGAGAGAGGGGGCGGAGAGAAGAACAAAAGAGGAAGAGATATTGATGGATGCAAAACTAGACAGTGAGGAGAGAGAGGGGGCGGAGAGAAGAACAAAAGAGGAAGAGATATTGATGGATGCAAAACAAGACAGTGAGGAGAGAGAGGGGGCGGAGAGAAGAACAAAAGAGGAAGAGATATTGATGAATGCAAAACTAGACAGTGAGGAGAGAGAGGGGGCGGAGAGAAGAACAAAAGAGGGAGAGATATTGATGGATGCAAAACTAGACAGTGTGGAGAGAGAGGTGGGCGGAGAGAAGAACAAAAGAGGAAGAGATATTGATGGATGCAAAACTAGACAGTGAGTAGAGAGAGGTAGGCGGAGAGAAGAACAAAAGAGGAAGAGATATTGATGGATGCAAAACTAGACAGTGAGTAGAGAGAGGGGGCGGAGAGAAGAACAAAAGAGGGAGAGATATTGATGGATGCAAAACTAGACAGTGTGGAGAGAGAGGTGGGCGGAGAGAAGAACAAAAGACGAAGAGATATTGATGGATGCAAAACTAGACAGTGAGTAAAGAGGGGGCGGAGAGAAGAACAAAAGAGGAATAGATATGATGGATGCAAAACTAGACAGTGAGGAGAGAGAGGTGGGCGGAGAGAAGAACAAAAGAGGGAGAGATGTTGATGGATGCAAAACTAGACAGTGTGGAGAGAGAGGTGGGCGGAGAGAAGAACAAAAGAGGGAGAGATGTTGATGGATGCAAAACTAGATCGTGTGGAGAGAGAGGTGGGCGGAGAGAAGAACAAAAGAGGAAGAGATATTGATGGATGCAAAACTAGACAGTGAGGAGAGAGAGGGGGCGGAGAGAAGAACAAAAGAGGAAGAGATATTGATGGATGCAAAACTAGACAGTGTGGAGAGAGAGGGGGCGGAGAGAAGAACAAAAGAGGGAGAGATATTGATGGATGCAAAACTAGACAGTGAGGAGAGAGAGGTGGGCGGAGAGAAGAACAAAAGAGGGAGAGATATTAATGGATGCAAAACTAGACAGTGTGGAGAAAGAGGTGGGCGGAGAGAAGAACAAAAGAGGGAAGATATTGATGGATGCAAAACTAGAAGGTGAGGAAAGAGAGGTGGGCGGAGAGAAGAACAAAAGAGGGTGAGATATTGATGGATGCAAAACTAGACAGTGTGGAGAGAGAGGTGGGCGGAGAGAAGAACAAAAGAGGAAGAGATATTGATGGATGCAAAACTAGACAGTGAGTAGAGAGAGGTGGGCGGAGAGAAGAACAAAAGAGGAAGAGATATTGATGGATGCAAAACTAGACAGTGTGGAGAGAGAGGGGGCGGAAAGAAGATTAAAAGAGGGAGAGATAATGATGGATGCAAAACTAGACAGTGAGGAGAGAGGTGGACGGAGAGAAGAACAAAAGAGGGAGAGATATTGATGGATGCAAAACTAGACAGTGAGTAGAGAGAGGGGGCGGAGAGAAGAACAAAGAGGAAGAGATATTGATGGATGCAAAACTAGACAGTGTGGAGAGAGAGGTGGGCGGAGAGAAGAACAAAAGAGGGAGAGATATTGATGGATGCAAAACTAGACAGTGAGGAGAGAGAGGGGGCGGAGAGAAGAACAAAAGAGGGAGAGATATTGAAGGATGCAAAACTAGACAGTGAGTAGAGAGAGGGGGCGGAGAAGAACAAAAAGGAAGAGATATTGATGGATGCAAAACTAGACAGTGTGGAGAGAGAGGTGGGCGGAAAGAAGAACAAAAGAGGAAGAGATATTGATGGATGCAAAACTAGACAGTGTGGAGAGAGAGGTGGGCGGAGAGAAGAACAAAAGAGGGAGAGATATTGATGGATGCAAAACTAGACAGTGTGGAGAGAGAGGTGGGCGGAGAGAAGAACAAAAGAGGAAGAGATATTGATGGATGCAAAACTAGACAGTGTGGAGAGAGAGGTGGGCGGAGAGAAGAAGAAAAGAGGGAGAGATATTGATGGATGCAAAACTAGACAGTGTGGAGAGAGAGGTGGGCGGAGAGAAGAACAAAAGAGGAAGAGATATTGATGGATGCAAAACTAGACAGTGAGGAGAGAGAGGTGGGCGGAGAGAAGAACAAAAGAGGAAGAGATATTGATGGATGCAAAACTAGACAGTGAGGAGAGAGAGGTGGGCAGAGAGAAGAACAAAAGAGGAAGAGATATTGATGGATTCAAAACTAGACAGTGTGGAGAGAGAGGTGGGCGGAGAGAAGAACAAAAGAGGAAGAGATATTGATGGATGCAAAACTAGACAGTGAGGAGAGAGAGGTGGGCGAGAGAAGAACAAAAGATGGAGAGATATTGATGGATTCAAAACTAGACAGTGTGGAGAGAGAGGTGGGCGGGAGAAGAACAAAAGAGGGAGAGATATTCATGGATGCAAAACTAGACAGTGTGGAGAGAGAGGGGGCGGAAGAGATATTGATGAGAAGAACAAAAGAGGAAGAAATATTGATGGATGCAAAACTAGACAGTGTGGAGAGAGAGGTGGGCGGAGAGAAGAACAAAAGACGAAGAGATATTGATGGATGCAAAACTAGACAGTGAGTAAAGAGAGGGGGCGGAGAGAAGAACAAAAGAGGAAGAGATATTGATGGATGCAAAACTAGACAGTGAGGAGAGAGAGGTGGGCGGAGAGAAGAACAAAAGAGGGAGAGATGTTGATGGATGCATAACTAGACAGTGTGGAGAGAGAGGTGGGCGGAGAGAAGAACAAAAGAGGGAGAGATGTTGATGGATGCAAAACTAGATCGTGTGGAGAGAGAGGTGGGCGGAGAGAAGAACAAAAGAGGGAGAGATGTTGATGGATGCAAAACTAGACAGTGTGGAGAGAGAGGTGGGCGGAGAGAAGAACAAAAGAGGGAGAGATATTGTATGATGCAAAACTAGACAGTGAGGAGAGAGAGGGGGCGGAGAGAAGAACAAAAGAGGAAGAGATATTGATGGATGCAAAATTAGACAGTGAGGAGAGAGAGGGGGCGGAGAGAAGAACAAAAGAGGGAGAGATATTGATGGATGCAAAACTAGACAGTGAGGAGAGAGAGGTGGGCGGAGAGAAGAACAAAAGAGGGAGAGATATTGATGGATGCAAAACTAGACAGTGTGGAGAAAGAGGTGGGCGGAGAGAAGAACAAAAGAGGGAAGATATTGATGGATGCAAAACTAGACAGTGAGGAAAGAGAGGTGGGCGGAGAGAAGAACAAAAGAGAGTGAGATATTGATGGATGCAAAACTAGACAGTGTGGAGAGAGAGGTGGGCGGAGAGAAGAACAAAAGAGGAAGAGATATTGATGGATGCAAAACTAGACAGTGAGTAGAGAGAGGTGGGCGGAGAGAAGAACAAAAGAGGAAGAGATATTGATAGATGCAAAACTAGACAGTGGGAGAGAGAGGGGGCGGAAAGAAGATTAAAAGAGGGAGAGATAATGAGGATGCAAAACTAGACAGTGAGGAGAGAGGTGGACGGAGAGAAGACAAAAGAGGGAGAGATATTGATGGATTCAAAACTAGACAGTGAGTAGAGAGAGGGGGCGAGAGAAGAACAAAAGAGGAAGAGATATGATGGATGCAAAACTAGACAGTGTGGAGAGAGAGGTGGGCGGAGAGAAGAACAAAAGAGGGAGAGATATTGATGGATTCAAAACTAGACAGTGTGGAGAGAGAGGTGGGCGGAGAGAAGAACAAAAGAGGAAGAGATATTGATGGATGCAAAACTAGACAGTGAGGAGAGAGAGGTGGGCGGAGAGAAGAACAAAAGAGGGAGAGATATTGATGGATGCAAAACTAGACAGTGTGGAGAGAGAGGTGGGCGGAGAGAAGATCAAAAGCGGGAGAGATATTGATGGATGCAAAACTAGACAGTGAGGAGAGAGAGGGGGCGGAGAGAAGAACAAAAGAGGAAGAGATATTGATGGATGCAAAACTAGACAGTGAGGAGAGAGAGGTGGGCGGAGAGAAGAACAAAAGAGGGAGAGATATTGATGGATGCAAAACTAGACAGTGTGGAGAGAGAGGTGGGCGGAGAGAAGACAAAAGAGGGAGAGATATTGATGGATGCAAAACTAGATCGTGTGGAGAGAGAGGTGGGCGGAGAGAAGAACAAAAGAGGGAGAGATGTTGATGGATGCAAAACTAGACAGTGAGGAGAGAGAGGGGCGGAGAGAAGAACAAAAGAGGAAGAGATATTGATGGATGCAAAACTAGACAGTGAGGAGAGAGAGGGGGCGGAGAGAAGAACAAAAGAGGAGAGATATTGATGGATGCAAAACTAGACAGTGAGGAGAGAGAGGTGGGCGGAGAGAAGAACAAAAGAGGAAGAGATATTGATGGATGCAAAACTAGACAGTGTGGAGAAAGAGGTGGGCGGAGAGAAGAACAAAAGAGGAAGATATTTATGGATGCAAAACTAGACAGTGAGGAAAGAGAGGTGGGCGGAGAGAAGAACAAAAGAGAGTAAGATTTTGATGGATGCAAAACTAGACAGTGTGGAGAGAGAGGTGGGCGGAGAGAGAACAAAAGAGGAAGAGATATTGATGGATCAAACTAGACAGTGAGTAGAGAGAGGTGGGCGGAGAGAAGAACAAAAGAGGAAGAGATATTGATGGATGCAAAACTAGACAGTGTGGAGAGAGAGGGGGCGGAAAGATTAAAGAGGGAGATATAATGATGGATGCAAAACTAGACAGTGAGGAGAGAGGTGGACGGAGAGAAGAACAAAAGACGAAGAGATATTCATGGATGCAAAACTAGACAGTGTGGAGAGAGAGGTGGGCGGAGAGAAGAACAAAAGAGGGAGAGATATTGATGGATGCAAAACTAGACAGTGAGTAGAGAGAGGGGGCGGAGAGAAGAACAAAGAGGAAGAGATATTGATGGATGCAAAACTAGACAGTGTGGAGAGAGAGGGGGCGGAGAGAAGAACAAAAGAGGAAGAGATATTGATGGATTCAAAACTAGACAGTGTGGAGAGAGAGGTGGGCGGAGAGAAGAACAAAAGAGGAAGAGATATTGATGGATGCAAAACTAGACAGTGAGGAGAGAGAGGTGGGCGGAGAGAAGAACAAAAGATGGAGAGATATTGATGGATTCAAAACTAGACAGTGTGGAGAGAGAGGGGGCGGAGAGAAGAACAAAAGAGGAAGAGATATTGATGGATTCAAAACTAGACAGTGTGGAGAGAGAGGTGGGCGGAGAGAAGAACAAAAGAGGAAGAGATATTGATGGATGCAAAACTAGACAGTGAGGAGAGAGAGGTGGGCGGAGAGAAGAACAAAAGATGGAGAGATATTGATGGATTCAAAACTAGACAGTGTGGAGAGAGAGGTGGGCGGGAGAAGAACAAAAGAGGGAGAGATATTCATGGATGCAAAACTAGACAGTGTGGAGAGAGAGGGGGCGGAGAGAAGAACAAAAGAGGGAGAGATATTGATTGATGCAAAACTAGACAGTGAGGAGAGAGGGGGTGGGCGGAGAGAAGAACAAAAGAGGGGGAGAGATTTTATGGATGCAAAACTAGTCAGTGTGGAGAGAGAGGTGGCGGAGAAAAAACAAAAGAGGGAGAGATATTCATGGATGCAAAACTAGACAGTGTGGAGAGAGAGGGGGCGGAGAGAAAAAGAAAAGAGGGAGAGATATTGATGGATGCAAAACTAGACAGTGAGGAGAGAGAGGTGGGCGGAGAGAAGAACAAAAGAGGGAGAGATATTGATGGATGCAAAACTAGACAGTGTGGAGAGAGAGGTGGGCGGAGAGAAGAACAAAAGAGGGAGAGATATTGATGGATGCAAAACTAGACAGTGTGGAGAGAGAGGTGGGCGGAGAGAAGAACAAAAGAGGGAGAGATATTGATGGATGCAAAACTAGACAGTGAGGAGAGAGAGGTGGGCGGAGAGAAGAACAAAAGAGGGAGAGATATTGATGGATGCAAAACTAGACAGTGAGGAGTGAGAGGGGGCGGAGAGAATAAAAAAGAGGAAGAGATATTGATGGATGCAAAACTAGACAGTGTGGAGAGAGAGAGGTGGGCGAAGAGAAGAACAAAAGAGGAAGAGATATTGATGTATGCAAAACTAGACAGTAAGGAGAGAGAGGTGGGAGGAGAGAAGAACAAAAGAGGAAGAGATATTGATGGATGCAAAACTAGACAGTGTGGAGAGAGAGGGGGCGGAGAGAAGAACAAAAGAGGAAGAGATATTGATGGATGCAAAACTAGACTGTGTGGAGAGAGAGGGGGCGGAGAGAAGAACAAAAGAGGAAGAGATATTGATGGATGCAAAACTAAACAGTGTGGAGAGAGAGGTGGGCGGAGAGAAGAACAAAAGATGGAGAGATATTGATGGATGCAAAGCTAGACAGTGAGTAGAGAGAGGTGGGCGGAGAGAAGAACAAAAGAGGAAGAGATATTGATGGATGCAAAACTAGACAGTGAGGAGAGAGAGGTGGGCGGAGAGAAGAACAAAAGAGGGAGAGATATTGATGGATTCAAAACTAGACAGTGTGGAGAGAGAGGTGGGCGGAGAGAAGAACAAAAGAGGGAGAGATATTGATGGATTCAAAACTAGACAGTGTGGAGAGAGAGGTGGGCGGAGAGAAGAACAAAAGAGGAAGAGATATTGATGGATGCAAAACTAGACAGTGAGGAGAGAGAGGGGGGCGGAGAGAAGAACATAAGAGGGAGAGATATTGATGGATTCAAAACTAGACAGTGTGGAGAGAGAGGTGGGCGGAGAGAAGAACAAAAGAGGGAGAGATATTCATGGATGCAAAACTAGACAGTGTGGAGAGAGAGGGGGCGGAGAGAAGAAAAAAAGAGGGAGAGATATTGATGGATGCAAAACTAGACAGTGAGGAGAGAGGGGGTGGGCGGAGAGAAGAACAAAAGAGGGAGAGATATTCATGGATGCAAAACTAGACAGTGTGGAGATAGAGGCGGGCGGAGAAAAAACAAAAGAGGGAGAGATATTTATGGATGCAAAACTAGACAGTGTGGAGAGAGAGGGGGCGGAGAGAAGAACAAAAGAGGGAGAGATATTCATGGATGCAAAACTAGACAGTGTGAAGAGAGAGGGGGCGGAGATAAGAACAAAAGAGGAAGAGATATTGATGGATGCAAAACTAGACAGTGAGTAGAGAGAGGGGGCGGAGAGAAGAACAAAAGAGGGAGAGATATTGATGGATGCAAAACTAGACAGTGTGGAGAGAGAGGTGGGCGGAGAGAAGAACAAAAGAGGAAGAGATATTGATGGATGCAAAACTAGACAGTGTGGAGAGAGAGGTGGGCGGAGAGAAGAACAAAAGAGGGAGAGATATTGATGGTTTCAAAACTAGACAGTGTGGAGAGAGAGGGGGCGGAGAGAAGAACAAAAGAGGAAGAGATATTGATGGATGCAAAACTAGACAGTGAGGAGAGAGAGGTGGGCGGAGAGAAGAACAAAAGAGGGAGAGATATTGATGGATGCAAAACTAGACAGTGAGGAGAGAGGGGGGGCGGGAGAGATAAGAACAAAAGAGGAAGAGATATTGATGGATGCAAAACTAGACAGTGTGGAGATAGAGGCGGGCGGAGAAAAAACAAAAGACGAAGAGATATTCATGGATGCAAAACTAGACAGTGTGGAGAGAGAGGTGGGCGGAGAGAAGAACAAAAGAGGGAGAGATATTGATGGATGCAAAACTAGACAGTGTGGAGAGAGAGGTGGGCGGAGAGAAGAACAAAAGAGGAAGAGATATTGATGGATGCAAAACTAGACAGTGTGGAGAGAGGGGGGCGGAGAGAAGAACAAAAGAGGAAGAGATATTGATGGATTCAAACTAGACAGTGTGGAGAGAGAGGTGGGCGGAGAGAAGAACAAAAGAGGAAGAGATATTGATGGATGCAAAACTAGACAGTGAGGAGAGAGAGGTGGGCGGAGAGAAGAACAAAAGAGGGAGAGATATTGATGGATGCAAAACTAGACAGTGTGGAGAGAGAGGGGGCGGAGAGAAGAACAAAAGAGGAAGAGATATTGATGGATTCAAAACTAGACAGTGTGGAGAGAGAGGTGGGCGGAGAGAAGAACAAAAGAGGAAGAGATA
This sequence comes from Biomphalaria sudanica, assembly GCA_036873155.1. Lineage (NCBI taxonomy): Eukaryota > Metazoa > Mollusca > Gastropoda > Planorbidae > Biomphalaria > Biomphalaria sudanica. Next base: position 63,005 of record JAZGLO010000655.1, read on the forward strand.
TTGATGGATGCAAAACTAGACAGTGAGGAGAGAGAGGTGGGCGGAGAGAAGAACAAAAGATGGAGAGATATTGATGGATTCAAAACTAGACAGTGTGGAGAGAGAGGTGGGCGGGAGAAGAACAAAAGAGGGAGAGATATTCATGGATGCAAACTAGACAGTGTGGAGAGAGAGGGGGCGGAGAGAAGAACAAAAGAGGGAGAGATATTGATTGATGCAAAACTAGACAGTGAGGAGAGAGGGGGTGGGCGGAGAGAAGAACAAAAGAGGGGAGAGATTTTTATGGATGCAAAACTAGTCAGTGTGGAGAGAGAGGTGGGCGGAGAAAAAACAAAAGAGGGAGAGATATTCATGGATGCAAAACTAGACAGTGTGGAGAGAGAGGGGGCGGAGAGAAAAAGAAAAGAGGGAGAGATATTGATGGATGCAAAACTAGACAGTGAGGAGAGAGAGGTGGGCGGAGAGAAGAACAAAAGAGGGAGAGATATTGATGGATGCAAAACTAGACAGTGTGGAGAGAGGGTGGCGGAGAGAAGAACAAAAGAGGGAGAGATATTGATGGATGCAAAACTAGACAGTGTGGAGAGAGAGGTGGGCGGAGAGAAGAACAAAAGAGGGAGAGATATTGATGGATGCAAAACTAGACAGTGAGGAGAGAGAGGGGGCGGAGAGAAGAACAAAAGAGGGAGAGATATTGATGGATGCAAAACTAGACAGTGAGGAGTGAGAGGGGGCGGAGAGAATAAAAAAGAGGAAGAGATATTGATGGATGCAAAACTAGACAGTGTGGAGAGAGAGAGGTGGGCGAAGAGAAGAACAAAAGAGGGAGAGATATTGATGGATGCAAACTAGACAGTAAGGAGAGAGAGGTGGGAGGAGAGAAGAACAAAAGAGGAAGAGATATTGATGGATGCAAAACTAGACAGTGTGGAGAGAGAGGGGGCGGAGAGAAGAACAAAAGAGGAAGAGATATTGATGGATGCAAAACTAGACTGTGTGGAGAGAGAGGGGGCGGAGAGAAGAACAAAAGAGGAAGAGATATTGATGGATGCAAAACTAAACAGTGTGGAGAGAGAGGTGGGCGGAGAGAAGAACAAAAGATGGAGAGATATTGATGGATGCAAAGCTAGACAGTGAGTAGAGAGAGGTGGGCGGAGAGAAGAACAAAAGAGGAAGAGATATTGATGGATGCAAAACTAGACAGTGAGGAGAGAGAGGTGGGCGGAGAGAAGAACAAAAGAGAGAGAGATATTGATGGATTCAAAACTAGACAGTGTGGAGAGAGAGGTGGGCGGAGAGAAGAACAAAAGAGGGAGAGATATTGATGGATTCAAAACTAGACAGTGTGGAGAGAGAGGTGGGCGGAGAGAAGAACAAAAGAGGAAGAGATATTGATGGATGCAAAACTAGACAGTGAGGAGAGAGAGGGGGGCGGAGAGAAGAACATAAGAGGGAGAGATATTGATGGATTCAAAACTAGACAGTGTGGAGAGAGAGGTGGGCGGAGAGAAGAACAAAAGAGGGAGAGATATTCATGGATGCAAAACTAGACAGTGTGGAGAGAGAGGGGGCGGAGAGAAGAAAAAAAGAGGGAGAGATATTGATGGATGCAAAACTAGACAGTGAGGAGAGAGGGGGTGGGCGGAGAGAAGAACAAAAGAGGGAGAGATATTCATGGATGCAAAACTAGACAGTGTGGAGATAGAGGCGGGCGGAGAAAAAACAAAAGAGGGAGAGATATTTATGGATGCAAAACTAGACAGTGTGGAGAGAGAGGGGGCGGAGAGAAGAACAAAAGAGGGAGAGATATTCATGGATGCAAAACTAGACAGTGTGAAGAGAGAGGGGGCGGAGATAAGAACAAAAGAGGAAGAGATATTGATGGATGCAAAACTAGACAGTGAGTAGAGAGAGGGGGCGGAGAGAAGAACAAAAGAGGGAGAGATATTGATGGATGCAAAACTAGACAGTGTGGAGAGAGAGGTGGGCGGAGAGAAGAACAAAAGAGGAAGAGATATTGATGGATGCAAAACTAGACAGTGTGGAGAGAGAGGTGGGCGGAGAGAAGAACAAAAGAGGGAGAGATATTGATGGTTTCAAAACTAGACAGTGTGGAGAGAGAGGGGGCGGAGAGAAGAACAAAAGAGGAAGAGATATTGATGGATGCAAAACTAGACAGTGAGGAGAGAGAGGTGGGCGGAGAGAAGAACAAAAGAGGGAGAGATATTGATGGATTCAAACTAGACAGTGTGGAGAGAGAGGTGGGCAAAGAGAAGAACAAAAGAGGGAGTAATATTGATGGATGGAAAAGTAGACAGTGAGGTGAGAGGGGGGGCGGAGATAAGAACAAAAGAAGGAGAGATATTGATGGATGCAAAACTAGACAGTGAGGAGAGAGGGGGGGCGGAGATAAGAACAAAAGAGGAAGAGATATTGATGGATGTAAAACTAGACAGTGAGGATAGAGGTGGGCGGAGATAACAACAAAAGAGGGAGAGATAATGATGGATGCAAAACTAGACAGTTAGGGGAGAGGGGGGCGGAGATAAGAACAAAAGAGGGAGAGATATTGATGGATGCAAAACTAGACAGTGAGGACAGAGAGGGGGCGGAGAGAAGAACAAAAGAGGAAGAGATATTGATGGATGCAAAAGTAGACAGTGAGGAGAGAGGTGGGCGGAGATAAGAACAAAAGAGGGAGAGATATTGATGGATGTAAAAATAGACAGTGAGGAGAGAGGGGGGGCGGAGATAAGAACAAAAGAGGAAGAGATATTGATGGATGCAAAAGTAGACAGTGAGGAGAGAGGTGGGCGGAGAAAAGAACAAAAGAGGGAGAGATATTGATGGATGCAAAACTAGACAATGAGGAGAGAGGGGGGGCGGAGATAACAACAAAAGAGGGAGAGATATTGATGGATGCAAAACTAGACAGTGAGGAGAGGGGGGGGGGGCGGAGATAAGAACAAAATAGAGAGAGATATTGATGGATGCAAAACTAGACAGTGAGGAGAGAGGGGGGGCGGAGATAAGAACAAAAGAGGGAGAGATATTGATGGATGCAAAACTAGACAGTGAGGAGAGAGGGGGGGCGGAGATAAGAACAAAAGAGGGAGAGAAATCAATGGATGCAAAGCTAGACAGTGAGGAGAGAGGGGGGGCGGAGATAAGAACAAAAGAGGGAGAGATATTGATGGATGCAAAAGTAGACAGTGAGGTGAGAGTAGGTGTGCGAAGAGAAGAACAAAAGAGGTTGAGATATTGATGGATGCAAAACTAGACAGTGAGGAGAGAGGGGGGGGCGGAGATAAGAACAAAAGAGGGAGAGATAATGATGGATGCAAAACTAGACAGTGAGGAGAGAGGGGGGCGGAGATAAGAACAAAAGAGGGAGATATATTGATGGATGCAAAACTAGATAGTGAGGAGAGAGGGGGGGCGGAGATAAGAACAAAAGAGGGAGAGATATTCATGGATGCAAAAATAGACAGTGAGGAGAGAGGGGGGGACGGAGATAAGAACAAAAGAGGAAGAGATATTGTTGGATGCAAAACTAGACAGTGAGGAGAGATGGGGGGCGGAGATAAGAACAAAAGAGGACGAGATATTGATGGATGCAAAACTAGACAGTAAGGAGAGAGGGGGGGGCGGAGATAAGAACAAAAGAGGAAGAGATATTGATGGATGCAAAAGTAGACAGTGAGGAGAGAGGTGGGCGGAGATAAGAACAAAAGAGGGAGAGATATTGATGGATGCAAAACTAGACAGTGAGGGAGAGAGGGGGGGCGGAGATAAGAAAAAAGAGGAAGAGATATTGATGGATGCAAAACTAGACAGTGAGGAGAAAAGGGGGGGGGCGGAGATAAGAACAAAAGAGGAAGAGATATTGATGGATGCAAAAGTAGACAGTGAGGAGAGAAGTGGGCGGAGATAAGAACAAAAGAGGGAGAGATATTGATGGATGCAAAACTAGACAGTGAGGAGAAAAGGGGGGGGCGGAGATAAGAACAAAATAGAGAGAGATATTGATGGATGCAAAGCTAGACAGTGAGGAGAGAGGTGGGCGGAGATAAGAAAAAAGAAAGAGAGATATTGATGGATGCAAAACTAGACAGTGAGGAGAGAGGTGGGCGGAGATAAGAACAAAATAGGGAGAGTAACCAATCTAAGAGTCAGAAAACAAACACCAATATTAAAATGCTTGTAATTACGTCAGACAAAATTCAAACGGATTGACTGAGAGGTGTGAGTAGAAACATAGTCACGTGGATCAGCCTTGTGAGAGGTGTGAGTAGAAACATAGTCACGTGGATCAGCCCTGTGAGAGGTGTGAGTAGAAACATAGTCACTTGGATCAGCCTTGTGAGAGGTGTGAGTAGAAACATAGTCACGTGGATCAGCCCTGTGAGAGGTGTGAGTAGAAACATAGTCACGTGGATCAGCCTTGTGAGAGGTGTGAGTAGAAACATTGTCACGTGGATCAGCCCTGTGAGAGGTGTGAGTAGAAACATAGTCACGTGGATCAGCCTTGTGAGAGGTGTGAGTAGAAACATAGTCACGTGGATCAGCCTTGTGAGGGTGTGAGTAGAAACATAGTCACGTGGATCAGCCTTGTGAGAGGTGTGAGTAGAAACATAGTCACGTGGATCAGCCCTGTGAGAGGTGTGAGTAGAAACATAGTCACGTGGATCAGCCTTGTGAGAGGTGTGAGTAGAAACATAGTCACGTGGATCAGCCCTGTGAGAGGTGTGAGTAGAAACATAGTCACGTGGATCAGCCTTGTGAGAGGTGTGAGTAGAAACATAGTCACGTGGATCAGCCCTGTGAGAGGTGTGAGTAGAAACATAGTCACGTGGATCAGCCTTGTGAGAGGTGTGAGTAGAAACATAGTCACGTGGATCAGCCCTGACGTGCTTTGAGTTTTAAGCTCTAGAGCTGCTGGTAAATGTACACTGCTGGTAAATGACCTGTACGGCTCTGATGTCTGTCGCCTAAATTTGTCCGCAGACTCACATACAAGCTTAACAAAAGAGACAAGACATCAACACTACAGGGGGGGGGGAGGTGGGGGAGGGAGGAAATAATGTTAAAAACTCACGATTTAACTTAATGGGATGTTACAGTGGCGTTTTGACACTCCTCCCACCCCATACTACACACATCCACCGCGATTGAAGCTTGAAGCCATCGTCCCTGACCGAGTCTGTTAAGTCCCTTTTTGGAATAGCCTGGTGACAAGAGGTTAAGTACTCAGCTTGTCCTCTTTTCTCACCCCCTCCCCTCCCCTTCCTGTGTCCTCCTCCTCGTCCATCACTTGTAATAATTGCAAGGCAGACAAAGTTCAAACAACAACAACAACAACAATAATAAACAAAAGGCTTTAACGAATCCTCTCCCATTTAGAAGCAGAACGATGGCGAACATTATTTAGAGGTGGAATGGGGGGGGGGCTATTAGATCTGACGCGAGG
>JAZGLO010000656.1:600000-919399 GCA_036873155.1 Biomphalaria sudanica
GCGATAAAGTTTGATGAGAGGCATCAACATAATTGTAAAGTGAATCTTTAGTGTCAGTTATACTATGTTCAAGTCTTTTAAGAGATGGGCCACACTGGCAAACAGGAGCATATCCTATGGGACCCTGTGAATATTAAAATACAGATTACTAATTGGACTATCACAGACTCACATGTTTCTAACAAAACAGTTCAATGTACTTTTCTTTCATAGCAGAAATGTATTTAAAGCAGGTGATGTGAACATCACCAAATCTCCCATAAACTTTTGAAAGTATCTATTTCATGTAAATAACAAACCTGTTTCATGTAAATAACAAACCTGTTTAATATTCCCAGCCAGATCTCTATACAACTGTTGACCTTCTCTAGGCACATACTGAGAGAAGAACCCATGAACTGGTGGTTTACTTTGTTTCAAGCTCATTATGTCAGGGCCAGGTTTTCTCAGGACAGCAGGTGAAGCTACAGATTTGTCTTTGTCCTGGGGCAATTAAATCAATTCATTACAATTGTAACCAAAATGCAGTGGCTTCAAATTAGTAAAAATACTCATTTTTCTAAATTAAGCCAATAAGCATAAAATACTGGTAAGATTTTAAATCTGTTTAAAAAAAATACAGTAAGCTTTAAAAACCTTTTTCTTTTTTCTAAAAAGAAAAAATCTTTTGCTTTCCTTCTCTTGTTTTGGTTCATGTTTTAATGGCTGTGGCTCCACATCAATTTCTAAACCATGACTACTAACAAAATGAGTTTTATTGGCGGCTCCTGTTAGATCTCCACGTTTCATAACACTGGAAGATTGAGGCTATTCATTGAGATAAAGATTTTTTAAAATGTAAGGATTTTGATTCATAAAATACCATGTAAAAAAACAAACAAAAATGTGTGTAATAATAAAATCACACACTAAATGCATCTTATATATGACAATTATTATTACCGGAGCATGAGAAGAAATGAGTTGAACAATATCTGGATGTTCTTTGCGCATGGCCACATCAATAGCTGTTTCATTTTGCTGTAAATAGTTGATAAGCAATGGATATCAATGTCAATGAATTCTTGATTTGCTTTGTAGTACTTAAGAAACTCTTCTGAATTGCAATTAATGTATTAATATTATTCTGAAATATTATAACATTTTTTTACTTGAAACAGAGAAAGTAAATATTTAGAAAATAAAATTGTTTAGATTCATATTTTTTTGCTAATAGATGTTACCTTGTTGACTATAGTGACATCAATACCAGATTCAACCAAAATTTTTGCAATTTTTCTTCTTTTCAATGCAGCAGCTATGTGTAAGGATGTATCTCCATTCTAAAAAAAAACAAATTTTTTATTGAGTTAACTAAATGGAAATTTAGAAATGTCATAAGTGAAATGATACATACTTGTGAAAGACATATAAGTTTATTTGGAAAATGACTTATTTCAGAGCTGAGGATGTGAGGTGATTGTGTGCTAAGATGTAGAGATGTGTTTCTTTAAAATAAAATTTAAGATCGAAGGATCATTTGGTGCAAAATGTCAAATGATGAGACTGCATGCCAAGCACTGCAGTCTTCACTTTATAAATGACAGATTAGAGGCTATTTGCCAAGCTGGACAGCCTCTGCTCTTCTGACTGTTTGATTGTCAAAAGAGCTGAGCTGAAGGCTCTTCGAGCTCTAGGCATGTAAGCCTTCTTGAACAACCGTTCTGTCTGGAAGAGATCCAATTCAATGCCTATTTAAAGCATTGATATTTCCGATATATCAAGTACTCCGGGCGCATGCACTAGAATGTATGGCTGAAGGCCGAGTGCACCGGGAACCTCTGCCATTTTCCTATGTTGTACCAAGCTAACCATGCAGGACTCGCCATTAGTGTAACGGTCCCTTGAGGAACGCCGCATAAATTATCGACAGGGATGTGGAAGCTCTCTTTGAACTCCACACCGTGCAATGGGAAAGCTCTCACATTCCATTGGACACTTCCACAGAAGTTTTGTTTTGCTTTTCATTAGCCTAATCATCTCCTCAAATGATCGTTTCCACCCGAGTGCCACGTTGAGGCAGAATAGCGTACTTAGGGCTCTTCTGACCAAATGTAATATTAGGTTCTCCTAATGAATGTTCTCAAGAATATTATCTAAGTGAAATCCAAATATCTACCAGAATTACAATTAGAACAATAAGCATAGAAATGTATATTCTAAATCCCATCTTAATAAGACAAAAGCGAAGAAAAAAAGTAAAAAAATACAAATCAAACATAAAAATACCTTGTTCTGCTCACTCAGTTTGCACCTGGCACTAATGAGTATCCTGGCCACTCCAGCATGACCATATCTAGAGGCAGTGTGCAAAGCAGTGTCGCCATACTGTTGCATGATATCAGAGCAGGACAGAAATACATTAGTTGATAGATAACACAAAGATACCTTTCAAGCTTAGTTTAATAATGTCTGGAGCTATGCAATATAAAAAGAAAAAAAATACTTGCATTATTTTTCAAGTCTGGATTACAACCAGCATAGAGTAAGACTCTGGAGCTTTCATTGTGACCATTCTGAGATGCCAGGTGGAGGGCAGTGAAACCAGCCTAAAGTCAGTTGTTGTTTTTAAAATAGAAACATTAGGTCACTTGCTTTGTTTTGGTTAACTTATAAATATATATATAAGTTGATACATAGAAGCAATCACTGCATCATTTAACAAACAATTTATCTCACATCATTTAATCCTTTAACAAACAATGTTCTTTACACCATTTAACAAATAATGTACCTTTTAACTTTTAACAAACAATGTACCATACATAATTAATCAAACAATGTACCTCACAACATCGAACAAACAATGTACCTCACATCATTTAACAAACAATGTACCTAACATCATGTAACAAACAATGTACCATACATAATTAATCAAACAATGTACCTCACATCATTTAACAAACAATGCACCTAACATCATGTAACAAACAATGTATCTTACATCATTTAAAAAACAATGTACCTCACATCATTTAAAAAACAATGTACCTCAAATCATTTAACAAACAATGTGAATGTACCTAGCATCATTAATCAAACAATGTATCTTACATCAGTAAACAATGTTCCTTACATCATTTAACAAATCATATACCTTTTAACATTGAACAAACAATGTATCTCACATCATCGAACAAAAAATGTATTTGATATCATCCAACAAACCTTATTCGTGACACACACATCACAGTTGTATTGAACTAACAGTTCAGCAGTTTTACTAAATCCATTCCAACATGCTTCATGGAGAGCTGTGTTGCCATGCTGAAACAAAGCGTAGTTAAAATATCAACAAAACCTTTAAACTGACAAAAAATCTTCAAAACAATTCAAGCAAATGTATGTTATTGAGAAAAAAGTTGAACATTTGTTGGACAGAAACAATAATAAGAAAATATTGCTTAGGTAACTAAAAAAATGCACAAGTTCAAAACCATGAAAGAATAAAGTTTGTGTTCAATAAAGAAAATGTTGAATCCTTTTTCTGAACGGAGTGCCACAAAAGCAAAACGTCAAACACAAAAAAATATAGATAAGTGAAACAAATCTTATTCATGCTCTAACTAATCAAGACCTTCTATTGAATACAATGATCTGTAGTTAGACAAACCTCATCTTGAATATCTACAAGACAGCCAGCCTCCAGCAAAAATAATACTGTGTCACAGTACCCATGAGATGCTGCTTTCATCAGAGGAGTAAATCCAATCTGTTAAAGAGTAAATAATTCTAGATCACTGAACACTAGAATAGAGATTTTATCATTTAGCAGTTTAGTCCTCTAGGACATAGAAAATAAAGAAACTGATATTATAGAAAGAAGCAATATAAACAGAGAGAGCAGATTTTAAATAATAAATAGATAATAAAAACTTTATGTCCAAGTCAATTAGAAATGAAACAACATTTTCCCCTTGTAACATCTAAACAATACTTTGATCTCTAGACTTATAACTTCTTTTTGTCATTAAAAAAAAGGGTGCTTAGAAGATAATGTATTACCTTGTCTTGTTGGTTGATATCCCATCCAGCAGACACCAACATCTTGCAGCAGTCTGTGTGTCCTCCCAGAGCTGCAGCATGTAAAGCAGTACATCCATCCTGAGGACAAACACATGGACATACTTTGTCTATGCACTCATTGGATCTTTATAAATATCTCTTAGATCTTTAAAAGGTAACAACAACAAACAAAAACATGGCTAAGGATGGGGAAGGGGAAATTCAGGGATGAAACAAAAAATCAACACAATTTATTCAGCCAACTAAAAAAATGTACATAATTTCTAATAGCTATTATTGTGTAGTGATGAGCAAAAGTTAACTAAAAAGTTAGAAACTTTTATTAAAGCTAAAAAAAAAATTAATTAAGGCCAAAGTTTAACTACAAAAAAAATAGTTTAGATTAAAATCTTAGTTTAATTAATTTTTGTTTTTGTTACAAACTAAAAAGTTTAATCAAAATTTGTAAAACTTTTCAACATGTGGTAGTGGTTGAAACGCACATCCCTGTTTTCTGGTCATGTGATATCAACAACTATTGATTATCACAAAATGATGCAGTTAACAACTATTTTGTCAGTCTACATTTGAAGAGGGTAAAGTAAGATGCTGGTAAAAGCTATGGAAGTCAATATCTGCACTTGAAAGAAGCAATATTATAAAAATGTTGCTTAACATTTTTTGCCAAAGCTTCTATGCAATATTATGAATGGAGTTGTTCCAAATTATTTTCTGAATCACATGTTGGTGTTTTTTTTCCTGTAACTGGGAATCTGATTAGCGAGATAGGTCAATATTTAGTTGTTTTAATCAATTCATTTTTTGCAAACAATAATTCATTAACTGCATGAACATCAAGTACAGCCTTTTGTATAGCTTAAACCTTAGATGAAGCTAAAACGTGCAATAGATTCTACATCATTCTAGTATTAGTCTTATTATTGAGATCTAGGTCTAAATTGACAGTTAAGCCTATAGATCTAAAGGCATTAGGATAACTAACCAACTCTAGAAAAAAAAACTAAAAGCATTTGGATAACCAACTCCAGAAAAAAAAAATCTTAATTCACACCCTCCCTGACCAAAAAGTAAATAGACTGTGTGATTTGTGATTTGTGATTTTGGGCACATCGGCACAATTAAGGCCATGTCGTGCCTGCAGTCCCTCAAGGGCCACTCTCCCTCCACACAACAAGGGCCAAATTCCATACAGTCAAATCATTAAAATCAAGGTCTATTCACAGTTAAAATAGTAGAGGTAGTAAAAATTTAATAATTTGGTAAAAATCTAATGTAAATAGTGCATGTCTACAGAATTCATAAATCAGATCTTCGTAGACAACCCCACTTCCCGGATAAAGCCCAGTACCTTCCCAGGGTCGACATTATTAAATAGTGTTTTTAAATTAGTGGCTCTAAAATATTTTTCCCTGACATCCTGGTATCTGGGGCAGTTGATGAGGATATGTTCCACGGTGAGGCGAGAGTCACAATACTCACAAAGTGGGGGCTCTTCTTTCTTCAAACAAAAGAGTGCGTGATGTAGGTGTGGCCAATCCTAAGTCTGGACATGGTCGTGCTACCACGCCTTGTCAGACCCTTAGATGTGGACCGCCACCTGACATCCGCCACAATCTGCCTGAGTTTATTGTGAGTTTCAGCCTCCCATCGGTCCTGCCACTCTTGGTAGATGGCAGAGGCAATACTTTGTCTCAGGTCTGAGCAGGGAATTTGAGTTCCTGACACCACATGATTTAGGGCTCTCTTTCCTTCTCTGTCTGCGGCTTCGTTTCCCTCAATGCCCACATGGGAGGGGACCCAGATGAAGGTGACATCCGTATGGTCGGCTGTTATTTGGTCCAACAGCTTCAGGCTCTTATGTACCAGTGGAATGTCAGTCTTCATCCGCCCCAAAGCTTGCAATGCAGATTTGGAGTCGGAGCAGATTATAAATTTCCTCCTTTCTGATGCTTTGACGGCCATAAGTGCAAGCGATATTGCATGCAATTCGGCCGTAAAGATGGAGCAGCCATCGGGGAGTCTACGGGAGATTGTTTTGTTCCGAAAGGAGCAGGCACACGCGACCTTTCCATCCATTTTGGATCCGTCTGTGTAGATGGTGCCACAATCTCCGTAGCTCTCTTGCAGTTCCCTAAATTGGACTTGTAGTATGCTTGGGTCTGTATTTTCTTTTTTGAAATTAAGGAGGGATAAATTTAATTTGGGTTTATTCATTAGCCAAGGAGGATTCTGAGGGGTTTCTATTTTAGAGATTTGGTTAATGGGTGGAGTTAAATTTTGGATGGGTTCTCTCAATCGAAGGCCTAACGGCTGTATGACGTTAGGCCTTCGATTGTATAATTCTACCTCTGTGGGGTTAAATATGGAATCGAAAGCAGGGTTCGTAGGGTTGGATTTTAGCTTGACTATATACTGCATTGCAAGCTTTTTCATTCTTATATCCATGGGGAGTTCTCCAGCCTCCACATGGAGGCTTGGGATAGGTGATGTACGAAACGCGCCGAGACAGAGACGCAGGGCAGCATTTTGTATTGGTTCCAGTATTTTTAGGTACGACTTCCTTGCTGCTCCATATATTATGGATCCGTAGTCTAGCTTGGATCGAATTAGACTCCGATATAGCAGCAGCAAAGTATCTCTGTCAGCTCCCCAGTCCGTATGGCTGAGCACTCTAAGTATGTTTAATGACTTTTGGCATTTTCTCTTAAGTTCCTTAATGTGGGGGAGAAAATTAAATTTGGAATCTAGAGTGAGGCCTAAATATTTTGTAGTTTTCACGACAGGGATCTTCTTTTTGTGTATAAATAGTTCAGGGTCTGGGTGGAGTCCCCTTAAGTTACAAAAATGCATACTAACTGTTTTGGAGTCCGAAAATTTAAAACCATTATTGTTTGCCCAATTTTGAATTTTGTTTAAACATAACTGTAATTTTCTTTCTAGGGTGTTCATTTTTTTCCCATAAGTAAAAATTACAAAGTCATCAACATACAAAGAGCACTCTATGCCAGGGGACAGAGCATTTATGATGCTATTTATTTTAATGTTGAACAGGGTGACTGACAGAATGCTGCCCTGTGGTAAACCCATTTCCTGGTCATGAGTGTCAGAAGTGGTGCTGCCCACTCGAACCTGAAATTTTCGGTCTTTCAGGAATTCCCCCACAAAACGGGGAAGATGTCCCTTAAGCCCCATAAGCTCCAGGTCACGTAGAATGCCATGTTTCCAGGTTGTGTCATAGGCCTTTTCTATATCGAAGAATACAGCTACTAGATGTTCTCTTCTGATTAATGCATTTCTGATACAAGCTTCCAGCCTTACCTGGTGGTCAGTTGTTGTCCGCCCTTGCCGGAATCCGCACTGTTAGTTAGAGATCACTTTATTCCTCTCCAGGTACCAGACCAGCCTACTGTTAATCATTCTTTCCATGGTTTTGCAGATGCAGCTTGTTAGTGCTATTGGTCGATAGTTAGCTGGGTCAGAGCCGTCTCTTCCCGGTTTAGGTATCGGTATAACTGTGGCTTTCCTCCAGCTGTTTGCCACACACAGTTATAGACCCCTAGCAGGACTGCCAATGAGGGTTCGGGAAGGTGCTTGAGGAACTGGTAATGGATTTCATCTTCTCCAGGCGCTGTGTCATGTGACTTGTCTAGCGATTCCCTCAGTTCCTCAAGACTGTGTCGGACTGATTTTAACAACCTGTAGGCCTAGCGCTAGTGTACTGTGTGTGTATACTACAACGCTACCCTTAGTTTTTTTCATTGTGCGTTATGCAATAGTGTTTGCTTAATGTGGAGTGGTCAAAACAAGAAAATAACACATTGGCATGGTAAGTCAAGCATGTACTTTACACTAAAATAGTTACACAGGTTAAATGTTTCATAAAACCCCAACAATTTCATTTCTATTTCTTTGGTATATCTGAATGTGAAAATCTGTTATTTAATGAGATCTTAAACTTTCCCAGTAGGCCGTGGGTTGGTGACGGAACATGTGTATGGACAATAGACCAACACACTTAGATCGAGATCTAGGCCCAACACTAGCAGATCTACAATGTATACGTCAATGATCAAAGTGTAATTCCAACGAGATAAGTTCTATTCATGGAGACAGCACGGTTTATTCGTGTAGCATTCCAAGAGATTACAGTGGCATGGCGTCATGTAGTTGTAAATGGAATTATTCTAGGAGGGGCGAACTCGGACAAAAACACTTGAAATGTTAGCCATAGGCCCTCTTCCTGTAGTCGAAAGATTCTTATTATCTACTTATTCATTGGGCTGCACAGAGATAATGAAACATACATTTTCTATTCATAGTATGAAGTTATCTCGGTAACAAACGCTGTCAAAAGTGTAGGGTGCTCAAGACAGTTAAGGTCCTGTTCTATCCATGCTACCATTGCAATCAGTTTTTAAGAACGGCCATCTTCTTAAACACTAGAAACTGGGATTTCGTTCATAGTCGTTCACAAACGAAACATTTCTATCACGATTTGTAAACCAGAATGAACATGATGGTATATCACAAGCATTCAATTGTACAATCTTTTCCTTTAAGGAAAGCAAGTCTAGTTGAAACTATTAGCCCTAAGTCCACTGTATAAAGGCAGACCAATGGAACGTCGTTTCTTCAAAGTGCTGGATCCTGTGCAGCCAAAACAAGTGGATTACATCCGCCCTCGGTCTAGGACAACAACACAAGTCTTTCAACCAGTTGATACATTCATGTTGTGAGAAAAACGTATTGAACTTCTAATGTTTCTATCTGTACATCTATTAGCCTCTACCTCTATCTATAGATCTCTTTTTCTCTCTCCAATCTATCTTTGGACCTACCTACCAAATATCTACCAACAATGTGTATGCTTACTGTGCTCTAAAACGAATGTCTGTCTTGGTAAACCTAACTGTATATAATGTCCATGACACAAAACACATAGGACGTAGTTTCTTGGCTACCTGCAGTCAATCAGGATTCCGTAGACACTTTTTAGTTTGCATACAATCTACGTGAATGTTAGTAGAGAAATACACAATCGTCTTTTCACAAAAATGGTGATATAAAAAAAAGGGACTTACCTTGTCATGTTCCAATCCCGCTCCCCGTGTTAGTAAGTCTCGAACCAAATCCAATTGGCCATTGCTGGCTGCAAGACGCAAACTTTCAGAAAGTTTCGGATCTACAACACGACCTGGACTTATGGACCTTACAAGCCTCGGGATTTCTGGGGACATTGTATACAATATTTTAAAAATGTAGTGTCAATTGCTACTCAATGATTCGGTTACTTTCCACCATAATGTTAAATATAACCAAGACTATCTACTGCTTTCCCCAATAAATAAAAGAAAGAGTTCAACTTGGAATTTTTAGCAACGCGTTATTTTTACATGCAACTTAAAAACATATATAGAAATGGGATATGTGGACAAGAGGTATGATGGGATGTGTGGAGGAGTGATCATCATGGTATGATGGGATGTGGGGACAAGTGGTATGATGGGATGTGTGGAGGAGTGGCATGATGGGATATGTGGACGAGTTGTATGAAGGGATGTGTGGAGGAGTGGTATGAAGGGATGTATGGAGGAGTGGTATGATGGGATGTGTGGACAAGTGGTATGATGGGATGTGTGGAGGAGTGATCATCATGGTATGATGGGATGTGGGCACAAGTGGTATGATGGGATGTGGGCACAAGTGGTATGATGGGATGTGGGCACAAGTGGTATGATTTGATGTGGAGGAGTGATCATCATGGTATGATGGGATGTGGGCACAAGTGGTATGATTTGATGTGGAGAAGTGATCATCATGGTATGATGGGATGTGGGGACAAGTGGTATGATGGGATGTGTGGAGGAATGGTATGATAAGATGTGTGGAGGAGTGGAATGATGGGATGTGTGGAGGAGTGGTATGATGGGATATGTGGAGGAATGGTATGATGGGATGTGTGGAGGAGTGGAATGATGGGATGTGTGGAGGAGTGGAATGATGGGATGTGTGGTCATCATGGTATGATGGGATGTGTGGTCATCATGGTATGATGGGATATGTGGAAGGATGGGATGTGGGAACAAGTGGTATGATGGGATGTGTGGACAAGTGGTATGATGGGATGTGTGGAGGAGTGATCATCATGGTATGATGGGATGTGGGCACAAGTGGTATGATTTGATGTGGAGGAGTGATCATCATGGTGTGATGGGATGTGGGGACAAGTGGTATGATGGGATGTGTGGAGGAATTATCATCATGGTATGATGGGATGTGGGAACAAGTGGTATGATGGGATGTGTGGACAAGTGGTATGATGGGATGTGTGGAGGAGTGGTATGATAAGGTGTGTGGAGGAGTGGTATGATGGGATATGTGGAGGAATGGTATGATGGGATGTGTGGAGGAGTGGAATGATGGGATGTGTGGAGGAGTGGAATGATGGGATGTGTGAAGGAGTGGTATGATGGGATGTGTGGTCATCATGGTATGATGGGATGTGTGGTCATCATGGTATGATGGGATGTGTGTAGGGATGGTATGATGGGATGTGGGAACAAGTAGTATGATGGGATGTGTGGACAAGTGGTATGATGGGATGTGTGGAGGAGTGATCATCATGGTATGATGGGGTGTGGGGACAAGTGGTATGATTTGATGTGGAGGAGTGATCATCATGGTATGATGGAATGTGGGGACAAGTGGTATGATTTGATGTGTGGAGGAGTGATCATCATGGTATGATGGGATGTGGGGACAAGTGGTATGATGGGATGTGTGGAGGAATGATCATCATGGTATGATGGGATGTGGGAACAAGTGGTATGATGGGATGTGTGGAGGAATGATCATCATGGTATGATGGGATGTGGGGACAAGTGGTATGATGGGATGTGTGGAGGAGTGATCATCATGGTATGATGGGATGTGTGGACAAGTGGTATGTTTTTATTTTATTTTTGATTTTGGGCACATCGGCACAATTTAGGCCATGTCGTGCCTGCAGTCCCTCAAGGGCCACTCTCCCTCCACACAACAAGGGCCAAATTCCATACAGTCAAATCATTAAAATCAAGGTCTATTCACAGTTAAAATAGTAGAGGTATTAAAAATTTAATAATTTGGTAAAAATCTAATGTAAATAGTACATGTCTACAGAATTCATAAATCAGATCTTCTTAGACAACCCCACTTCCCGGATAAAGCCCAGTACCTTCCCAGGGTCGAGTTTATTGTGAGTTTCAGCCTCCCATCGGTCCTGCCACTCTTGGTAGATGGCAGAGGCAATACTTTGTCTCAGGTCTGAGCAGGGAATTTGAGTTCCTGACACCACATGATTTAGGGCTCTCTTTCCTTCTCTGTCTGCGGCTTCGTTTCCCTCAATGCCCACATGGGAGGGGACCCAGATGAAGGTGACATCCCTATGATCGGCTGTTATTTGGTCCAACAGCTTCAGACTCTTATGTACCAAGGGAATGTCAGTCTTCATCCGCCCCAAAGCTTGCAATGCAGATTTGGAGTCGGAGAAGATTATAAATTTCCTCCTTTCTGATGCTTTGACGGCCATAAGTGTAAGCGATATTGCATGCAATGCGGCCGTAAAGATGGAGCAGCCATCGGGGAGTCTACGGGAGATTGTTTTGTTCCGAAAGGAGCAGGCACACGCGACCTTTCCATCCATTTTGGATCCGTCTGTGTAGATGGTGCCACAATCTCCGTAGCTCTCTTGCAGTTCCCTAAAGTGGACGTGTAGTATGCTTGGGTCTGTATTTTCTTTTTTGAAATTAAGGAGGGATAAATTTAATTTGGGTTTATTCATTAGCCAAGGAGGATTCTGAGGGGTTTCTATTTTAGAGATTTGGTCAATGGGTGGAGTTAAATTTTGGATGGGTTCTCTCATTCGAAGGCCCAACGGCTGAATAACGTTAGGCCTTCGATTGTATAATTCTACCTCTGTGGGGTTAAATACGGAGTCGAAAGCAGGATTCGTGGGGTTGGATTTTAGCTTGACTATATACTGCATTGCAAGCTTTTTCATTCTTATATCCATGGGGAGTTCTCCAGCCTCCACATGGAGGCTTTGGATAGGTGATGTACGAAACGCGCCGAGACAGAGACGCAGGGCAGCATTTTGTATTGGTTCCAGTATTTTTAGGTACGACTTCCTTGCTGCTCCATATATTATGGATCCGTTGTCTAGCTTGGATCGAATTAGACTCCGATTTAGCAGCAGCAAGGTATCTCTGTCAGCTCCCCAGTCCGTATGGCTGAGCACTCTAAGTATGTTTAATGACTTTTGGCATTTCCTCTTAAGTTCCTTAATGTGGGGGAGAAAATTAAATTTGGAATCTAGAGTGAGGCCTAAAAATTTTGTAGTTTTCACGACAGGGATCTTCTTTTTGTGTATAAATAGTTCAGGGTCTGGGTGGAGTCCCCTTAAGTTACAAAAATGCATACTAACTGTTTTGGAGTCCGAAAATTTAAAACCATTATCGTTTGCCCAATTTTGAATTTTGTTTAAACATAACTGTAATTTTCTTTCTAAGGTGTTCATGTTTTTCCCATAAGTAAAAATGACAAAGTCATCAACATACAAAGAGCACTCTATGCCAGGGGACAGAGCATTTATGATGCTATTTATTTTTATGTTGAACAGGGTGACTGACAGAATGCTGCCCTGGGGTACACCCATTTCCTGGTCGAAGCGGAGTTGCCCACTCGAACCTGAAGGTATGATGGGATGTGTGGAGGAGTGGTATGATGGGATGTGTGGACGAGTGGTATGATGGGATGTGTGGACGAGAAGTATGATGGGATGTGTGGAGGAGTGGTATGATGGGATATGTGAAGGAGTGGTATGATGGGATATGTGGAGGAGTGGTATGATGGGATATGTGGACGAGTGGTATGATGGGATGTGTGGAGGAGTGGTATGATGGGATGTGTGGACGAGTGGTATGATTTAATGTGTGGACGAGAAGTATGATGGGATGTGTGAAGGAGTGGTATGATGGGATATGTGAAGGAGTGGTATGATGGGAAATGTGGAGGAGTGGTATGATGGGATATGTGGACGAGTGGTATGATGGGATGTGTGTAGGAGTGGTATGGTGGGATATGTGGAGGAGTGGTATGATGGGATGTGTGGAGGAGTGGTATGATGGGATATGTGGAGGAGTGGCATGTTGGGATATGTGGACGAGTTGTATGATGGGATGTGTGGAGGAGTGGTATGAAGGGATGTGTGGAGGAGTGGTATGATGGGATGTGTGGAGGAGTGGCATGATGGGATATGTGGAGGAGTGGTATGATAAGATGTGTGGAGGAGTTGTATGATGGGATGTGTGGAGGAGTGGCATGATGGGATATGTGGAGGAGTGGTATGATGGGATGTGTGGAGGAGTGGCATGATGGGATATGTGGAGGAGTGGTATGATGGGATATGTGGAGGAGTGGTATGATGGGGTGTGTGGAGGAGTGGCATGATGGGATGTGTGGAGGAGTGGAATGATGGGATGTGTGGAGGAGTGCTATGATGGGATGTGTGGAGGAGTGCTATGATGGGATGTGTGGACGAGTGATATGATGGGATGTGTGGACGAATGGTATGATGTGTCTTTGAATGTCATTGAATGCTAACATTTCTATGAAATCACAAAAGTGAGTGTATATAAAAGCACAATTTAGTGAATTGAAGCTGGTTGATTCGGTGACCCTTGACGGCTTCTTTAAAGAATATATTTAAAAAAATAAGGCCATTGATTTTGACCACAATATTTGTGTGTAAGGTTACTTCCGTTACTTCTATTTTAATACACAAATCGCATAGAATTGTTTACGGAAAATGAATAGAATTGATCAACTTGAAAGTACTACAGATAGATTCATCATTCATTTTACCTTTACTTTTGTTGAAATAAATGAAGCGAAATTTTTTTGAAATGCAGTATTTATATGTATTTATAAGTCAAATATCTGACTTATGTTTGTCACAATGTACAGTTATATTAATGTCTTACTTTATAAAATACAAGAATGTACTTTGAATTCTCGTATTGACACTTGTTTGGAATGTTAAGTATACAGTCCCTTTTAAGTTCAAGAGCATTCAGAGCACTGTACTGAGTGGCCTAGATGGCGTCTTACAATGTCACATTTGACCTTAGAGACTGTACACTTTTGTTCAGACCCGCTACGTTAATTGATAACACTCTGTCACAGTCAGAAAGTAAACTGAGGCCTGGAAGCGGGAAAGTACTTTCTAGGGGGCGAGTACCCAGCTTAGTCTTACTTCACACAGTTCACAGTACTGACACCATAGTAAAGTCTAGACAATCGACAGAAGTATCTAGAATTTTAGAGACCCAATGTGTAGTATTAATGGCAATATATCAACAACATAGTGTCTGCTCATAGTACACATGTACACGTTTGAATATGTACACGTATTTTATCAGTGTAAAGTACATAATAATAAGAGGGTCGGCCTTAAGTAATCGAAGGCCTTAGGCGAAGTGAATTGGGTGGCCCCAAATGAGAATTAAAACTAAACAACGAAAAGATAAAATCAACTAATTTATCAAACACATAGGCCTATCTGTATCGAAATCAATAAATGTATTTTCGACACGATTTTTATAGCTAATTGAAGACAATAAGCCTAGATCTTTCCAATCGAAGCAGATATGGTGACTTTTCTCTGGATCGCTTGAACCTTCATCTTCTGTGACCGTGTTCATAACCTTTTCTGCATATTAGCCGATTCCTTGACCACTTTTTCTAAAGCCAACCGCTTTTCGCTTGCCTTTTGATGCTCTTAAATCGAAATAACGTCTCGTCATTTTCACCGAAAGGTTTTCTAACAAGTAAATCTAAACATTCATTTACAAACCTTGAGTCATGGTAAAAACTAGAGCTAGTCTAGCAGACATAGAGCAATAGAGCTTTGTTATGTTTGAGACTTGCTCCAAGTTTTTTTTTTAAAGTCCTATGCGAGGCCCTGGGCTGCCTAGTTTGTCTATGCCTAAGGCCGGCCCTGATAACAATAATAATAAATAATAATAATAACAACAATAATAAAGATTAGGCCTATAAAAAAAAATCAACAGAAAATTCCTCATTGGAAACGGATAAAGGGACTACGATGAATTTTGTTTCCCTTTAACGAAACTCGACCCTGGCAGCGCCAGAGAACGAATACTCGTTCATTTCTTACATAATAATAATAGTAGTAATAATAATAATAATCTTTATTAGTTGTGCGGAACTTTGTCTTATCATAGTGCATTACACTTAAAAATACATTACATTACGAATAATACGATAGCTCACAAAATATACCTTCACAGTTTCTCTTAAACATTAAATGTGAAAATTACATCTGAAAGTTGGATTTTATTTCATGACTAGTAGACATACCTATTATCTGCCGGCTACACCCGTTGATGTATATTCAGGCTATATATTGTTTATTTTGACACGGACCTTTTTTCTTACATTAGTGATAGGTCTAACAGAAAGGACCAAAAGTAAACGCTCCCATCTTTTGGCCCGTGAATTCTAGTATCTATTACATTGAAAAGGATCGGCCCGTCAATTCGAGTATCATTTCTCTTCCCGACCCAATTCTCCGCCCAATTGACGTCTTATTTGCACTCTCTGACTAGTCTTCTGTTTGTTTTTTCTCAGTTCTTAATCGAATTATTGGATTGGCTCGATATTTTGTTTGGCCAGGGCCCTGCAAATCGCAGGCTAATTTTCACATAATATTTTGGCCGCAACCGTTCTCCTTTTTTTTTTTATTGTTCACGTTCAATAAACCAGCCAACATTTCAACAACCCCCCTTTTAGCCCGTGATTTCGAGTATATTTCCACTAGCATTATCCACCGGCTTTTGGGGGGCGTTTTTTTTTTTAGTAGTCTTAATCTTGGTTGTCCTTTATTTATTTTTTTTTTTGGGGGGAGGGACTCAAGTGTAGAGGGAGGGGGGTAGAGGGTTAGGACATTCAATATTTAAAAATTGTCATTGTAGTATTTTTCGATGTAGGCCTACTTTATTTCTCTTAATTATTTCGATCTATGTCTGAGCTGTATATTACAAGTGTAGAGTACATGTATAATGTAAATTGTCAGCGTCATAAATCTTTTAGCCCTGAATTAAGAGCTGACGAGAGCTACTCATTTAGCGTGGACAAGTAAGATTTGACACAGAATAACCCAGCAGAGCAACCGCGAAAGGAGAATGTTAGAAGTAGGAAATCATAATTTGTGGCATGTAGGCCTACACACACCCCAAATCTTTTGACTTCAAACACGCGTGTTCGTAGGACTGACCCCCCCCCACAAAACACACACACAGGTTCTCAAATTATATCACGTCAGCACGTTACGTGAAATAATTACATGCGTATTAGAGCTACGACTCGGGTTCCGTCCGAATCATGATCAGTTACTCTCCGGCCACTCGCCACGCGTGTCCTATAGCATAGTAATGCCGCAGGGACTTGATTCCATTCCACTTCATGACATGTTTGTGTTAACATGGCCCGTGACACGGAAATGTAGATGTCTCTCAGTTTGCACTATGTCAACCAAACTTGTTTTGTAGGTAAATAACCAAAGCTTTATTTCCCATATAAATTGGTTCCCGCCTGCAACAGAAAACAGGCGCTCACGTTTATCATGTAGGCCTACACGACTTCAAGACTACACACACAAAACGTGCATAAAGAAAGACATGATGTTTACATACAAGCAAACACAACGCCCAATACAAATGCTTTCCATAAACAACAAACTCCTTCCTATTTTACTATCGATTTAAGCACTGAATTGGGTTTGGAAGAATTATGACCTAGATTTAGACCAGTGGTTCCCAAACTTTTTTTGTCTCGTAGACCCCTTGCCATGTTTTCTGGTTTTCCGTTGACCCCCCTGCTTAACTTATATTGCATTTTTGCAAATTCATCAACTCCATTTTTAAAGCAAACGTAGTGAATGGAAGAGTGAAAAAGTAATTGACAGCTAAATGGTATGTACAAGTGATCTAGTTCTGTAAATTGAAACCTATTTAAAAAAACAAAAACAATATGAATTACTGGAATCACCAAACACACTGGAAAATTATTTTTTTTTGCTGGTTCATCATCCGTTACTACCGATATTATGTTTCATGTAGGAATTTGTTGTTCTATGAAGTAGTCCTTCAAACATTTAAGTGATTAATTATTTAATTAATTATCTGCATTTCTTGATCTTTGGTGTCTGGCTCAAATTTTCGATCGCGGAACTATTTTCACTAATAGAAGAAGGCTTTCCCTAAACCTAAGCTTTGGGCAGAAAAGACTCATTAACCTTGACTTGCAACCCACCTAGCAGACGGAAAACAGAATTCAAACCTCTACTGCCATGCAGTTATATCAGGGTGGCATCGTTTCAAATGATCCTCCAGCAAAACTAGTTTCATATCGTCATAAAAAGGCACTTAGGCAACTGCTTGTTTGACAAGAAAGGAATGAATCCCAATTTTAAATAATCCACGCTGTACAATCTATATTTCTTTTTGTGAAACATTAGTTACATGTTGATACAATTAAGCTATTGAAATAATTTTTTTAATTAAAAACAACAATTTTTCGTTTGATTAACAAGATATGTATTTGAAGGATTAACTAAGGTACAAATCATATATTAGTGAAATTAGTGTATGAAATAATTACAATAATGTGAAAATTAAAGTCACGAACTGCTTAAATAAAATCCATTATCGTAGACCCCTGTGGACATCTCATAGACCCCCAATTTATTTTTTCACTTTCGTAGACCCCTTGGAAGTCTTCGTATACCCCTGGGGGTCTATAGGCCTATAGACCACTTTGGGAATCACTGATTTAGAAGATTTATAAATCCATATTCAGGGGTGGACTGGCTATATGGGCAGTGAAAGGGCCGCGTGGATGCCACTAAGTCTCGCATTAAATTGTAAAAAGATTTAATAATATTCTTTTATAATAGGAGCACTCGTAGCGTCTTGATTTACAGACTCTACTCTACGGGGCTACTAATCTAACGCATTTTCAGAAATAATGTAATAGCCTATATATAGCCTACATTCGCAGACAGTGCTTTTTATAGGCTTCATCCCTTATGGGGAATACTCAACTCAAGAAAACATTAAGAAACTGGAACAAACACAAAATAGAGCAGTGAGATTCATAACAAACGAATATTCACATTTGACTAGAGTAACACCATTAGTAAAATCACTAAATTTAGGAAGCCTTCAGGACAGAAGACTCAAAAGTAAAGTAGCAATTATACATAAAACACTGAACCATAATCTTCAAATACAAAAACAAAATCTAATAAAATACTCTGAAAGACACAAAAATAAAGGCACATTCCTCGTCCCATATGCTAGGACAAATTGTACAAATACTCCTTCTTCCCTAGTGCTATTAGAGCATGGAATGGGTTGCCTGAGCTAGCCAGAAAAACCAGTGACTTGGCAGAATTTAAGTCATTGGTTAATATGCATGACTAAATGCATGACGCGTAGAACGTAATCATCTTCTTTTTTTGAAGTAACGTCTGTATTATATAAGATAAGATAAGATAATACTCACTAAGCGATTAACAAGCAACATAAGGCCTATATTTCTTATAATACAATAAAGTTCACATTGGTGTGAATATATTCGGATGAATCTATAAAGGGGCCAATCACAACGCTCCCAGTCTTATAGATGGAACATCGCCACATTCGAATAGTTATCGGTATGGATGAGTTTTTGCATCTTCATTTTTTATTCTTGTAATCTTCACCAATGACACAATTATTCTCTTGAGCAGTGATACAAAAAGTGAATAGAAAAAGAAAACGAAGGAGGAGCAGAAAAAAATAAGTTAAGAAAACAAATCGGTCTATTGCTGGAATCCTTTGCCAAAGAAATTCAACAATCGTTGTTAAATCTCATGCTGACATCGTCTGTGAATGAACAAAACACAAAGTCATATATATTCCTGGAGATCAAGCTACGTTATCCAACGAAGAAACACTAATGCCAAGACAACATGTAGACTTAAACCGAATACAAAGAGAATTAGCTACAATATGAAACAATCTTGACCGTAGGCCTATTGTTTTCCACAAGGATTTTCAAGAGGGTTTGTTGGACTAGTCCGTTTCGTTTCTTTGATTAAAAAGTATTGGGCCGAAGTCGCTTTTTTCCCTATATATCTTTGTATTTTTCAGTTCTTTTTTAAAATTAAACTGACATTATTATGCTATAATTTTAAGTGTACCTGATAGAGAAAAAAATTCTGCACAAAAATACGTTTAGTTGGGATATAACCCGATAGAGGATATAAAAAGAAAAGACCTGAAACTACCGCGTGAAACTACACATTTACAGTACTTTATTTGTTTGAGGCGAATCTAGCACAAATGGAACCTTGCATCGAGAAAAAGCGATCTGCACACATCGCTCTCAAGACAAAGCCAAGTCCAAGATCTTTGGAGGCCTTCAAAAGTGCTAATAAAGAGGCGAAACAAATGGCTAGAAAATGTGCTAACAACTTTTGGAGGGATACCTGCAACAGAATCCAAGACAGTCTCCACTCAGGAAATAGCAAAGCTCTATTTGATGGCATTAAAGCGGCCCTGGGTCCAACAGTGTCTAAGCCTGCCCCCCTTCTATCCAAATCAGGAGAAAAAATTACAGATCAAACCAAGCAGCTAGAACGTTGGACAGAACACTACCTCGAAGTCTATGCCACACAGAACACAGTAGACGATGTCGCCCTGGCTTCTCTACCAGATCTTCCAGTACTGGAATGCCTAGATGATCTTCCGAGCCTCAGTGACCTTAAAAAAGCAATTAACTGCATAAAAAATAGAAAATCTCCTGGGAGTGATGGTATCCCAGTGGAAGTAGTGAAAGTCAACGAATCACTCCTGCTCCCTGAACTCTATATTCTCCTCTGCCGCTGTTGGGAAACAGGTCATGTCCCACAGGACATGCGTGACGCAACTATAGTCACAATATACAAGAACAAAGGGGATCGGAGTGACTGCAACAATTACAGGGGTATCTCTCTCCTCAGTATAGTGGGCAAGATCTTTGCTAGAGTGGCACTATCCAGGCTGCAAGTGATAGCTTCTAGAGTCTACCCAGAGTCTCAGTGTGGATTCAGGAGTGGTAGATCCACTGTAGACATGATATCTTCTCTACGACTACTGCAGGAGAAATTCAGAGAGAGAGACAGACCCCTTTACATCGTTTTTGTTGATCTGACTAAAGCTTTTGACATGGTCAGCAGAAGTGGCCTTTTCAAACTCCTGAGGAAAATAGGTTGCCCTCCCAAACTACTGCAGTTCATTGAGTGTTTTCACGAGAAAACTAAATGCACTGTCAAATTCAATGGAGCCCAATCAGCACCCTTTGAGGTTTGCAGTGGTGTCAAGCAGGGATGTGTGCTCGCACCTACTCTGTTTGGCATATTCTTCTCCTGTCTACTGCATTATGCGTACAACGACATAAACGAAGGTGTGTTTCTCCATACAAGATCCTCTGGAAAACTATTTAATGTATCAAGGCTGCGGGCAAAAACCAAGGTTAGGAAGCTACTCGTCAGGGAACTCCTGTATGCTGATGATGCAGCTATTGTGGCTGATTCTGATATTCAGCTACAGTGCCTGGTTGACAAATTATCTGCTGCTTGCCAGAAGTTCGGCTTAAACATCAGTCAAAGCAAGACTAAGATACTTGTCCAAAACACAAACACTGCACCTCAAGTAAGCATTAATGGCCAACCACTAGAAATTGTTGATCACTTTTGTTACCTTGGCTCCATCATATCCAACAACACTCTACTGGATAAAGACATAAACAACAGGATAGCCAAGGCAATGGCCACCATGTCACGGCTGCAGAAGAGTCTGGGACAACATATTGCTGACTAGCAGTACTAAAGCCCTAGTCTACCGGACCTGTGTGTTGAGCACCTTGCTGTACGGAAGTGAAACATGGTCAACCTACTCATGGCAGGAAAAAAAGCTGAATGTTTTCCACCTCCGATGCCTAAGGCGGATCTTTAAAATAAGGTGGCAAGATAAGATAACCAATGAGGAAGTGCTACAAAGAGCAGGGTGCCAGGACATCCGCTCTGTTATCAGCAGCAGACGCCTTGGCTGGCTTGGCCACGTTCGTAGAATGCCAGTAGGTCGACTTCCACAGGACATCCTGTATGGCGATCTAATAGTAGGCAGGAGAGCCGCTGGTCGCCCACTTTTACGTTATACGGATGTATGCAAACGCGACATGAAGCTCTTCAAAATCGACACTGGCAACTGGGAAGAGGTGGCACTGGACAGATCCTCATGGAGAGAGAGCATAAAGGAAGGGTCAAAGATTGCAGATGCCATACACAACAGAAGCAGAAAGAAGGGTGAAAATGCAACGGCGCCTGGTGATTATATATGCCCAACCTGCGATCGCAGCTGTGTATCAAGGATTGGCCTCTTTAGTCACACAAGAAGTTGCAAAGGGAAAAGATCGTCTCTCGAGACGTAAAATGCCACAGATATTAACACGCACTTGGTTCATGGACCATGATTCACTCGACTCTGGACTCAACACTTTGGTCAACCGTGGGTGGAAAAAAAAAGGGGGGGGGGCACTTTTAATGTGAATATTTACAGCTACTGAAATAGGTCATATACTGTCACTTAGACACTGAATGTGTTTTATCAAGATATAGGTCATATACTGTCATTTAAATTAGACACTGAACGTGTTTTATCAAGATATAGGTCATATACTGTCACTTAGACACTGAATGAGTTTTATTAAGATATAGGTCATATACTGTCACTTAGACACTGAATGTGTTTTATCAAGATATAGGTCATATACTGTCACTTAGACACTGAATGTGTTTTATCAAGATAGTACACTGTAGGTCTAAATACTGTAGTTTTTTTCTTTTTGGGTCTCCGTAGAAAAAAAAAAAAAAACACTTTTAGGTTTGTGCTGTCTGAAATCTCACCTTGACAATCAAGCGCAGACAAATCCTATAGCGGCTTTTCTCTCCCTGGGACTTTATTTTGTAACGTCACAACGCGAGTCCAGAAATATCAAGGAAACCATATCGAAAAAAAAAAGGTATTTAAAGAAACTTGAGATCAAAGTCGTTCAATTCATATTACTAATTTAGCTTCATTAAATAAATCTATTTCATGTGAATTTGAGATTCAAATCTATAATTATCCTTGTTTAATTGATTGCATTTAAGTTTAAATTTTAATTTGTGGATGACTTTTCTGTTCTTTATTTATTACGGAGTTTTGAGTTTATGTGAGGACAACAAATTTGCTTGATTTAATTATTGCAACTTGAGATGTTAATTTTAAAAAAGCAGAATAACTCGACATTCCTCGTTATATATGCTAGGACAAATTTGTACAAATGCTCCTTCTTCTCTAGTGCTATTAGAGCATCAATTGGGTTGCCTGAGCCAGCCAGGAAAACCAGTGACAAGTAATTGCATACAGCCCTCTAACCTCTAACGTTATAATAATTTGCGCAAAGAAAATAAATTATTCAATTATTTACTCATAAATTTTACACAAAAGTAATCCCTCATCCTGGATTACTTTCCAGAGAAGGTAAAACAATAGTAAATAAGATTACAATGATAGGGCCTACCTACATTAAGACATTGCAAATCCATGGGAATGTTTTATAAAATACATGACTTTAAAAACTTGGACAATTATTAAGTTCCAAGAAAGTGTTTAGTCGCTCGTGTTTATTGAAAATGTAAACTCAACCTAGTCATTGGTTCAGGCACTTGCAATAATCTTCTAGATGTAAGAAGAGCACTTTCTTTGCAACATAAATATTTGTTCTGTATTTGAGGTCGTTTACGAGAGCATCTAGCACTACTGCATGTGTCTATGAATTGCACTAGTTAAATAGAATACTGACAGTGAGTCACTGTAAAAACCAATTGCCACAGCTATGTGTGAACTCTATGTCACCTGTCTAATGGACATTAGTGAAAACTGTTTTGTCTAGTAAGTGGGCGCTGGTATTACAAATGTTGGGGCATAAGATAAAACAAAACTATAGAAGCCATGCCATAGTAAATAAAATGTGACAGGCGAATTATTTAATAGTTTAGAAAGTGGGAGTCGCTCAACTTTTTAAGACTAAGGCTTAGGTTTCAAAAGTAAAATATGAACCAAAGCAATGTCAGTGTGTGTGTGGGGGGGGGGGAGTGAAAGGAGATGTTTCTCTCCAACTACTAAACGTCTAGATCTAGAAATTACGAACCAAAGCAATGTCAGTGTGTGTGTGGGAGTGAAAGGAGATGTTCCTCTCCAACTACTAAACGTCTAGATCTAGAAATTACGAACCAAAGAAATGTCAGTGTGTGTGTGTGGGAGTGTAAGGAGATGTTTCTCTCCAACTACTAAACGTCTAGATCTAGAAATTACGAACCAAAGCCATGTCAGTGTGTGTGTGTGAGCGAAAGGAGATGTTTCTCTCCAACTACTAAACGTCTAGATCTAGAAATTACGAACCAAAGCAATGTCAGTGTGAGTGAAAGGAGATGTTCCTCTCCAACTACTAAACGTCTAGATCTAGAAATTACGAACCAAAGAAATGTCAGTGTGTGTGTGTGAGTGAAAAGAGATAATTCTCTTCAACTACTACACGTCTAGATCTAGAAATTACGAACCAAAGAAATGTCAGTGTGTGTGGGAGTGTAAGGAGATGTTTCTCTCCAACTACTAAACGTCTAGATCTAGAAATTACGAACCAAAGCAATGTCAGTGTGTGTGTGGGAGTGTAAGGAGATGTTTCTCTCCAAATACTAAACGTCTAGATCTATAAATTACGAACCAAAGCAATGTCAGTGTGTGTGTGGGGGGGAGTGTAAGGAGATGTTTCTCTCCAACTACTAAACGTCTAGATCTATAAATTACGAACCAAAGAAATGTCAGTGTGTGTGTGGGAGTGTAAGGAGATGTTTCTCTTCAACTACTAAACGTCTAGATCTAGAAATTACGAACCAAAGAAATGTTAGTGTGTGTGGGAGTGTAAGGAGATGTTCCTCTCCAACTACTAAACGTCTAGATCTAGAAATTACGAACCAAAGAAATGTCAGTGTGTGTGTGTGAGTGAAAAGAGATATTTCTCTTCAACTACTACACGTCTAGATCTAGAAATTACGAACCAAAGAAATGTCAGTGTGTGTGGGAGTGTAAGGAGATGTTTCTCTCCAACTACTAAACGTCTAGATCTAGAAATTACGAACCAAAGCAATGTCAGTGTGTGTGTGGGAGTGTAAGGAGATGTTTCTCTCCAAATACTAAACGTCTAGATCTATAAATTACGAACCAAAGCAATGTCAGTGTGTGTGTGTGGGGGGGGGGAGTGTAAGGAGATGTTTCTCTCCAACTACTAAACGTCTAGATCTAGAAATTACGAACCAAAGAAATGTCAGTGTGTGTGTGTGTGTGAGTGAAAGGAGATGTTTCTCTCCAACTACTAAACGTCTAGATCTAGAAATTACGAACCAAAGAAATGTTAGTGTGTGTGGGAGTGTAAGGAGATGTTCCTCTCCAACTACTAAACGTCTAGATCTAGAAATTACGAACCAAAGAAATGTCAGTGTGTGTGTGTGAGTGAAAAGAGATATTTCTCTTCAACTACTACACGTCTAGATCTAGAAATTACGAACCAAAGAAATGTCAGTGTGTGTGGGAGTGTAAGGAGATGTTTCTCTCCAACTACTAAACGTCTAGATCTAGAAATTACGAACCAAAGCAATGTCAGTGTGTGTGTGGGAGTGTAAGGAGATGTTTCTCTCCAAATACTAAACGTCTAGATCTATAAATTACGAACCAAAGCAATGTCAGTGTGTGGGGGGGGGAGTGTAAGGAGATGTTTCTCTCCAACTACTAAACGTCTAGATCTAGAAATTACGAACCAAAGAAATGTCAGTGTGTGTGTGTGAGTGAAAGGAGATGTTTCTCTCCAACTACTAAACGTCTAGATCTAGAAATTACGAACCAAAGCAATGTCAGTGTGTGTGGGGGGTGTAAGGAGATTTTTCTCTCCAACTACTAAACGTCTAGATCTAGAAATGACGAACCAAAGAAATGTCAGTGTGTGTGTGGGAGTGAAGGAGATGTTTCTCTCCAATTACTACACGTCTAGATCTAGAAATTACGAACCAAAGCAATGTCAGTGTGTGTGTGGGAGTGTAAGGAGATGTTTCTCTCCAACTACTAAACGTCTAGATCTAGAAATGACGAACCAAAGAAATGTCAGTGTGTGTGTGGTGGTGTAAGGAGATGTTCCTCTCCAACTACTTAACGTCTAGATCTAGAAATTACGAACCAAAGCAATGTCAGTGTGTGTGTGTGAATGAAAGGAGATGTTTCTTTCCAACTACTTAACGTCTAGATCTAGAAATTACGAACCAAAGCAATGTCAGTGTGTGTGTGTGAGTGAAAGGAGATGTTTCTCTCCAACTACTAAACGTCTAGATCTAGAAATGACGAACCAAAGAAATGTCAGTGTGTGTGTGTGGTGGTGTAAGGAGATGTTCCTCTCCAACTACTTAACGTCTAGATCTAGAAATTACGAACCAAAGAAATGTCAGTGTGTGTGTGTGGGAGTGTAAGGAGATGTTCCTCTCCAACTACTAAACGTCTAGATCTAGAAATTACGAACCAAAGAAATGTTAGTGTGTGTGTGGGAGTGAAAGGAGATGTTTCCAACTCCTAAACGTCTAGATCTAGAAATTACGAACCAAAGCAATGTCAGTGTGTGTGTGGGAGTGTAAGATGTTTCTCTCCAAATACTAAACGTCTAGATCTAGAAATTACGAACCAAAGAAATGTTAGTGTGTGTGTGGGAGTGAAAGGAGATGTTTCCAACTACTAAACGTCTAGATCTAGAAATTACGAACCAAAGCAATGTCAGTGTGTGTGTGTGAATGAAAGGAGATGTTTCTTTCCAACTACTTAACGTCTAGATCTAGAAATTACGAACCAAAGCAATGTCAGTGTGTGTGTGGGAGTGTAAGGAGATGTTTCTCTCCAACTACTAAACGTCTAGATCTAGAAATTACGAACCAAAGAAATGTCAGTGTGTGTGTGTAGGAGTGAAGGAGATGTTTCTCTCCAAGTACTACACGTCTAGATCTAGAAATTACGAACCAAAGAAATATCAGTGTGTGTTGATGCACTTTTGTATAAAGCAAAGGTATTTCATTTATATTGGACTATTCTACTTTTAGCCAACTTGCTACAACTGGGCTGGAGGCTCTAGTAGCGACTGATATGCTCTGCTCTGGGTTTGATGAGTTAAGGTAATATGGTGGGTGTGGGGGGACATTCTACAAAAGGGTGGGAGCACTGTCGGCATTGGGATATGTGTATGAGATTTATTCATTTTATTTAGAAGATATAATTTTATTGTAGGCCTATACCATCTATGTTTGTGTCCTGGTCTGATAAAGATTTGCTCTTTGCGGGGAGAAAATTAATATTGTTCAATTTTGCATGGTCTTTTTCTGTACATAGCTCGGCGTGCGCTTCTGAATTCTTACTGGTTGACCCAGGGCCGGCCTTAGGTAATTGGAGGCCTTAGTGAATAGTGTGGTCCCAAATGAAAAGAAAAACAAAAAATTAAGACCGAAAAATAAACAATGAATTGAAAACCTTCCTGTATATTTAAATCAACAAATAGGGCCTAAGTTAAATTCATATAGCACCAAAAGCACATTTGTGCTTCAAGGACGATTTGCGATCACCAGACAAAAATTTAATGTTTCGACATTTCACAAAAAAACAACAACAATGGTCTTTAAACATATGTAGTCTAACAAGTAGATCTAAACATTAGTAAATAAACTTTGAATTATAGTAGAGACTTAAAGCTAGGTTAGTAGACATAGAGCTATAGAGTTTTGCTATTTTTGAGATGTTTCACAAATTTTTTCTTTTTTTTTTTAAATTAATTTCATCAAATCATATACAGACTTTATTTATACAACAAGGAAACCTAAGATTCGCACTGCTATATGTCATTTAAAACCCCAAACAATTAGATCTTATTGGTTGTATATAGGCTAGCCTTAAAATTCAAGTTAAAGTACATTTAGTGACTGACAAACTTTCTCTTGAAATATAGAGATATAATTATATTTATTCAAACCCTGATAGGACCTTCTGGTCTTAAACTTAATGTGGGCATTATACTGATATAGTGCATTTCGATTTGTCATA
The DNA here is from genome assembly GCA_036873155.1 of Biomphalaria sudanica. Taxonomy (NCBI): domain Eukaryota; kingdom Metazoa; phylum Mollusca; class Gastropoda; family Planorbidae; genus Biomphalaria; species Biomphalaria sudanica. The sequence continues at coordinate 627,381 of JAZGLO010000656.1, forward strand.
CAAGGGAAGATTATGTCAGAAAGCAATGGTTTGACCATTTTTTAATTTACTCATGAAAAGGAAAGTGAGCTGTGAAAATAGGTTTATCCATTGACAGGACATATTTATGTTTAAAATAAAATAATGTGAAAATGGATTTACACATTTTATCATAGAATTTCATTTTTCCATAGAAATATATATGTATTTCTTTTTATTTAGGTAAGTAACATTCACACCAAGTTTCATCAAATATGGTTGTATATATTATTTACCAAGATTTAATGAAAAAGTTGATTTATTGTTACATCATACCAGTCTCTAATACGTATATTAAACTAGCAGAAATGAACAGTGCTGCTCAATGTTTTTTCAAAGGTAAAACATAAAACAAAGTAAATACAACTGAAGTAAAGACATTTTTAAAACTTGGCATCTCTAATGATCTAATATATATATATAATATTCATGCAAAGTTTAGATTTTAATTGATGTTGAGTTTTAATAACAACATACAACTTAAAATTCTGTTATAAAGCATAACATAAAGCATGACTAAAATCATCTATTAAATTGATTAAATACAAATATATTTTATTTACAATATGAATAAAAGTCCAAACATTTTACATACCTGTCATGATTCTTTCACATATTATTATTTGATGTAAAACTATTACATTTTCCAACTGATATATCCACTTTGCTCATTAGTCCAATTCTTGTCAGATTTATGAAATGAATTGGGTCACTGAATTAAAAGAACTTTTTTTATGAAAAACAGCCAGTAGTAGTGGTAACATTTTCAGGATTCAAGTTCAGTACAGGCTTAATCCAGAATGTAGAATATTTATGAAAATACTCCTAATTGAAGACTGATTAGACCATCTCTTAAGGTTTAAAATTAATATTAAGCATGGGTTTAGTGTCTAGGTCTTGATTCAAACTTACAAATATATTTTTTGTTATGGCCCAGGTTCTGTTCTTATCTAGAACTTCAATGTAGAATTTCAACATTCGGATATAGGTAGATCTCTACATCTTGAAAATTAAAACACTGTTGTTTTGAGTTATGATAATAGTTAACATCTAGTTAAGATTCTTAATGAGAGTCTAGTAATAGTAAAATTTCTAGTTACTAGTAGACTACTACTCTTTACCTCAAGGTCTCTATTTACTATAATATATGATACTTTTCATAGTACATCTAGAAAAGATCTATATTTATATTTTAGTTAGTATTTAATTTAGATTTTCTTATGACACATGTAGAATAAATAGTATTATAATTATAAGGATCTAGATCTACCTAGAATCATTGGACTCAAATAGATCTCTGTGTATTCTGTATACTTATACTAGAGTCCTTTATGATTATCTATAGTATATAGTATTATAATATTAAGTATATATAATATATCTAGTCTGATTAGATTTTAGATCTAGATCTAGTAATTATGACTGTAGATTACTGATTAGGTCTAAGAATCTATAAATATAATAAATCATAGGTTCTAATTCTAGGTCTATTATGTATATCTATACTACTTAGACTGTCTACTAGTACACTACTACTAGTTAGACTCTAGTCTATAGGCTACTAATCAAATAGACTTACAACTTACACTATTGTGTTTATACTAGTCTATACTCTATAGCCATTCACTTCTAAAACTTAATGGCAAAGAAAAAGCCAAAAGCACAAATAAAACGTCACTTGATAACATAGATGAAGGAAAACGTTTCCTGTTTCATTCCATTTTGTCGCCAATAAAGGTCATGTGACACACCTAACATTCTCTGTCTCTCTTAGGCCCTAGTTTTTCTAAAGGACCTAAGGTAAGGCTAAAACGAGTGTCAACTGTGTACTTGTGCGAAGCAGGCAATTTGGGACGCATATTTTTTCTTTGACACTAACTTGTGGCGCATGCGTGTACCCTACGTCTGCGTCCCAGCGCTGAGTTGAGAAAAAAATAAATCGACCTGGTTGTGTTTTCAAACTACAAAGGCTCTCAGGTAAGTGTTTACTACGACACAGTTAAGGGCTTTGGCCAGGTAAAATTAAGGGGACACTACTTTTTGCTATTAGTCTACCGCGCTGTGGGAACATAATTCCTGTCTATCAAACAAATTTGTAAAAAGTCTCTGGCTGGTACTATTTAATTATCTTATAATGAAATATTTCTAATAAGAGACCTTATTGAATAAAATTAATATTTACTACTGTACACAAATTGTATAGGCCTACAAATCTAAATGCATTATATCTAGATCAGGTTATTAAAAGTAATTAAAAGTGAATATCAATGAGTCTTTTTCTGCGTATTTTAAAATGTTTTTTAACAAAAATTATATTAACACGGCCGACTTGAAACAGTGGAGGATTTGTTACTCGAACTGTCACATCACCCTATGGCGAAAGTCAGGGATATATGCTGATATCAACTCACTTTGTCTGGGTGGAATCTTTTACACCTTATTTCTCCCACTTCCCATTTCCAGATCAAGTTGAAACTTTGCACGATTATTCATTGTTGATGACAACACATTAAACAATAATCTTTTAAACTATTAATGTATTTAGGATAAGCTATAAGTCGCTCTTTTTAGATTATGTTCTTGCATAATCTGAGCGTTCATATCGGTGATTGAGAATGATTTTCTAGGCTACTACTTAGTTACGGATGAGGGGCTTTTCTTGGTCTCAATGAGATAGAAGATGAGGTGGACATATTTGAGTACTGAATATAGGACTTAATTTATAATTGGTTATTTCCCTACTGCTCATGTCACATAAGTTTTTCAAGATCAGTCCTCAGCACTGCTTTAACCTGCCCACACTAGGTATCTAAATAGCTGACCTCAAGAGAAACATTTCAGTAATACTTCGAAATATTTTATGAACTTTATATGGTCATAGGAAAAATCTTGAAGTAAATTTAAGTTATAAAAATGTGTATACACATCTGTTACTAAATATAATCAAATAAAAAACAACATTTAAACCAAAAAAAAACAACTTATTCAAAAATACAAAAATTACATTTATTAACATACATACATACCATCAACATAAACAATTTTTTTCAAATTTTACAGAAACATCTATTATCAATATTGTTTACTGTAATAGGCAAATGTTATTAATTAAAAGCACACGTTTTGTCCAAAATATCCATAGTAAGTTTTTATTACTATACTTCATTCAAACAAATGTGTTGGTCAAATGATTGATTGATTATCCAAATTGATTTCAATTTGATAAAGATTGTACCATCCAAATTTTCTTATAACTTCAATCTTATTGTTTTTATATCTATGGACATAACTTTGACTTGTTAATACAACTGATAGAAAATCATTTTCTCAATAAAGTACAAAGTTTTGATATTTTATATTTCATTGTATCGTTTTAGTGACAGTCGGGGAACTATATTCATGGATTGAAGTTCCTGAAACAATAATTTGCAGGCATATGGCATCTTTAACGTTGAGACATCTTTGGAAGATTTACAGTATTGGCACCTTAAAGAAAAATGAAAACATGAGAATCAATGTGAAGTTAGTAGTATACATTTAACTTAGAGATTAAGATATTATCTTGAAAACATGCAAACAATACGATAGAGATAGCAATAAATGAAAGAATACTATCCAGAATATCCTATGATAGAGATAGCAAAAAATGAAAGAATACCATTATGAGACTTACCATTCGGAATATCCTATGATAGAGATAGCAATAAATGAAAGAATACCATCATGAGACTTACCATACAGAATATCCAATGATAGAGATAGCAATAAATGAAAGATACCATCATGAGACTTACCATTCAGAATATCCTATGATAAAGATAGCAATAAATGAAAGATACCATCATGACACTTACCATCCAGAATATCCAATCAGTCCACACTGGCCACAAACATCAACTTCAAACTCATCACTTGATATCATCAGACGTTCCAGCAACAACATACTGTATAAAAAGTAGACATTTTACACCAGAGAAAGCTTTATTGATAAATGAAGTTCACAAAAAAAAATTATTATTAACTACTATGCATATCCATGTGTTAATCTAGCCATTTTTTTTTCTAAATTATTTTTAACTGCACTAGTTCATAATTTTTTTTCTGCCTGAGAAAGACAACCTTTTCTATGCTTGAATGGAACCTGGGTAAAGTGATTTCTTATATTCTTTTGATGTAGTATACTTAATGAGTACAATTTTTAAATCTTTGTGTCTGAGTATTTTATTAAATTATCATATGTGTTTACTACTGCTTAAACACTTGACTTTATTATTTTTTTCATGGAGTGTCTGAATTAAATTTTTGTAATTTCAAAGCATTTAATTAATGACTTACCTTGCTCCATAACCAATAAGACAATCTCTCTCCATCTCTCCCAAACGAAGTCCACCCTCTCTTGATCTCCCTTCAGTGGGTTGTCTGGTCAGCACAGCTCTAGGACCTTTGGCTCTAGCATGCATTTTGTCTACTACCATGTGTTTGAGTTTCTGGTAGTAGATTGGTCCAAAGTAGATGTAGGCAGCCAGTGGTTCCCTTTTTGAGTAAAAAAAAAAATAAAATTGAAAACAAATGATTACTTATTATATAAGAGGGTTGCTTTTGCTTATACATTAAGATATTTGTTGGATTGTTATTCCAACTAAGTGTTAGGCTACAGACTGGGTTTTTTAAACTAATCTCACCAAAGTTGGCAACTTTCACTTTTTTGTTTTTACTAGAAATGAAAAAAAAAAAAGGGGGGGGGGGGGGCTTACTTTCTATGGATTACATTACAGCTAACATTTTAAATATACAGGGAAAATAGCCCAAGAAATTTTATTAACTATTGTTAATTTTAAAGAAAAAATATCTTCCTTATATTATTTTACATTGTAATTTTTTTTAAAACTATTGTGGGCAAGTGTCAGTACAAAAATGTTAAGCATGCTATGAAAGTATTTTTAAATATTTTAGCAGCTTGAAAAACTTTCTCATTTAAAGTTACATATTTCAGTAGACATTACAATGTAGCACACAATAGTTGATCAACTACATTGAAATAGACTTTAGCTAGATAGAAAGAAAAAAGGTTAGATCATATATAGTACTAAGATGGACAATAGCTGATGCACAGATTAATTACAGAAAGATGATTGATTAGCACATGATCTAGAATTATAGATGAGTTAGTGACAGACTTTTTGCTTTTCTAGTTCCAATCTATTTCTAATCGTATATTGGTGGGATCATTTAGAAATGTGCCCAATCAAACATGAAATAGGGAACATCTTTTAAAGCATGAGTATGACAGTGGTCTAGCTGGCATGGCTGCCCATTTGAAATTCCCTCAATTTCATTGACTTTGTGTTACAAACATTCAATCATGATTAACAAAGACTTAAAGGGGAAAAAAAGTTTTATCCTAAAAGTTTATTGCATACATACTGTATTAGTATCTTGCTGTACTTTTGTAAATTTGAAAATATTAGGGCAGAGTTAAGACAATACAATAAGGTCAACTAAAAATCTCTCCAAAAACTTTGAATGAGTTGATTGAAGCTATAATAAATAGGAGATTTATACAGTGTTCAGTTGAGGTATTATTTTATGATTCTACTATTTTTTGTTTAATTTTAACTTACCCAGTAACTCCAGAAGTTACAAAATCTTTGCCTAAATAATTAAATCCTTTCTCTATTAACGTTTCAGACAAATCCACAACTTTGTCACCTTTAAAGGCTGTAGAAAAAAAACGAAAGGAATGGGTAAAGAAATATATATTCTATATTATCTTTGACTATTATATAGTGAATTCAATACGAAAATGGATTTTTCTGAAATAAATAATTTTTTAATTACCCAATGTAATAAATATTTTTTTAAAAAGCAAAACAATGAATGAAAAAAAGAGACAGTATTACTCTCAGAAATCACAGTCAGTATCAAGACTTTTTATTTTCAGTGACTCACCTGTTCCATAATGGAACTTCCCTTCTAAAACACCAGCTTTACTGCCCAATAGTTCTATCAGTTTACCAACAGTCATACGTGATGGGTAGCCATGAGGATTCATTATCTGTCATAAACAATAGATTGATATAAATATTCATAATATTACCTTACCTATAGGTAGATCTAGATATGAGGATTCATTATCTGTCCTAAACAATTAATAGCTATTAAGTTTCCATATCTCTACAATAACAGCTATAAGGATTTATTATCTCAACACAGAAATAGCAATAGGTGGCCATGAGGATTCATGAGTTTGTCTACAGCAGGTGGCTATAAGGATTTATTACCATTTATTCATTATCATGGTTAGCTATGAGGATTCTTTTTTTTTAAGTTTGTTGAAGTTTGTACACAGTTTATAATTTAATGTAAATAAAACATTATGGATAGTCTTTAGAGATGTATATTATAAATAATGACACTTGGTTGTGAGAAATAAATAAAATGAAATACTCTTCATTAACTGTTAAGATGTTCATTTGGTTTCTAAAAATATCATTTTAAAACTTTGAACAATGGACTATATGCATACTGCCAATGACATATGGACTGAAACTATTGGTGCAAGATATTGACCTTCTTTCACACAACTCATACAAATAAGTTTTATAAAATAGTAACTTAAAGCTGGAAGCATCAAAATGGAGTTCTTTTTGTTAGTCAAAGCATTAAACAAGGAAATCAATACTCACAATATCTGGACAGATTCCCTGAGAACAAATTGAAACAAAGCAAAAAAGTAAACATACAATTTTTCTTCAACAAAGATGTTTAAGTTGGTTTTAAAAATTTTTTAATGTAGTAAGTTGAATATTCTTTCACAACCTAAAGGCCCACAATGCAAAATTTTTTAAGCTACATGTTTCCATGTCACAACAACCAACAGCTTTTATATTTCACCAGATGATGCCAGGTACCAATGAAACTTTTTGAAAGTATATTCTCTTCCATTAACAGTCAAATCTCCATGGGCATCCTCTAGAAACAAGAACTCACTAGATGGAAAGCTAAGCCATCTGACCCCACTTCCATTATTTTTTTAATCATTTTTAACTATATATAAGCATGTAGTTTTACCAACCCAATGAAATGACAAATACTACCTCAAATGAATATATTTGAAATGACCACTATTAGCATGAATTCTTAAACTTACCAAATCAGAAAATGGCATATCTTCTTGAGGTACTATCAAGCCACAAACACTGAAAAGAACAAATTATTACAATTCATTACTAAATTTAAACAATTATTAGGTTTATAAAATCCAAAACATTAATACAATATACATTGTACAGTATGTGACTTGATATAATACATTATATTTAGTCCATAGCCTGTATTATTGAATTTTGAGTTGTATCACACCTTTCAAACTAATACAATAAAATATGAATTAACTGTTAGCGTGGTGGCTGAGTGGTAAAGAACTTGGCTTCTAAACAGAGGAGTCCCGGGTTCAAATCAAGGTGAAGACTAATTTAGGGATCTTCATCGTCATCATCTTTCCTTTGCATTCCTCATGGAACATAGGGCCTCAGTAAAAACATGCCACTCTCCACGGTCTCTTGCTAGTTCCCAGCTCTTTCCTGTCCTCTTGGCTTCATCAGTATACTGCGTCACCATGTTCTTTTTGGTCTTCCTCTACGTCTTGTTCCCTGGGGGTTCCACTTAAGGCCTGTCTAGTTCTGTTGCTATTATCTTTTCTAAGGGTGTGACCAATCCATCTCCACTTCCTCTCTAAGATCTGCACCTCTATATTTATCTGTCAACTCATCTCCCAGTTTGGTGTTTTCTACTTTGTTGTACCAGTTAAGGAATCTTTAGGGTGCCTCTTAGTCCACTCAGGGTGGCACGGTGGCTGAATGGTTAAGTGCTTAGCTTCTGAACCGGGGTCCTGGGTTTGAATCTTGGTGAAGACTGGGATTCTAAATTTCAGTATTCTTAGGACGCCCCAGAGTCCACCCAACTCTGACTAGAGTTGGAAAAAGTAAAAGGTGGTTGGTCATTGTGCTGGCCACATGACACCTGCTTGTTAACCATGGGCCACAAAAACAGATAACCTATACATCATCTGCCCTATAGACCGCATGGTCTGAAAGGGTAACTTTACTTTTTTTTTTACTCAAAATAATAAAGTCTTGAAACATTGTGATTTAGAAAGGTGACTAATACATGAATGGGTGTAAAACTCAAATAATGAGCATGTAAATGTAACACTACTATTTACCCTTTCTGTCCATGTCTGCTACTAAACTTGTCTCCAACTTCTGGTCTTCTCACCTGACGCAGTAACATCTTGATCAGAAATGACTCCTCCTGGTTGGATGTGATGAGAACACGCTCCACAAATGAAGGCTCTGAACCCTTGTAACTAAATAAGCAGAATGGAACAAATAAAGTTTGCCATGTAACATAATACATTTTTATCTTAAAATATATTATTAAATGTAGTTTTAAAAAATTTACAAAAAAATTTTTTTTTTTTTAAATACTTAAAATACTCAAAATGTAAAAATAATAAAGAATAATAGACTTATGTACTTATATAATGAAAGCCATGTCCATTTTAAAAAAAGATAATTCATGAAAGCAAACAAATAAAACAGCTTGATTATTTAGTATTTTAAAATGTACTAACCTTATTGGCGTTTCTTTATATTCTGTTTGTTTCACCTGACCCATCTGAGGCTGCAGGGAGGTAGATGTAACTGTTGGCATTTCTTTATTTACCATAACTTGGCGATTTTCTATTTTCATACCTAAAAATTTCAAACAAACATTCTAACAAATAAACATTGTCCAATAGTACAGGAAGTTTAAATGATATATTGTACCAGCAAACTTTGTTATCTTGAACCAAGAAGTCTTAACAAACCAATTAAACAACACATTCTGTAAATAATATTCATTTTAACTGCACTACATACATTACAATAATATGGAGGAAACTGAGAATAAACTTCAAACCAGAACTTTAAAAAATTAAATTATAACACTTGGTGAGTTATATTTCATTTGTAAAGTTTCTCCTACCTGGGGCAGCTATTCCATCTAAGTCTAGAGCTTGGTGTCTCCATATTGGTTTGTAGGTGTCCCTCTCTACTTTAGGACCCATAACTCTATCATACGTTTGGTTAGCATAACGCTTGACAGCACATGTTTGTTTCTTATAAACCAGGCATCTACCAAAGCCTGTAGGGAATGAAGAGTAAAAAATAGGGAGAACAAGATGAACTATCAACCTTAATAAATTGTTAGATGAGAGAAAGCTCCAACCGTAGAAATCCTCTTACACCATACAACAATAACAACCTAGAAAACAGCAAACTTCAAATTCAAAACGTTTTTTTTAGCCAAAACTATTGTTTTCAAGAAATTCTCAAAAAAATAAATAAATTACAAGAGACTAATAAGTACCTCTATCAAGTGATGCTTTATTTAACACTAAAGCATCTTCTATATCATAACCACTGTAACTCATTACAGCAACTGTAGCATTTTGTCCAGCAGGAAGTTTATCAAAGTTGATCAGTTCAATTGTCTGGAAAGAGAATGAATGCAGAGGAACATCATAGAGCTTCACAAGTTTCACAAAGACTTTGCCAGTTTATCCAATCACTAAATACACAACAAACTATAACCATGAATAACTTTTATTCTATCAGATCACAGATGTTAAGTAAATTACCTTTGATTTGATTAAAGGTGCTTGAGGATAAGCCAAAAAATACAAAAGCGTATCAATGCGATTGCGTTGATTGTAACCAATTGTACCTAGGAAATGTACAATAAAAAAGTAAGACCTAAGAAAAAGACAATGTAAAAAAGTATTTAAAAACATCTTTGACACTTTAAGCTTACCCATAGCTTGCTTGCCCATAGCACACTGATATGTGTTTCTGGGTGACTGGTTGTGATGAGGATATGGAATCAAACCAGCACACACACCAAGTATAGTGAATGGTTCTATTTCCAAATGTGTTGTCTCACTGGCAAAACAATAAAGTTCATTAGATCCAAAACCTTGGGCAAAGACATCATGTAACACAACCAAATAAAGTGTTTTTTCAACTTACTCTGTAATTTGAGATTCATATAATGCTATCATACAGTCATTCTCTTCATTCACATCTAGATACTCCACTAAACCTTCATGGAGAAAGTCTTCAAAACATCTACAATAAGATAATTATAGTAATTAAGCAATTTTGATAATCATTATTTAGTTAATTATTCATTTTCATACATTGATAAAAAAATTAGCGTAAAAAAGAGAACAACCAGATAAAATATTTTCAAACAAATAATATATATAAATACAAAAAGTGATTTTGAGATTTGACACTAAATAAAAACTGTGTCACTGACACAATAGAATGTATGGAGTTGGAAGACCTAGCTTATAAAAGCACAATTTATGATACTTTGAAAAAAGAAATTAAGTTGAAAAAAAAAAAATCTTCACTGCAGATAAATATGGTACAAACACATTTCAATTTTAGTGAGTTACTTAAACTAGCATGTTAATAAAAAGAACAGACACATTACCACAGCTATATTTCTATGCACTGGAGCTAATATTTTAAATAACTCAACTGTAGATCAATTCTACACCTTTCCTTAAGCTAAAATAACTGTATCTAGAGTAATGCTTTACCTAAACTCCCTGCACAAATCTTCAATGTGATGTTTAGTTACAAGTGGTTTGCTATTGCTAACAATAATGTAAGGTCTGAAATAGAATAGAATGGTTGATATAATGTATTTTGTTTTGTTAAAATTAAATAAACTGTTTTAAAAAAACAATATATTTACTTAGGATAAATGAAGCTTACCTGCATACACGGCCTCCATCAGATGCTATATAAACACATTTGTGAGAATGGTTGGGGAAGATAGAGACAAAAGCATTGATATATCCAGCTCTTCTCAGCCTCCTGAACACAGTGACAAATCTCTCATAGTGCAAAATCATACCTAAAATATTACCTGAAAATAGAGCATTTAAGATTATAAAATACACATGATTTTATATCAGGCCTACATTACAAACAAAAATGAATTGGGATGGTCTACACACAAATTCCTTAGCATTCGCCAAAGTAAATATAATTTTATTAGACTATTAATTTATTTTAGTTGTTTTTTTTGCCAAGTATAGCTCAAAATAGTGCATCTTACAGAATAAAAAAAACTGTTTTTAATGAAATTAATTTGTAGTGAAACAAAAAAATCTAAAGTTTCTTCTTAATATTTTACAAAGGAAAAAAAGTTTTCCTTCTCACAATAGATGAGAGAAATGAATTTCATTAATCTCTTGTGGCAATACAATCTTAAAAATTGTTCTACTGTGTTCTGACATTGAACTTGAACATCAGAAAAAGAAAAGATATTACAATGTTTCTAGGTTGGTTAACTACAGTATTGATAAATTTAGAAAGACTGTGACTTGTTGATTCTATCTGGAATTATATTACAGTGTTTCCAGGTTAGTGTAAAATTTAAAGAGCAGACTTTACCATTTAGAAAGACTGTGTAGTACTTATTGATTCTATCTCGACTTAAATTCTCTATATCTTCCACACCAAGACTGATAGCTATTCTGGCAACAGGAGTTTCTTCAACATCAACAGTTATATGAGTCATTAGTGCCAGATTTTTTACTAGACCACAGCCCTGTAGTCAATGGAGGAATAGAAAGTAGAATTGATCATAATAACAACAAATGATAGAGCTACCACTAATCACATCGTCATTCCTTTAGACAAGCAGATATTTTAGTTAGTCCTACAATAAATATAAACCTAAGTTATGGAAAGAATTATTTTCAAAAATATACATAGTTTAGATGAGATACTTACTTCACCTTCTGGTGTGTCAGATGGACATAAGAGTCCCCATTGGGATGGTTGCAGTGACCTTGGCCCACTAACTTTGCGAGTTTTTTCAAACTATGGACGATTATTATCAAAGTTGAACCTTTATTACAATTTAAGTGAAAAGCTAACAAATATAGAACAAGATCAGTAAACTTGTAAACTCAACTAAAAGCAATCTGTTTTGTAACAAAGGCACATTATAGGGACTATTACTTATTTTCACACAGTAACACTATGTAATAGATACAGGGTTAGAAGCCTATTTCAATTACAAATTTTAAATCTTACATTAACCCTTTAATTAAAATTAGTTTAGAAAATCATTTTCTTTCCAGTAGGCCTACTGCAGATCATCTCAAACTATTCTCACCCATTACATTTATAGCAATCAACAAACAATGTTATATGCTTACAAGAATTATGTATAGAAGAATCAAACATACAAACAAAAACACCAGCAAAAACTTATTGTGAAACTTCTTACTTTATTTAACACCAACATACATATTAATTTAGTTGTACTTTGATCTAAATAACTTAATAATATTTGTCTGCCACTACCTGACTGTTTATTCTAGTCATCATGCCAAGAGCAGATATATAACTCAGGCGAGATAAAACTTGTGTAACTCCCCCTCTGTCCATTTTAAAACGTTTGATGGTCCAATTGCCCTGGAAGATAAAAGATTAGAGTAACAAATATTTTTAAATTTCTAATTATTTTCTCTTGACTTTATTCAAATCATTTGAAGGCTAGATACAAGACACCAAGACAAAGAGAGAATGGGATTATGGCAGAGAGGCTAAGTACGCTTGAGTTTGGCCCTGGCTACGTATTAAGGGGACTCTAGGTTCGACACCCAACTTGAGCAGAATTGTGTTTTACTGAATGCCTAAAGACAGCATGGAAAACCTCCCAGATACCCCCTCCCCCACAAATGAGATTGGACCATAGCACTCTGAGCATTCTATAACCATGAAAGTTGTGCTATATAAAAGCTATTTAGAAAAAAAAAAGTCCTTTGTTCTTCTGGCAATCAATTCATTAAATACAATTAACTATCTGATATAAACATTTCACATGTAACTTTTGAGTGAATCTGGTGTGAATGTATATTTTGTTTTCTATAATTATTTATGTTTTGTTTTGTGTAATGCACAAATTGTAAGACAAATAAAAATAACTTATTAAAATGTGTCAGTGTAAATATGTTAATGCAAAGTAAACACACTCACTGTTGCTATTGCATTGGCCAAACCATTGGTGATAGGATCTGTTCGCATGAACTTTGTGATATCAAATTCTGTGACCCTGACTTTAGGAATGTTTTTATCAGCAACTTTCTTCAGCTGTCAGAAAATAAAAGTGAATCAAAAACATTGGCATTTAGAAATTAGAGTCTTGTCTTATTAACATACACACATTGAATCAAAGACATAAGCATTTAGAGTGATCTTCCATTGTTTGAAATATTTTCCAATCAGATTGAGACAGTTCAGTCTCATATATGAAGGTAGTCATTCTCTGCTACAGTATCTGATATGTGTCTTAAACTTCCTCAGGTCTGATTTTATTTAATGCTTTCTCCTAAAGAGAGCTATTCAAACTTCAAGTCTCCAGTGATAGTCTTGAGTTTGGATTAGTCAAGTTTGGTAATGATCTTACAGCAGCCTGCTATGTCCATTTTTTTTGTCTGGAAAATTGTGTTTGTTCCACCACATATCAAAACAAGTTCATTTTGTGTGCTAGCTTCAGCCTCATAGTAATAAATGGTAAAAGTGACGAATACCTGAGGAATTTATGGAAGGATAGAATCAAACTGAACAAGTAGTTCATTTGTGAGATAGTTTCCACTGAGCCATTGATTAGTCTCTCTAAGCTAGATATGCTGGGGATAAACATGTTTTTAATGGTTGAGTTTTTAATAGGCAAGTGACCTTTGTCTGGGCTGCGAGCTTTGCTTTATAGTTATAGTTTATAATGTTTAACTTTTTATTACTCTCTTTATTTTTTATTTTCTGCATGTGAGAGTGATTGTTCTTTGTTATGGTTGTAAATTGGATGCGGGTCCAAGACGTTTTTTGAAAGAAAAAAAAATAACATTAAGTAGTTCCACACTTTTAGCTTATATCATGGGACACAAAATAATGTAAATAATATAATTTTTAGGGCATTTTTCATCTTTTATTAACTTTGTAGTGAAAAATAGTGTTTAGGTTTGTGTTTTTTTTAATAATTATGAATTAAATGTAGAATTATAAGGTTAAATCTTTCAGTATATCAATTTTTAATGAATTTTAAAAATATTTCCTTTTTCATAATCAATTTAAACTTATTAAAAGAAATTTTTTTTAAAAATAATTTTATTTATTTATAACATGTTTGTAGCTCATTCAATTTTCTTTAAAATAAAATAAAATATATAAGGTTACATTATCAAATACAAAAGTTATGTTAGTATCCATACAGATTTTTGTTCATCCATTTTTCTATCAAAATAATTCGCACTTAAAGTATAATAACTTAGAAGAAGATGAAATGTATGTGTACTTGAGCTTATCAGAGCCAATATCAAACAAGAATAATACAAACAAATCATTTACACATAGGTCTTGATAAATATACTGTATTAAAAACATTGTTAGAAATTTAACTAACAAAATCTAGTAAACACATAGATTCATAGAGCTAATTAAGCTAATATCAAAATAAATAAAGTAGGGGGGGGGGAGATTTAAACAATGATGGTAATCCTACTGTATAAAAGTAAAATTTAACATGTTAATCTTTATTTTGTTTTTAGTCTAGCATGTAGTTTGCCTGAGCTCACTAAATCCATAACATCAAAAGAAAACCAAGAGATAACAAGGTTACAAAGACAGTTTGTGTGGAAACACAAACTTAAAATCGGCCCCCGAAGTGGTCCACCCAGGCAGGGTAAAAAGGCAGGTATAAATATTTTCAGAAAGAACATCAAAATTAAATTCTATCAAAGACAAATGACAGAGAAAAATGGAGAAAGAAGGTTGACAGATCTTGTGTGGTGCCCCAGCAGTTCAGCAGACCAAAGGATAGGTGAACGTGAATGTGAAGTTAAATGCGAACCTGGCCTAACTGATGTCTTATAATGAATATCTAATTAATCTAATTGTTTTGTAAAGGGTCAATCTCTTATTCAAATCCTCAAAAAAAGAAAAAAAACATTTCCATAAAACAAAAAAGAAAAAAAAAATTCCTTTTGTTAAATGTTCTATGGCTGCAGTTCGGCACTGCAGTTCATTAGATAATATGAAGACCTACTTATGAATTGTTGTTTTAAGTTAGGTTCAACTTATATGCATACAAAATAGAGTTTTTCTCTTTAAAAAAAAGTAAATATTATTTTTGGGTAAATGTAGTAGTTAGTAGGACAAAAAGTCAAAAATTATTTGAATAAATGTGTTAAAAATATGGTAAATAGTCATCTTCCCTACTAAAGAGCCTCTCGTGTTTGTTATTAATAGTGAATAGTTGTAAAAGCATCTTTTCCACTTTTGGGGGCCGCTAAAAATCATCTAATTTAATTGCCAGTTTTCATAACATTAAATCCTTACATTCTGCTTAAGAATTTATCATAGCAGATGACTTTAAATATAGTCTGTATCTATATTTAGGTATGGGTATGAGGTAATTATGGTGACACATACATAACTAAGACAAAAGGAGACAAGGCAAAAAGATAGTGAACATAAGTGATTGATGAACTCCAAACCTTAAATGCTAGACCCTATATTTTTATTTTAAGTTTTGAAATGATTGTTTAAAAAACTTACCAAGTAAAAAGTGTTGTTTTTTTAAAGAGAAACTAATCATAACAAAAATATAACAAAATATTAAAACTAAGCCTTTTTGAAGTAAAACTAAACAGCAGGGTATGCCAACTTACATCAAGGTTATAGAGTTTAAACAAATCTTCAAAAAGGAGAGCAAGCAACTGGCCAGCTAATTCTAATCTCTTGTTGCCATAATAATCACTGTCATCCAGCTTAATTTTGCCAGCTTGAGTTAGAATTATTCTCCGAACCATTAAAGCCAAATATACAGCCTTTTGTCTAAAGTTCCAATCCACAACCTAAGAAAAAGGAAGTACAAAATAAAATCTTTATAAAACAGATTATTTAATAAAACTGCGTACATCTTTAAATAAAATTTGTTAGAAAATTAAGTACACATGATGGATGTGAAATGCTTTTGGAAGCAGAATCACAAACAAATGAAAAAAAGTATATAAGATTATCAAAATTTCAATAAGACCCCTTGTGGACTTCCTGACCATTGTAAAAAAAAAATTCAGGTTGTATGACTAAATCCCAAGATCCGTAAGAATCACAAATATTCCTACAAAGTATTGGTAAGGGGAAAAAAAGGACAATAAATAAGCTATGGGAAAACAATATAAAAAAAATAATTTTTATAGGCACAATACAGAAAGGATTCAAGGAAAGTGGTCAGCAGATTTCTTGTAATGTTCTAGCAGTCCAAAATACATAGAAATGGGTGACATATTTTCATTAATCAGGGGATAGTTTCATTACATTTTATAGAAGTTTTAGATCGGAAAGTAGATAATGATCAATAGTTGACTCTCACCTAACATTTGTGATATTAAAATTATAATATTAAGAACAAACATCAGACATTCCTTTCAAAGCTGTTATTTGTTGATCACTGCAGGTCAATGTCATAAAGGGGCTACTAAAAAAAACAAATCTAATAAACCTACTGTAACATGGGCTAGTATCACATTTTTTAGAACATCTCTAGCTTCATCAGCCTTAGACTTTTTTGTACCATACATTCTTTGGCGAATCTTGGAATAAATATACTCTAATGCCTGTGAAGTAGATCAGGGAACAATTCTCTTCATCACATCAAATACTGAATGAAATGAAATCTACAAAATGCATGTATGTTATTGATCAATTCATTTAATTTTTCACTGTGTTAATGAAAGCATGTTAAAATGAACAAGAACCAAATATTGTTAGTTACTACCTGCAAGGGAGTGAACACCTGGGCTCTGTGACATTCTGCAAGACAAGGTGACATTGCATCAAAAGTTTCCTCTTCATTTCCTACAAGTTGCATTATATCCTGGTCACTAGCAATATCTAAAGCTTTGAAAGCAATACAGATCGGGATGTCCTGTAGAAATAGTTTGAAAATCAGCTTTTATTTCTTTCAGTCAAATAGGACACTAGTTTTCAGTATTCTTATGAAAGGCTTGAGAAATCAGATTAAGGTACTAGCAGGTAATAATTAAGATAGATATTTAATCAACATTTGGACAAAATATATGTAGTATAAGATGTAAATATTCAATTACTCAATGGTTTACTTATTTGTTAAAATATATTTAGCAGGTCAAAAAAATGCAACAGATCAAAAAGCAAAAAGGAGATAAAAAGACTTTAGTCAAAATGAATGTAATCTCTATATATTATGTAAATTTATGAAGCTATATTATGTACATTTAAGCATAGGTAGTAAAAAAAAACATAGATGAAGAAATAAAATTATGAAGGCTCAAGATGCTATGAGAACATTACAGGCATGAAAAAACCTGCAAACAAAAGTGGTTTGATTAACAGAAAGTTCCGCTTTTCACATTGTTTTTAAAATAACCATTCTTGGTAAAAAAGAAATGTACACTTTTGTCACAACCAAAATCACTGACGATGCAGGTAACAAGGTATATTTTATCAATCCCAACATGCTGAAAAGCAAAAGTGTGAGTAGAAGTACAAAGAAAATTATTTATTGAACAAATACCAAAAATAATGTATGGCAGTTAAATAATAATAATAAATCTTTATTATCTGTAAGGAAATTTGTCTTACAATTTGTGAATTACACCAGACAAAACATTATAACTATAAAAAAACAAAATGTACATTCACAAAAGTTTACATCAGATTGTTTCTATTTTATGATTTGATTGCCAGGGGAACAAAAGAGTGTTTGTGTCTGTTTGTCTTTGATTTTGGTGTCTTGTATCTCTTTTGTGATGGTAAAATCACAAGATCCTGACCCAAAGGGTGATTTTTTATTTCTAGAATCTTTTTAGCTTTTTTAAGGATGTTTGTCTCAAACAGCTGCCCAAATGGGGTTTGTTTTTTGCTGATGACTTTACCAGCAGCATTTGGGATTTTATAAAGTTTACTTTTATTTTTAATGCTCAGATTGCCATACCAGGCAGTGATATTGAAACTTAAAATATTGCAGATGTTAGTGTGATAAAACATAGCCAAGGCCTTTTTGATAACATTAAATGAGGACAGTTTTCTCAGTAGTTGTAATCTTTGCTGTCCCTTTTTGCTGATATATTCAAAATTGGCAGTAAAATTTAGTTTATTGTCTAGG
Source organism: Biomphalaria sudanica (assembly GCA_036873155.1). Lineage (NCBI taxonomy): Eukaryota > Metazoa > Mollusca > Gastropoda > Planorbidae > Biomphalaria > Biomphalaria sudanica. Next base: position 645,678 of record JAZGLO010000656.1, read on the forward strand.
ATAGTACCAAGGTATTTAAAAGTTTGCACTATTTCAAGTCTCACCAGCTACAGAAACAATATCATTTTCCTTCTTTTCCTTACAAAAATCAATTATCAGGTCTTTGTTGTTTTTTTACATTTAATAATACAAAATTATCTTTACAGTATTTTTCAATGTGTTCTATTTCTCTGAAATACTCATTTACGTCTGAGCTCTCTGAGAGCAGGGCAAGAAGAGCCGCATTATCAGCGAATTTTGTGAAGGAGCAAAAAGGACTATCGGATTGAAAATCATTGGTGTACAAAATGAACCACAATGGCGATGTCACAGCCACCCTGGGGCACCCCTGTATTAAGTACGAGTGCATTTGATATTACATTGTTTACCCTAACCCTCTGAAGTCTCTTGGTCAAAAATTCATTAGCCCATAGTATTATATATGGACTAATCTTCAACGCTGTCACTTTTTCACTAAGTAACTTATGTTGTATGGTATTAAAAGCTGATAAGAAATCAATAAAGAACAATCTTACATAAGTGTTAGGTAAGTCCAGATGTTTGTAGACACAATTTAAAATATTTAGGATGGCATCGTCAACACCTTTACCCTTTTTGTAAAGGGTCCAACTTACTACAAAGATCATTCAGAAGAAACATTTTAACCAGTTTTTCTAAACATTTAGACACAATGGAAGTAAGTGAAACAGGTCTAAAGTCATTCATTTCCTTTGGTTTGGAAACCTTTGTCACAGGTACACTTATAGACGACTCTATGGCACAGGTACAATTATAGACGACTTCCAGACAGATCTCGTGGTTTAGTTATGAAGTGGAAAAAATCTCTAGGAAAGGTTCAGCTAGTTGTTCAGTACATTCTTTTAAGATTTGCTCTTTTATTCCATCAGGCCCACCAGCTTTCGTTGGGTTGACGTTTTTGAAAATGTTGCAGACTTGCTCTTAAGTAATTAGTAATTCTAAACAGTTGTTAACTTTGACATCTTCAAGGACTTTGAGTCTTAGATAATTAAAATCGTTAGTGTCGAAATGACAATAGAAATCATTTAACTTGTTGGATAATGTTTTGTCGTCTTTTGTAGCAAGATTATTTTTACTTTTGACTTGTGCTCCTGCCATTTTGTTTATGATACTCCATGCCTGTCTCATGTCACTTGTCTTAATCGAGTCTTCGAGCTTGGTGCGGTAATTTCTCCTCCCTTCCTCAAGAGCGACGATTAGATTTCGTTGAGCTCTTTTCCTTTCCTGTCTATCGCCACTCATATATGCTCTTTTCTTTTTGATAATTTCCCGTTTTATTTTTGCAGTGACCCATGGTTTATTGTTGGGCTGGGGTATATCTTGTTGATATTCTTAGTACTGATACACGTTTTCACAGATGTGACAGAGGACTGTGCCCTTTTCTTAAATATTAAAATTGGTTAAAGTTTATCAGCATTGGTTTATTCAGTTTATCCTCATTGTTCAATCTGTTGTTGAGTCTTCAACGAACTCGCATACAACATTAACAGTTATACGCACAGACCATCAACACTTGAGTCCATTCTTGTACGGTTTTTTGAATGACTTTGCCCTCTTTAAGTTTCATGCGGTAATTAGGCAGCAGTTGTACTGTTTTGTGGTTCGATGATCCTTGTGGTGGCTTTTCACGAGATGTGAATGCTCCTTTGATGTTACAGTAACATAAGTCCAAAGTTCTGTTCTCTCTTGTTGGGCATGAGATGTGTTTGACAGAAGGTAGGTGTTCAACCTTCAAGGTGCATTTATTAAAATCACCCAGTACAACTACTGGTGCGTCCGGTGACCTTGTCTGAAACTCATGCACTATGTCAGCGATGATTGCAGCTGCGACTTCCGTCTTGGCTGTAAGCGGAACATAAACCAAGACTATGTAAATAACACCAAAGTCTGGTGACAAATAAAAAGGTCTCAATGAGCGCCAGTAGTTCTAAATCAGGACAGCACATTTTCTTTTTAACTGTGTAGTTGGTACAGTGGTACAGTATTTGATGTTGATGTACACACACAGCCCCCCACATTTCTTATTCTTAGACTCAGCCGTTCTGTCAGATCTCACGCAAGAGAAACCATCAATAGCAATCAGATCATTGTTGTCATCCTCCTCTAACCATGTCTCAGTAAACTCCATTAGACAACTTTCCCTAAAAACATGGTCATAACATACATGGGCACATATCTCATCCACTTAGTTTCTAATTGAGCGGACGTTAGCTAGAATAATTGTAGGAAGTGGTGGGCGAAAACCTCTTCTTCTCAGCCTTTGCCGTAGTCCTCCTTTTTCCTTGTACTAATAGAGGAAGGGTTCAGACAATTTATATGTGCATAACATGGTGGAAAAGGCTTTCTCTTTGAACGAAGTTTGAGGAGTTGGTCTCTACCGTAATGGATAGATCTAGGACTAGACTGGCCGCCATCTTGGGTCGCCATTTTTTTCTTTTATTTATGTTAGAATAACTTAAGTTGAACAAATCTAGATCTAGCAACACATGCAATGTAAATACTCATTGTGGAGCCCACCTTGAAAGACAGAAGTCATCTAAATAACTAATAAATGAACATCCAAAGTACATCCATCAAAGCAATAATACAATTCAATTTGAAAGCACAAATTGCATGTTGCCACAGTGCAGCACTATTTTGAAAATGCTAAAAACTCCACAGGTAGAGGTTCTTTATGACCAAAATCCACTTTGAGGCAATATTCTCCAGTATGGGTATGGGGTCTTAAAAATGACCTAGGGTAAAATAACCCCACTGCCTAATCCACTTGCATTTGGCTAAAAACGAATAGTGGACACTCCCCCTCCCCATATGCTTTTTGACGGAGGTCTGGATTGCACTATACCAGACAGAGGTCGATGTTTAACTACTGCTCTAATATAGCATATAAACCCATCAAGATGATTTTTGGAGCTGTTGTATGTGACAGCGTGAAGGAGCCTGGATACAGGAAGTGACGATTCCACAGTGCTGCCAAGAGAACAGACACTTTTTAAACTTTTTTTTCCCTTTGGAGAGCTCTGTGGACCATTTGCTAACTGCACCATGTCCTATGATATTCCAGTTACAGCTGGACTCCTTTTGCTTCAGGACAGAAATAATATACACGAGAAAACTTTCTTAAAATGTGAGGATAGTATAAGCCTGAGGAAACTCCCCAGCCTACACTAAATGCCAAAAAAAACAACAAGAAAAATTTATATGAGCTCTCCTAAAGGGTCTGTGCATGGTAGTTTCTTACAGAAATGGAATTGTTTAATAAACATACAAAGATGGATACGTAAGTGGATATACATAATTGAGACAAATAATTAGCAGTTACACACAGTTTGAGCATGATGATGGTCATGGTGAAATCAAAATTTCTATTTTTAATTGTGCTTTTTGTTTCTAAGATACAAATGTGATAAGTTCTTACCTCTGAGAATATGTTATGTTTTAAATAGAAATTTCCTTTCTTTGTGGTCACATAAGTTTTACTTTTTCTTTCATGGGTAGAGCTATACAAAAACAAAGATATTTGATAGAATGAAAATAATTAAACTAAAATATACACTAAAACTAACAGAAAGTCTTACAATACAATCTAATAAATCACTAAGGTGAATGCTTGGTATTAATAGCCATAAACAAGAAAAACATTTTTTAAAATACCTTTAAAAAAAAAGACAATACAACTTTATACAAGTTATAAGGTGATTATATTTCTCTTTATTAATAAGGAATGTTAGATTAAAAAAAAAATTGTTACCCTCACCCTCACACTGAGAAAGAATCCTGGTTTAGCAAATGTAAAGATCTACTGGAACTTATAAAATTCCAATAATAGGCATTTAGATCTATGCTTAGAAGACAATGAGCAAAATGTTCCTGAACATTAATTTATTAAACTCTTGAATGAATAATGCCTAATGCCTACAATGCTCAAACTAGAATTTTCACAGTGTGGTTAATGAGCTAGTAATTCTTTTCCCATCACACCACATAAAAAAAAAATTTGGAGATTTGAGAAAAATGAAATAATTAATTAATAACTTTATAATGACTATAAAGAAAATACTTAAAATGTATGCATTGTAATAGTTTTAAAAAAAAATACATAAAACTGTTCTTACCTAGTCACTGAACATTCAATATTGCCTTTGCTATCTTTGTCAACAATCATTCTGTTTTTAGACAACTGTTCCTGGATTAAAATAACTTTTTCTGTTCCTCTTACAATAAAGTAGCCACCAGGATCCATTGGGCATTCATTAAGCTGTGCCATTTCTGCAGCAGTTTTTCCAGTTAGAACACAATTAGAACTTCTCAACATAATAGGCATCCTGGAATACACAATTCACTTACTTTACTAGCTTAAGCCAATACATTTTTTTAAACAGAGAGGTTTTAGGTAAGTTATTGTTAGTTAGAACCTAATAGTCTATGGATTAGACCAAGTAAAGTCCTCAAGTTCCACCTTTTCTAAAGGTAACAGTTTTAAGAGGTATTGTGGGTCATCAATTCAAGTTAGATTGTTCTCAAATCTTGAGATCTGCACCAACAGCCATATTCAGATTTTAAATTTAAACTTGTGGGGAGATTTATTTTTAGAAACCCTAGAAAAGATTATGATAGAGTAGCAATTATATGTAAACAGTTAGCTGATACTCATGTATAGAAAAACTTTCTACAGGTTGTTTATTTTCACCAGAAACTTTTTTTTTATCCTACAATGGAAGGACCCACATAATACTCCTTCCAACCACACTTTTGGCCTGTGTTTTGCTCATATAAAGAAGCAGTCATTTTACACAACTTTGTCTCCCCTTACACAAGCATTTTTTTAAAGGCATCAGTTCAGCTTTACGCCCACTATTTCTTTGGTTTGTCAATTTTAGATCTAGAGATCAGGATCCAGCCCTTATCTGTAGCTTAAATACACATATAAGTTGCAACCCGTATGCAGCTATAGTCATCTCATATACAAAAACACAACAGATGCCATCCATTAACACTCATGCTCTGACAACAGTTTGATTTGTCAACTCTATATTACATTCCCCAATGCAAGAGACATTTTAGTTTACAATTAGTCCACACATACACATCCATGAACATGTGTTCCCACTTCAAAATATTTCTATTCAGAATTTAATTTAAATTAAATATTTATCTGCTTTTATTGATGGCTGTTGTTTATTTGAAATGTGTAAGCTTTTATCTTAAATAGAACAGGAAAAGGAATAAATGATTAAACATTTCTATATAACCGAAGTTGGAACAAAACAAAGTAAAAATGATCTGGGAAAGTTGAGTTAGTGGTGACCTAGCATGTCATTGTGAAAAATGTTTAGCTATTACAAGAACATGGTAAGGAAGATCTGTGAAAAAATCATAATTTAGATAATAATAATAATTTTATTTATAAAGCACTGTTAACAAACAAAATGTAGGCTCAAGGCGCTATAATAACTTTACAATTATAAACACAACAGCTAAAACGACAATTAATCTAAAAAAGTTTTATTTAAACAGATAGGTCTTAATGTTCTTCTTAAAAGTCGTGTAGCATGTTGTCTGTCTGAGAACAATGGGGAGTGAGTTCCAAACCTTTGGTCCGTGCACTGAAAAAGCCCGAAGACCGTAGCTTTTGAGGGAGAAACGTGGCACCACTAAAAGCCTTGAGTCCATTGAGCGCAGGGCTCACTGGGGGACATATATAGAGTAATCAGTTAGCTAAGGCAGGGGTCGGCAACCTTTTGAGTTGAAAGAGCCAAAAATTACAATTTACCAAATTTTAAAGTTTTTTAAGAGCCACACATTTTTTCTTGCCAACAATAAATAGTACTAGTACAAATAATTTTCCAATTACAAAAAACAAATCTATTAATTCATATATACGTGTTTTTCACAACAAATTAGGTTTACGTAGTTTGGATACATTTGGCTCATAACTTATTTTTAGTTTCAAACACGACTCTAAATTTTCGATTGTTAGTTGGCTTGTTACTTTAGTTTTAATTATACTCATACAAATAAACACTTGCTCGCACGAATATGTCGATCCAAAGATAGTCAGTACTTTAAATGCCAACTTCACCTCACTGTAGCATTCTGAGACTATTCCATGCGTCGAATATAGGCTAAGTGCCTCAGTTCGAGACATTTCTTTTAAAGTTGTCACTTTTGTTGCGCTACATACATACATTTCTGGACCTCCAACTTTTCCAACTTGCTTTTTGACTGTAAATTTTCCACCCCACAAAACTTTACTCTTTAAAGCGATCAATTGCATTTCTAGAGACCCAGTATCAATTCCAAATGGCTCAATGTGGATTTTGTTACTATTTGTGTTGAGAGGATTTACGAGGAATGTTAGAATGGTTTTGTTGATTTTGAATTGCTCAAATCTGTCAAGAAATTCATCTTTGATTCTTTTGTTACCATGCTGAAGTAATTCATGCCACTTATTTTATGGTGATACTGATTTAGACATTTTGCTACGAAAAATTGTTGTTGCTTCTTTATTTTTTCCTGTCATACTTCTGGCTCCATCAGTTGCTGTTTAAACGCTTCTATTTAACTCGATCTTAATGTGTTCAAGGCATTTTTGCACGGCATTCGCTCTTTCGTCCCCTCTAGTTTGTCATGAGAGTAGCAAGATCTTCTTTTGGACTTTGGGAAGACATATACCTGACAAAATTTGCAACTTGTGCTGTGCCTTTTATGTCACAAGACTAGCAAGTGATAAGGCAGAAGAAAGTTGAATATCTTCCACCTGCAAATATGTTACATTTGAAGATATTTTAGCTATTCTATTTTGTACTGTTTTAGCGGATAGTGGCAAATCTTTCTGATTTTTTTCCCCAAGTTTTCTGTTGTTTTTTTTTATTTAAATCACAAAACAGTTCTCCTAACGCATTTAGGAAGCAGTCTTTGACATACTCACCATCTGAAAATGGTTTGCCTTTCTATGTAATTTCTATTGGTACCACAAATCTTGCCAGATTAGCATTAATTGTTGATTGCTTCTAGCTTTGAGAAGGTGATTCGCTTCTAACTCATTTACTTGAAACAACAAACTATATGTCACAGTCAAAGCACGTGGTGAAGATGCGTTTCGACTTGCGTCGAATTAAACCTCAATAGAAACACCCCACAACAGGCGTCCTTCGAGAGCTTCTGACAACAGTGTTGACGCGTATATTGGTGGGGTAAGGCTGCTTAATCCTCGTTAAACGATATAGAATTATTTTAATAAATGTTTCGATAAAATAAATAATATTTGCGTATGGAACTAAAGAACCGCAGCTTCACAGCCAAATAGCTGCATGTGGCTCGTGTGCCGCTGGTTGCCAACCCCGGGGCTAAGGTACAAGGGGATCTCATTGTTACATACATACTGATGACAAAGTGTGACGACCTTGTAATCCATTCTCGCTTTCACTGGAAGCCAATGGAGTGTGCACAAGAGCGAAGTAGCAGAATCTCATCTTGTTTTTCCAAGGACTATTCGTGCGGCATTGTTCTGAATACATTGCAGCTTGGCTATTTTGTCATCGGGTATACCTGCTAGCACGGCGTTGCAGTAGTCAAGACGGGAGAGTATGAATGCCACAGCTAGCATTTTAGTTGAATCCATTGTTAAATATGGTCTGGCCTAATCTGCACAGCTGCAGATAAAGACCCTTGCAGAGCTGACTTATGTGTGGGTTGAAAAATAGTGTTGAATCGAAGAAAACTCCAGGATTCCACACTACATGGACATAAGAAACCTGGCAGTTCGTGATAAAGAAAGAATCTGTGTTTTCGACTTTTGACACATTGTTCCGAGTGCCAATCTTAATTATTTCTGTCTTGTCTTCGCTCATCTTGAGTTGATTCTCAACCATCCAATCGCTCACCCTTGCAACGGTACCACTGATTTTCTCTGCCAGATGCGATACCTCTAAGGATACTGAGGAATCCTATAACTGTGAGTCATCGGCAAAGATAGCATGAATGGAAGAATTATGATTCAGGGCAGTGGATTGTATATATATATTAATATACTAACCTGCCTATTTCTACATTTTTTTTTATGTAAGGTTGTTTTCCTCTGACAAATTCAATGTCCACAGTTATTGGGGCAGAGTATGTAATGTCTCGTAGTCGACACTGAAAAATAATAGTTAAATTTTTTTTAAATACTGAATTTTAACCAGTTATTAAATCCTGTATTAAGTAAAACAAAAAACTAAGTACTATTACATAGACAAGGGAAACAATCCAAGTGTTGGTAAAAAAGCAAAATTTGGTTATTTCAGTGTAGTTTTCAAATGCCTCCTTAAAGTTTAATAGTTAGATGTACATTAGTATGTATGAAAACCACTGACCTCATGTGGAGATATTGACTGAGCTATTCCAAGACTTTCTTGAACATTAGGCATACCCACATAAATGTTTAAATATCTGATTAAAGTATACAAGCATAAAAACTCAGATGATTTACTGCTGGATACTTAATAAGGTAAGAGTATAGTGATTAAATAAAAAATGGTGTAATGAAAAACATGTAAAACTATCATAGAAAGATTACAAAATGTACTGTAATGTATCTTTTTTTTTTAAATGATATGATTTCTTTGGTATGATTCAAATACAAATACTTACTTAAGATAAAAATTAGGGTCAGCATCACTTAATATTTTGTCATTTGCTTTCATAATTTTCTTGATCTGAGAAGGGGGGGGGGGGAGGAAGAAAAAAAAGCCATTCAAAAACATTTGATTAGGCATACTAATGTTAATTTGTAATCAAAACCATCACATTTAGTGATAGTAAGTGAGACTCAAGACTGACCAGTATTGTTAGTGTGTGCCCTACTTTCAGATGAGTGAAGAGATTAAGATGATCATTAAGTGTGAATAATAGTTCAAAGTAGAGAGTGGAAACTAAAAACATGGTGCAAGGAACTAATTTAGAAATTTTTAAAAAGTTAGACATAAATGCCATAATACACAATGTTTTAAAATGTATTCTAGCATAATTTTTTCACCTCCACATTAATAAAATAATTGAAAGAGTCAATGTGCTGTTTCACTAGTCCTTTTGTTTTCAGAAAGGCTGGTAAGAGTCTCCATTTATCCTGAAAATAATTATTACAAACATGAATTTTTAAAGCTCTGTAATGGTTAGACCTAGAAAAATAAGAAACTAAAAGTAAACCTACTATTTGTCAATAAAATAGATTATAATGTAATGTATCACTATGCATAGTCAAAATTTAGATCTGATGTCAAAAAGAGTAAGGTCCACTTGGTCAAGTGCAGAGATTATCGAACATTTTTCCCCCTCTGTATGTAATCAAACATCCTAATAATTAAATAAATAAGCAAACACAGTATAAGAATTGTATTTAAAAAGTTCTAATCTTCAAATTTTGTTCTTAATATTGTTTTCTTCATTCACACATATCGACAATACAATAAACAAGCATATATATATGTGACCCTGTGAGACCAAGTAAAACAGGATGTTTGGGCCACGAGGTCTTCATCAGCTACAAAACAAACAAAAAAAGATGCAGGGTCACAAAGTCACATATATGCATGTTTATTATTGTATTATCTTCTATACAGTCGTTCTCCCCTGCAGCAGTAGATCTTGTATAATCTATATGTTTGTTTTTGAGTCTTCTATACACATGCAGAATTATGGCTTAAATATGCCTCCATGCTTATCATTATTTAGACTAGATTCTGGATCATTTAAATTTTAAATTAGATCTATATCTATAAATATAAATATTTAAATAGATTATATATCTAGATCTACCGTCTAGATTCTAAGACTAGATCAAAATGAATGATGATTTTTTTACCTCAACAGTTTTTATTGGTGATGAAAGTTTTTCTTTATCATATCTCATTATACTTTCAATAGATTCCATTTTTCTGCTATGCCTATTAGATGCCTTTATTAATTATTAAAAAAGATACCTATATAAATATAATAATATAATATTAATAATATAATCTAGAATCATAATAATTAGAATCTAGATTGACTAGATTTATATAGTAATCTAGTAACTAGATCTAGTAGTAGATCATCATCTAGTAGTAGTAGATAAAAGACAACAGACTAGACCAGTGATTCCCAAAGTGGTCTATATAGACCCCCCAGGGGTCTAGGGAGACTTCCAAGGGGTCTACGAAAATGTAAAAATAAATTGGGGGTCTAAGAGATGTCCACAGGGGTCAAAGATAATGGATTTGATTTAAGTGATAATTATTTCATACACGAATATATGATTTCTACCTTAGTTAATCCTTTAAATGTTTATCCTGCTAATAAAACGAAAAATCGTTGTATTTAATTTCAATACTGATATAATTAGCTTAATTTTGTCCACATTTAACTAATTTTTAACAAAAAGATGACTTAAAATTTATTTAAAATTGGGATTCATTCCTTCCTTGTCAAACAAGCGGTTGCCTAAGTGACTTTTTATGATGATATGAAACTAATTACGCTGGAGGATCATTTGAGACAATGTCACCCTGATAAAAAGATAAAGATGTGAACAACTTTTGAACTCTCAAAGATAAAGTTCAGAATAGGCCCACAAAATCTCTCTTCAACATCATACAGAGAAGATGGTGGTTAGTGAGCATCTTACAAGATCTCTTTACTTATAGCCAAACATGGAAAACACTATAGATAACACCATAGACTAAACATTGATTTTACCAGCCATTGAAGTAGTTTTAAAAGCAAATTATTTTACATAAACGTACATATCTGATATTATTAAACGAGTTTTTAAAGCAGCAATGCAGTTCAGAGGCACATCAGTGGTATGAATTTTAACATTAAAAGCTTCTTATGCTTATGTATTTCTTTGCAAACGACATATACAGTTTGGGATCACCGGGGGTCACAGATTCTGACTGGGTGTAGCACTGTGTGCTGCAAACTGTCTAAGGGTATCCATGTTTGGGTATAGCTGCAAGGCAGCAGAGGTTTGAATTCAATTTTCCATCTGCTAAGTGGGTTGCAAGCAAAGGGTAATGAGTCAATCCTGCCCAAAGCTTAGTCATTTAGGCGCCAGCTACTCCCTTCGCCCCTAGTCCTGATAATGAAAACAGTTCTGCGGATCCTACTTTTGAGCCAGACGTGAAAGATCAAGAAATACACGAGAAACTGCTTTTTGAGAAAACTTTTAGATTGATACTTAAGGCAAATTTATAAATTAATTAATATTTAATGTTTGAAGGACTACTTTAAAGAACAACAAATTTCCCTATGAAACATAATATCCATAGCCACGATTGATGTCAAAAATACGGCGGTGACATTTATGGTGTCAGAAGTGGGATAAAACGATATTTTATGGTGTCAGAAAATGACATTTATGGTGTCAAAAGTGGCAGAAAATTATATTTTATGATGTCAGAAGTGCCAGCAAACATTTATAGTGTCAGAAGTGCCAGCAAACAACATTTATAGTGTCCGAAGTACCAGTCATTTATGATGTCAAAAGTGTCTAAAGGAACTCCACTGTCAGAAGTGTCAGAACTGCTAACTTAACAGATTTATGAGCACCAGAGGAACAAGTCAAGAATTTTTTCTATTGCTATCAGAAGTATTTTAATACTACAGTAACATTTATACGGATAATTTTTGGCAAGTTGGCAAGTGAACTATTTAGTTAACACAGGAAAAATTAACTCTTAAAAATTTTTTTTACACAAATCATGGCGCCACTCAACTAGCAAGAAAGCTAAGACCTGATTATTGACTCTACTATTTCTCATTTTGTGTCGTTCAGCAAAACATTCAACATTTTAGAGATGACCTAGATCTACATTTAGTGAGACCAGCACACAATTTTTCAAGTGAGATTCACGTGATCCAAAAGTGACATATTATCTTCAGCTAGTCTAACAGAAAACAGAGCTGAAACTAAAAGTTAACTGTGCCTACTATTTTAACTTGTACTTCAAGATTGAACTTTACAAGAATCGCAACTAGAATTTATTTAATTTTTTGACTACACACTTGGTATCTAGATCTACTACATGAGTCTACATGTCACATTGACCTGCCATAACAGAGTTACCGTAATGAAATGAACAATTGTAACTGTTCCTGTCTGAGCTGTATTTGCAACTTCAACATATTTTCCAGTTGACTTCTGTCCTAAGTGTCATTTATCTGGAAGCCTGATTTATGTGGTTCTACTTTTACACCAGTTGAGATAGCTTTAGGAGCACAGCATTGTTCAAAGTCACTTTAATATCCTAAGCAAAAGAGATCAAACATGATATGCTGAGACAACCTGGATACTACAACCTGTGTGGGTGAAACTAGACAACCGTGATAGTACAACCGGTGTGGGTGAAAATGTAGAACAAGTCATTCAAGTCATCGTTTGAAGACAGCTGATATATGGTCAGTCGAAGTAGCTGACACATTCAAGATCATCTACGTCGAGTGCTCGTCATAATTCTAATGACACACTCATATTGTCGCTGTCTAACAGCACATTTAATAAGAGAGCGCTCTTACTCTTAGACCTCTCTTGCCGTCACTACCTTAAGGGTCATTTTTAGTTTTAGTTTTTAGTTATTTATATTTGTTTCAGCAACTGTACCAAACAGTGGATTACCTATCAAGAAAATGAATCATTTATTGGATTACCTGTCAACTATATGAATTGTTTAATGGATTATCTGTCAAACATATGAAATATTTATTGGATTACTATTGGTCAAGGACTTGAGTACCGTATAATTTAACATTGTACTGTGGTTTTAACAAGTGGATTACTATTTTGTTCAAACGTATGTGAACTGTATTTGTGACATACTTTACATGGAGCATCACAGGAACTTTCTGGACAAGTCAAGCATCAAGTGAATATTAAAGGGAAGTAACTTTAATTACCCTTTAGTATTAATGAGTATTGATTAGTTATCTTTGAACTACATCACAATTTTGTTTTCATTGTTTACATCTGTATTTATATATAAATTTGACCTTTAAGGAATAAATTTAATTATCTATTGAGTCTGAGCATTTATATGTTTTTTTTTCAAAGTAAGCATCCAGGTATTGGTAGGGACTCTTTAGATAAAGTAAATACTTGATCGTATAGCTGTACTAGTCAAGTTTGTATTTCGTCATGTATCTATCATATAGTTAAACTCTTGTATTGTCTTGTTTACATTTGTTTAATTTTCTTTTTGCGTCATAGTTATTTCTTATTGTAATTCCTTTGTCCACTATTTCTACTATCTTGTAATGTCTCTTTAGAGCAGACTGTTTAGTATCTATAGTGTATTTATGTTTATCTAATTGCTTATTAATATATCCATTTATTTTTACTTCTTATTACAACCTATTTTTATTATTATCAACACTACACTACACACTTGATACACTATGTGATATACTTTTATTTGAGATTGTGACAAGATTGATTGTATATAATATATACTTTGAGCACATTCAACTATTTTGATACTATTCGTATGGACACTGATTAGTGAAAAAGCAGAAACTTAACATATTACATTGATCACTATTTATCAGACTAATAAGGCTCACATAATTGTGAATTATTTGTTGCAATACATTTTTACATTGCAAGTGGAGATACTAAAAATACATGTGAACACATAATTGACCAGTAAAGTATTACATATGTATATTTATGAACTAGACAAAGCACCAAGAATAATTTAAGAAATCTCATAAACTCAAATGCTGAAAACAAAATATATATCTACTATTATCTGTAATTGATATTTGAGCAATAATAATTATTTATTGTACAATATTTCATTAACAACTACCTAGTGCACACATATCTATTAATAAACTATATTACTAATTTGAATCTTTGAAAATGGCTGAGTATGAAAAACTAATAGAGATAGTGGATAAACTAAAGTTATAAGAAGATGATAGAACAGCATTCATCAAAATTGAAATAGACAGAATTAGATTAGAAAAAGACAAGCAACGTGAAGAAAGGCTACATGAAAGAAGACTCAGAGAGAAAGAACAAGAAAACTTAGAGAAAGAAAAAGAACGCCAGCATGAAATAAAACTAAAGGAACATGAGGAAAAAATGGCAAAACTAGCAAAAGAAAATAAAGATAAATCAGCAAGTCAAACTTCATCTGCCTACAATCATCAGTACCACAGCAAATTTAGGAACTTTGACCCAAAAGAAGACACATTAGAGAATTTCATCATCCAATTTGAATACATTTGTCAAACAGCAAATATGAATAGTGCACAAAAGGCTCAACAATTGCTAGCGAATCTTAGAGGTGAACCACTAAACATTATTGACACACTAACTGTGGAGCAAAGAAAAGACTACAACACAGTAAAGCAAAGACTAATAGAACATTTTGGCAAGACAGAGGAGCACTATCGAAAACTTTTTAGGGAAATAAAACTAGCCAAGAATACAGATTTAAAAAGAACAATACATGACATGCGCCAAAATGATAAAATGGCTACAACTTGCAAACTGTAACTTAGAAGACCCCAAGCAGATCTTAGATTTCTTTCTCATTGAGAATGTGTTAATAAACGTTACAAATGCAGCATTTTCATTCCTGAAGGAGAGAAAAATAAAAAATGAAGCTGAATTAATATCTAATCTAACAACTTACAAGGACTCCCACCCAAACATCACCACAGAGAAAAGGGAATTGTACAATGTAGCTGCAACAGTGACAGAAAACCATCCAAGATCGACAAATAAATTTAAATATGCCAAGAGCCTACAATGTTTTTTCTGTGGCATATTGGGTCACACCAAAGCAGAATGCAGAAAGAGAATAGCATCAGAACAACAGCAATATTCAAATAGAAACCATAAATATAGAAGAAATACCAAAAATTATCAGAGCTTCAGTCCAAACTATAATAGATCCTATCAACAACAATATAACAGAAGAACATGGCAAAGCTACAGCCCATCTAACACTAGATCATATCAAACAAACAGAACCAAAGCAGCAAACAAAACAAATCATTATACAGATCATATAGTTAAAGTTGAAAATCTTTCAAGAAATACTAGAAGGCCAACCATTATGAATTATTTTAACAAAACAGCTTTTGTAAAATGGGTAGATATCAAAATAAGTGAAGACAAATCAAACAAAACAGCTTTAGTCTATTTGAAAACACAAAGAGATTGTAGCAAAATTATCAATTCATTTGATAATACTTTATTTCAAGGAAAATATATTGAGTTAAACACTTTAAAGCTAGCATAAATTCAAGGTCAAAGAATTAAAGTCACCATTGTAAATTTCAAAGATTTAAGATTCACACCTTAAAGTAAACACAATTATTTTTACAACCAACTATGATGTCATGTTGTAAACATTGAGCATTATTTTGTAAACATTGAGTACTATTTGTAAACATTGAACTAGAAACCATTTTTAAAAAAAAAAATCTATTTGTAAACAAACTTTGGAATTTGATTACTTCATTGTAACCAACATTTTTTCACATTCTTTTATCAACAAGAATAACATTTTTGTACTCAACAATGTAAACAAACATTGAATTTTTGTTCCCAACTTATTCAGTACCTAGCTTAATTTTTTTCCATACAATGTAAACATTATTTTTTTCCCATTGTATTGAGAACAACTTTGAATTTTTTTCTACAGCTATTGTAAACAAGATTGGAATTTTTTTACTATGTCATTTATCACAATTATATAACTTAGTCACATTTTTCAATACTATTGAAACAAGAGATTGATTCATAATGTAACTTATTTATTTAATGTCAATTAGTAATAATTAAATATTGACATACACTTTTATTTTTTTGAAGACATTTTTGTCAAACTATTCTTATGAACTATATTTTTTTGTAACAATCATTGATGTCAACAAGAAGATTCATTAACGCACTTTTTGATATACGTACTGAAAGAAAAACTTGATATTATTCTTTTAAATTGGACTTACACATTTTTTCACAACAGATTAAAATAGATACAACTAAACTAGTAGGATGTTATGCTTGTATATATATGCTTGAACTAACTAATGTAACCTCAAAGATTGTATCACAACTGACACATTTTCTCAGTTGAATCTTTTTGACAAAGATTTTTTTGAACTTTGTACACAATAATTACACAGGGCAACAGCCAAAAAATCGTCGGGGGTTTCTCAGCTGATTTAGACTAATTTTGGTGTCCTGAGTCCGAATATCACATTGGTTTTGCTCAATCAGGTCAAATTTTTGAGCTATCTGACAATCTACACAATGGTAATAAACGCACAACAAAACACCATCGATATCCACCATCGATATCTTACCAACATAGAAATTAATTTAGATCAATAGAACCGATATTAAAATAACATAAAATGTGTCACAATCATCAATTAGTGGATGTCAGATGACAAGATCTATGAAGATACTATGATAGATGTCACGTTGAAGATTATCTTGATCTATATCACACTATCAATGATCGTGATTGCCGAGGATCTTGAAATCGTCTTTTAATAAGATGATCGTATAGAAGTAGCTAGATCTAGTTGATGATACGATCATTTAGAATGTTGCCAGTTGATCATCTAGAAGTTGTCAATTGCTAAGTCGATCTAAGTATGTTACTATATTCAATGAAGAAACTTCTCTTCGTCTAAAACAATTACTTTAATTCAGAACTTGGAAAAGCTATTCACAAATAATTACAATGGTTAAATGTACTTGAATAGAATGATAGATCTACAATAATATAATAAATGCAGCCCAATTTACAATAATTAACATGTCTGCACGTGGGAAAAAACCCGAGGTACTTGACGAGCTAAAAATAGATACTGTGTACGTGACAAAATGATACAAAGACTACTGATTTACAAATATGTATTTATAGGGCTTACTCTGCTGCTATTTCATTTACTAAAAAATAACTATCTAACTAATATCTAAAATGGCTTCAGCACGACGTTCATGCACGAATAACCCTGACGTTTTCTGCTACATTTGCGGAGAGTACACACTGTCAGCTGATAGGATGAACATCACAAAATTTGTGAAACATGCCTACCAGGCTTACTTTGAAATCAAGCTGGGTGACCAAGACAAGTCTTGGGCACCGCACACGGTGTGCAAAACATGCGTGGAATACCTCCGGCGGTGGACGAAAGGCGAGAAAACATCACTAAAGTTTGGAATTCCGATGGTATGGAGGGAGCCATTTGACCACGCATCGGATTGTTATTTCTGTGCCATCAATACAGCAGGCATCAACCGAAAAAATCGGCGCAGCCTCCAGTACCCCGACCTTCCATCTGCTCGTCGTCCAGTTCCTCATTGCGAAGAAATACCCGTGCCAACGCTCCGAGAGATTCCAGGCAGCGACGACGAGGCCACCACTTCAGACGAGAAATGTGGTACAGAAGAGGAGTATGAAGCACAATATGGTCCGCAGCCCTTCACACAATGTGAGCTCAATGATCTAGTTCGGGACCTAAGCCTGTCGAAGAATTCCTCCGAGCTGTTGGCTTCCAGGCTCAAAGAGAAAAACCTGCTTCACAAGGACGCGCGTATTACCTTCTTTTGTAGAAGGCATGAGGAGTACATGGACTACTTCTGCCAGGAGGAAAACCTTGTGTACTGCCGAGATGTCGCCGGTCTTCTTGATAAACTGGGCGGTCCTCAATACGATGCGAGAAATTGGCGACTCTTTATTGACAGTTGCAAGCGTTCTTTGAAGTGTGTGCTCCTCCACAATGGGAACCAGTTTGCCTCAATCCCGCTTGCGCACTCCACGACTCTCAAAGAGAAATATGAAGCAGTGAAGTATGTGCTCGAAAAAATCCAATATCAGCAACACCAATGGATCATCTGCGTCGACTTGAAAATGGTGAACTTTTTACTTGGTCAGCAGTCTGGGTTCACGAAGTACCCATGCTATATGTGTATGTGGGACAGTCGAGACAGAGCCCAGCACTATGTAAAGAAAGAGTGGCCGGCGCGAGAGCAGTTAGTACCTGGGGCGAGAAACATCATAAACGAACCTCTTGTTGACCGGGAGAAGATATTGATCCCACCACTACACTTGAAGTTGGGTTTAATGAAACAGTTCACGCGCGCTCTGGACAAGGATGGGAGGTGCTTCAACTACATGTGCCGAGCATTTCCTAAACTGACTATTGAGAAGCTGAAGGTCGGCATTTTCGACGGCCCACAGATACGGCAGCTCATAAACGATGCAGAGTTCTGTAGCTCCATGAACTCACTTGAGTGCGCCGCCTGGGAATCCTTTGTGCAGGTGATGAACAACTTCCTGGGGAACACTAAGGCAGCAAACCACGCAAGGCTCATCAGCACCATGATTGAGGATTTTCAAGAACTCGGGTGTTTGATGAGCATAAAGATGCATTTCTTGTTTTCGCACATGGATAAGTTTCCAGAAAACCTTGGGGCGATGAGCGATGAGCAGGGAGAAAGATTCCATCAGGACATGCACCAAATGGAGGAAAGGTACCAGGGGAGGTGGGATGCAGTCATGCTGGCGGACTACTGCTGGTCGCTGAAGAGAGACAACCCAGCAGCTGCTCACACACGGGAATCTAAGAAACGCAGATTTATGCCCTGAACTTTTTCTTCATATTATGTCAATTATGCTAATAAAATTTGATAAACTAAACAAAAACTGAATTAATTGAATTGTGTTGACTTTAATTATTGAGGAATACCGAAAAAATCGGCAGGGGTTTATCGACTGGTGAGCCGCAAAAATTTTGTTTTTTACAAAAAACGATTTTTTAAAAGTTTCTGTAGCAAAACATTCTGACCTGATTGAGCGAAACCAAGCTCATTTTCGGACTCAGGGCATCAACATTAGTCTAATTCAGCTGAAAAACCCTGGACGATTTTCCAAAAAATTTTTTTTGTTGCCCAGTGTTATTTGATAAACATAATGTAATATTAAACTTGTATGCTATTACTACATACAAATTATTTGAACTGTCATAAGGAGAAATACTTAATTTGAAACATGAGGTGCATGCAACAAGCACTATGAAGGATATTTATTTTGATTTGATGTTGATACTTTTGATCAAATATTTGACACTTAAAGTATAAATATTTACTTGTCTAATATTAATGCACAACAATTTTTTATGGAGATGTCAAACCTCATATTGAAGTAAATAGATACATTGAATTTGTAACAATGATCATTAAGCAATTTAATCTTGAATTTTGACACATATATTTTGATTTAATTATTCCATACTTATCACTTACATATTGAGACTTGTAACATTTTCTACATAATTTGTACATATTGTACTATTGGTGTCAAAAACCAGACTTCTAACATTTCTATAGTGTCAAAGATTTTTTATAAATAGATATTGTGAATAAAAACTTGTATTAATTTTTCACATTGTGACATAGGAGATTGTCATTGTCACTTAATATAGTCAGTTGAGTTAGTTGTTTAAAGAAGTTAGTTATAGATTAGTTACTAAGTTGTCATTATATTCGCCATATTTCTATAGAGGATTAATGCTGACCATTCCTGAATTGAATTGTGTATCATATTCAATATGTGGTGTTATTACTTAAATTAAACTTATTTGTGTCTGCTACATCAAGTGTCACTTCCTTATTCTGTGAATTATAATATGAACCCAATGTCACCACCACACCTACATAGATAAACCGACAATAATATCACAGCATCAAAACATAACCACAGTGACATTTATGATGTCAAAAATACGGCGGTGAAAACTAATTTTTTTAAATTTGTTTTAAATTAGAACTTTATCAATATTGTCAATAAAAAAGATTGATCTTAAAATGTAGCTTTAAGTTAATTTTTCATTCTTCTACTCACTTAACTCACTTCAGTTAGAAATAAGTTTTAAAAAATGGAGTTGGTGAATTTCCAAAAATGCAATATGTCAAAAAAAAATAAGTTAAGCCTTATGCAGAGGGTCTACCTTAAACCAGAAAACACACATGGCAAGGGGTCTACAAGACAAAAAAGTTTGAGAACCACTGGCGGCACTGGACTAGACTGCCATTAGACTAGACTAGACTAACAAGACAATAGAATAATCATAAATTATAAGATAGAATCAGAATTAGAATGGCTAGATACTAATACTAGATCTAGTCATACTAGTCACTACTAGATACTACTAAGTACTAATACTAATTATACTAATAGTATAGTTAGTAATTACTAATAGTTTAATAGACTTAGGACTTAGTACTAATCATAATAATGACTAAAACTAAAAGTAGTAAAAGTAAACGTTTAAATAAATAAAAGTAATAGTCTAGTATTAAATAATAAATAGTAGTAACTAGTTCCTACTATTCAAATTACTAGTAATACTAGATTCCTAGTAATTTACTACTTGTACTACTGTGACTAGATTCTAGAAATCTAGCATCTACTACTAGAGCTAGTATTACTATTAGTAATGTAAATGTATTGACACTATTTGAATATTTCTAGATCTAGAAAATAGATCATGATTATTATTTTAATAATTTTTTATGTTATAAATAATATTAATTAAAATATTAATTTATCTAGATTTGATCTATTAATTATTTAATATTTCTAGATAGATCTAGAATGTCTATAGATCTATAAATGTATAAAGACTCTATACTCCACTGCTCCAGTGAGTTCAGAGGCCTACACTACAGACTACAGCATGTTTGACATAGATATTATTAGATCTATACAGAGTATACTATACATAGATCTAGATCTAGACTAAATCTACACTAGACAATACGATCCAAATTTTACATTGCTTATTGAAATGGATAGAAAAAACAAAACTGGAAATAATAATAATTTAGAAAACGAAATTTAAAAAAAAAAAGGGGGGGGGGGACCATCGAGATCAAAATCTCTATCAGTTCCTTGGTCTTGCAATGTGCAGTTTTATTTTATTTGTTTAAATTGACCCATCCAAAAAAAAAAACAAAAAAAAACATAATTTTGTTACGTGTAATCTATTCAATAGAGCAAGGGTGGGCAACTTACGACCCGCGGGCCACATACAGAAATAAGGTGTGCCCACAGTAAAATGTTTTACATGTTTCGGATGTTCCTTCAGAGTTGAAGATAGTTTACTTCCTAGTCCAAACCTCCCGCAGGACGACGGGGGATCAGTAATTATATACATTTAAAAATGCAAATATATTAAAACATAATTTCCAAATATCTATATAAATTATTGAAACTGTCTCTTTATAAAAAGGTTCCAGTAAACGACTTGAAGATTTAAAAACAAAATATTCCGATATATCCGCTGGCTTAGCATATAGGCAAGCTAATGAGAAGAATATAAAATCTCAAGGAAGACATTATTACGTTCCTTGAAGGATCTTGACTGTGACTTTGTTACTAAAATTTCAAATGAAGAGTGGAAGACAGATTTCATGTTTTTCATGGCAGCTATTGCAATGAGTTGTTTGTATATGCAATGTAAGTGCATTTTAAATCTTTTCAAAACAATTTAGGCTTTCCAATTTCTCCAGGCAAGCAAATGAAAACAGGTTTTGTCAGTTTTGTCATTTTCCTTTGCTGAAAGGTGAAACTATATTTCTAGTGACATGGTTAAAAATACAATACTTATTTTAGATTCCTTAATTATGGAATTTATAAAAGCAAATTTTAAGACGCCAAGAACCAGTTTTCAGCACCATCAGCTCACCATTTAGCGCAGATATACTGATTCAGCTCCAAAGAACATGCAAATTATGACCTATGGGGGGGGGGGGCGGACGAATTTTAGTATAGAATTCACACAATTTGTATACAAAATTATTTCTTAAGTTAATAATATATACCAATTATTTATATTTCAACCTATTTTTAGATTATTTCGCCCCCCCCCTGTAGTATGTTGGCTGATTTGGTGGTGTCAGGAGGGGGCGATGACATCAATCCCGCCCTCCCCCTATAATATTTAGAGTAGGGGTGCGGTCCAATTTATTTGTAGAAATCACAGCTTCCTAATAGAATAAATTAAGTATCTATATGATTAAAACTTGTTATTGATATTTTAACCGATCTTTATATTATGTCGTTCCCCTGTTGGTCGATTGGGGGGGGGGGGGCGAATACCTCTACTGCCCTTCCCACATAAACCTTTTGAGTGTAATTAAAATATAAATTTTATTCTATGTCACTTCCCTTCTAATATCTTGGCCGATTCGGTGGGGTAAGGGGGGGCAATTGCATGTACTGCCCTCCCCACTCAAGCCTTCTGAGTGAGGGGGGGGCGGTCCTATTTTTATGGATAAATCATAAGTTGTGAACACAATTAGCTGAATATCTATATAAGCTACGTATTGATGTGTAAACCTATTTCTATATTATGTCGCACGTAACACACTCTAATCTCAAATTTTATGATTAGTGAATATAGAATGAAAAATGGTTGTACTAGGTGGGAGGGGCGATACATGCAATCGCCTTCCCCCCATCAGACAAACCTATACTTTTTCTTTTTGTATTATAGTTAAGAAATTACAAAATTAAAAAAAAATCTGTAACTAATATAATTTATATATGCTATACAGGGGCCGATCCAAGGGGGGGCCTAAGGGGCACGTGCCCCCCCTAAGAGAAGTGTTGGCATAAGGGGCACGTGCCCCCAAAAATTGCTGAAAGGTACGTGACCATAATTTCCATACACATTTGAGACGTATTTATTTTTGTTCAACTTAAAATTTGTTGAAATTCGTATATATGTAAATGTTATTCACTGACAGGTGTAATTCCCAACTTAAATTTAGAATAAAAACTGCAAAAACATGGTCGGTGTTAACATATTATTCGCTGCAAAGTTTGTACCTAATTCATTATTAAGTAAATTTAAGTGATGAAGTGATTCTAGGCCATGTGTTGTTTTATTTTTTATACGATGTTTTACGATTACAGAAAATGAATGATAAAACCAAGCGAAAGATGTCAGGTCCTGAACGAGTGAAAGAGGAAAAGAAGCAGAAGTTGGTGGATAGTTTCGGATCTATGAAAACAATCAGTGCTTACTTTCTCAGTCAAAACAAAACTCCACTACCTACATCATCAGTCCAAGATCAGTCAACTCCGTCTACATCTACAGTGCACGATATACCGCCTACATCCGCATCTGCAATCCATGATCAGTCGCCCACAACTACGTCTGCAGTGCATGATATACTTCCTCCATCCGTATCTACAGTCCATGATTCGCTGCCTCTATCTAAGACTACAGTGCACGATATACCTCTAAATTCATCAAGTGTCACTAACTCATTTGAAAATAAAATGCTTCAAGAGTTTATCAAACCATATGACATTGGGCTACTATATAAAAAAATTAGACAGTTTTCAGCTTCCAATAGATATGACATTATCCGGAATGTAGCGAAGCCAGATGTTAATCATTGCTTTCCACAAACACAAGAAGGTAAAAAGAAACGCTCATTTCAGTACAAATGGTTGGTAGCTAATCAGTGGCTAGTTTACAGTCAAGCTTTAAACGGCGGTTTATGTTTACCATGCATTATTTTTGCTAAAACGAGTCATAGATCAACAGGTGTATTTGTAAGCACACCATTGACAAAATTTAAAGATGGACCACAAGATTTATATAAGCATACTGAAACGGAATACCATAAAAATTCAATGAAAGATTTGGCATCATTTATTGAGATAATGGAGCAGAGACAAGCTAATGTCATCCAGCAGACTTGCAGTAGCATCCAATTACGTATACAACAAAATCGTCGAAAGCTGATGTCAATTCTACAAACAGTCATACTCTGTGGTAGGCAAAATATACCACTTCAAGGACACAATGAGACAGACACTAATTCTAATAACAACCGTGGAAACTTCCAAGCCCTTCTGGATTTCCGTATTTGTGCTGGTGATAATATTCTAGAAGAACATTTCAAAACTGCTCCAAAAACTGCAACATATAGGTCAAAAACCATTCAGAATCAACTGATTAATGGGTGCGGAGACAATATTAGGTGTACAGTGGTAGAACAAATAAAAGAGGCTGTTTACTTCAGCATTATGGCTGATGAGGTGACTGATGCATCTAACAAGGAACAGTTAGCGCTTGCAGTTCGATTTTATGATGGTGTACAGATTTGTGAAAGATTTGTAGATTTTATAAGATGTGATAGTGTAACAGGAGAATCAATTGCCAAACTTTTGATTGGTAAACTGCAAGAATACGGTTTGGATTTGTCTAAGCTGCGTGGTCAAGGCTTCGATGGGGCTGGCAACATGGCTGGTAAAATCAAAGGAGCTGCAGCTATAATCAGTCAGCAGTATCCTAATGCTGTTTACTTCCATTGCAATTCTCACGTTCTCAATCTTGCTGTAGTCCAAGCCTGCTCATTACAACCAATTAGGAACATGATGGGTACTTTGCTTGAGGTCTGTATATTTTTTAAGTATTCACCTAAGCGTCATTTGCAATTGCAGCATAATATTCAGCATCTATGTCCTGAGTCCAGAAAGCAAAAACTTGTTGATCTATGCAAGACTAGGTGGGTAGCCAGGCATGATGCATTGGAAGTGTTTGGAGAACTTTATACAGCAGTTGTGCAAACTTTAAATGATATAGCTGACGGTGATTCCTGGAATCAAGAATCAGTAGCAAAGGCACGCGGTCTTCTTTTGGGGGTGACACAGTTTGATTTCTTAATTTCTTACGTTACGTGCTGCAATGGTCTCCGTTTTATTCATTCACTCAGTGTGAGTTTACAAGGTCGATCAATTGACATTTGCTCTGCCATGATAGAAGTGTCAAATGTAATTAGCAGCATTGAAAGATGCCGGAAGGAAATTGATGAGGTTAGTTTAGAATGGTATACGCAGGCCACTTCTTTATCCAAGTCAGTCGATGCACCAGAGCCAAGTGTACCACGATTAGGTAAACGGCAGATAAATAGAGCAAATACACCAAGTGATTCACCAGAACAATATTTTCGTCGTACTGTCATAATACCTTTCATTGATCATTTACTTTCAGAGTTAAAAACAAGATTTTCACCCTTGCAACAACGTGCTGTTCAAGGGATTGCTCTCGTTCCTTCTATCTTCTTGTCTAATCCACAAACTAAGAAGAAAGAAGCTAAAGCTTATGGCGAATTAATTGTAATGGATCTTCCATCACCACACACATTGTGTACAGAATTGGAATGTTGGCAGAGTAAATGGGAATCAAGCTCATCAGATGTTCCATCTTCCCTAGTGACAACACTTCAACAAACTTCTGCAACCTTTTATCCTAATATTCACACCATGCTACGTGTGTCAGCAACAATTCCGGTGACGTCATGTGAGTGTGAACGATCATTCAGTCGTCTTCGCCAGTTAAAGACATACTTACGTTCAACAATGGGAGATGAACGACTTTCTTCATTGGCCCTCATGTGCATAAACCGTGACATAGACATTGATACAGAAAAGGTGTTAGACAAATTTGCACGTGATCAAACTCGCAGAATGGAACTTATGGATATTCTTTCCGATTAACATATCATATTCTCTTTTATGTGGGCAACACTAGGATTTAGATATTAAGTGGCACTCTATGTTGTGTGTTAAGGCGCATCCACATATGGGCGATATCGCCAGCAAACTTGCCTGTCCATACTTGCGCAACCTCTATACAAACCTATGCAATTAAATCTCCCGCAATATTACAAGCGATTGCTTACAATCTGCAATCGACGTCCACACCTGCGCAATCGGTTGCCCGCCATCAAATTGCGCGCGATATCCCTTATATGTGGACTCGCCTTTTACACTTGTAATTCAATATGAACTGTATTTTTTATAACAGGATTGGTATCTGTTAGCTGAATTCAATGCCAAAAACGTTTTATATTTTCTTTCCCTATATATATATATATATATATATATATATATATATATATATATATATATATATATATATATATATATATATATATATATATATATATATATATATATATATCAAGAAATTACCGACACATTTTATTTGTGCCCCCCCTAGACAAAATTTCTGGATCGGCCCCTGCTATAAATTACATTCTTATATCGAGTCGCCCCACCCCTATTCTTTAATGCCAAATGCAATCATTAGCAGAAATTTCAAAAAGGAGCAAGGATTAATCGTTTTCACTCTACCGCCCATTCCCCTTTCCAGACGAAAACATGACGTTTTAAAAACAGAATAGTCAAATATGGCGCCAGAGTTTATGTAATTTCACATGAATTTATCAAAATTATTTTAAGAAAGACTTTGCTTTGGAAAAGTTAGAATTCATACAAAATTTTTCAGTATAAAAGTAACGATTGAGATGAGCAATAAACCCAAATATTACTTACCTAGTCGCCTTTTTCCAACCTTTACTCAATCTGATAGTTTTCTAGTTAAATAAATTTGGGACTATATCTCACAATTTATTCTTGAATCCTAAAAATGCACACACAAAAATTAGAGTAAAATCTAATTGGTCCACTTAATTTCTCGTCCCACTTCCGAAATTTGTTGTTTAGAGCTTTGAATTTTAGTTCTGTAACAAAACAAAGCTACAAACATGCCTTTTGAACAAAATGTAGGCCCTATCTGTTGATTAACATGAACGAATAATAACGAGACTCTGGATATAAATTATAAGACATGAAATCAGCTGTTTAATCTAACGCCATCTTGGTTGACCATTTATCATGAATAGAGCTGTCATTCTGTCCCTATTGATGTTCAACACATTTATTGAGTTTAAGTATTCCTCTTCGTCAAATTCATCCATAGCATTATGCATATGTATTTTATTCTTAGTTTTACACTTAACTGCAAAATGATTTTTACCTTTGCATTTATTGCAAATTTTTCCCCAAGCCGGACATGATGTTCTGTTCCCTGCATGTCTGCCTCCACAAAACCAGCAATCTATTAGGTTGTTTCTGTTGTCAGTTTTCTTTTGTTCTATCTTATCTATCTTTACAAGTTTCCTTATTTATCTCTGCCAATCCTTTTGCAGTTTGCTGATATGTTTGACACATATCTAAACACTTCTTCAATGTAAGATCATCGTGATTCAATAATCTCTCCTGCAGTCTTTTCTCCACGGAGAATACGATTTTGTCTCTAATCATTCTATACTTTTCCTTGAAATTACATTTTTCAGCCTGAGCTCTAAGCTGCGTAATGAACACATCACAGGATGACACCTTTTCTATGTTCCAAAATCTGAAACTTTCCAGAACTTCATTTTTTCTGGGGTTGCAATAGTCGTGTAATTTCTTAAGTAATATTTGCGGGTCGTTCACGTCTTCATTCTCATCATACTGCAACTGCTCACAAATTTCTTGGGCCTGAGGTCCAGCACAATGTAGTATTACTGCTTTTTGTCTGATTTTAGGTTTTTGTTCAGCTCCTATTGCTAACAGAAACAGTTCCACTTGTCTTCTCCATTGACGAAAGTTTTCACTGACATTACCTTCAGTCACATTTAACTCTGTTGGTGGTTTAAGTAGACTTTCTGCCATCTTCAATTAAAACTTTACTATAGTATATCTACCGTAACGGAATAACCCCGAGCCTCTCTATATATGCTTTCTAGACTGAGACTGGAATCTACTAGATTCTAGATCTACACTTTAGATCTTTTTTTTTTTTTTTACTTTAACTAGTTTTATATCACTGATATAAACCTAAATATAATTCTTGTTACCGCTGCCACCATGTTGATTATGGTTATCACTTACAAATAAGCATTTTTAAAAATATTATTAATTGAATAATTTTATTTTTCGGCGGCGATCCTCAAAGCCTTAATCTAATAACAAACGAATATTCACATTTGACTAGGGTAACACCATTAGTAAAATCACTAAATTTAGAAAGCCTTCAGGACAGAAGACTCAAAAGTAAAGTAGCAATCATACATAAAACACTGAACCATAATCTTCAAATACAAAAACAAAATTTAATAAAATACTCTGAAAGACACAAAAATAAAGGCACATTCCTCGTCCCATATGCTAGGACAAATTTGTACAAATACTCCTTCTTCCCTAGTGCTATTAGAGCATGGAATGGGTTGCCTGAGCTAGCCAGAAAAACCAGTGACTTGGCAGAATTTAAGTCATTGGTTAATATGCATGACTAAATGCATGACGCGTAGGACGTAATCATCTTCTTTTTTGAAGTAACGTCTGTATTATATAAGATTAAGAAGATTAATATGTGGGGTATCTTATCTTTTCAAGGAATAAATAGGTTTTATTTGCAATGTATTAAGGGCCTATAAATTCATAGTACAATATTTTTCAAGTAAAACATTTTCCATAAGGTCCTTTTTTAATAGGATGAATATGAGCTGTAGGTCAGGAGAATGCGTTTCTTCAGTGAAGAATGCAAGAAAACGCTTTTGGCGTCGGGGCTTCGCCCCCAAACCCCACTGATGAATAATGAGCTGTAGATGTCAAGAGAATGAGCTTCTGCAGTGAAAAATGAAAAAAAAAAAAAAAACACTTTTGGCGTCGGGGCTTCGCACCGAACCCCACTGGGGAAACTTACTATGCTCTCCCAGGCCCCTAAGTTTGCAAGAGAAAAGCCTCAACGTGACTGTTTTTTTTTTTCGCAGGAGGTTGAGAAACACAGCTCTTTTTTTTTAATTCTCACATATATATATATATATATAGGCACGTTTATGCATAGGGTTAAGTTTTACTGGGCGTTAGGCAGGGGGCGTAGCTAGGGATTTGGGGGCCCAGGGGGGATCGACCTTTTTGGGGGCCCCTTGCATTTAGATATTGGAAATCATAACATGAGATAATGTACGCAAAAATTTATAAGCTCAAAATAATTGGTACAGTATATCAGTAAAATTAACCAAAAATAATCATTAAATTTCTCATCATTTTGCAGAAAGCATGAAAGGGTTTTAATTTCTTCAGCAGCTTCCCGTATGTCCAGTCCAGACTTTTGTAGTTTCTTCTGAATTATATTAATTTGGCGCAGGAGCTTTGACCGGAATTCCAGATAAGCAAAAAATTCTTAATTTCCCACTGCACGAAGAAGATTCTGTGCACTGCTTCTAGTGTCCGTTCTATCAGTTGTTGATTCAGAAAGTTTCTCCAACAGCTTGATGATTTTGTCGAGATACAAGGAAACTGCCGACGTAGCTTCTTCTCTTGTATTACCCTAACCCTAACACCCGGCTTCATCTTCTTTCAGTTTGGCCCATCTCTGAAGTTAATTTGAAAAATAAAGTTGAACAATTCATGTACAGTACCGTTCCAAAAAAAGGTGACAAATGTTGGATCTATCTCAACAGAATGAAAAGCTACCAGGTTGAGAAAGTGATTATCATAGTTCAGAAATGATGTTTTTGAATTTATGTCTAACAGACGTATCCGCAGGCCAGACAGACGGCCACTCGTTCTGGCTGCATATATATGGAGGCTTTTTAATAAGGGAGGTAACTATATACCACTTTTTTAAACACATTTATGCAAATGGTTTTAGATTTTTGATTTAAAAATATTATTTGTTACAATTGTATTGCTAAGTTATGTAAGTTCTGTTATACTAAATACTACATTTGCGGACACGCCCTGTTGCCCACAAACCAAACTCCTAGCTATAGGTCAATAGCCGCACTGCCTTGTGTGTGTGTCCCTGTAAGGTCTAAGGCTCAGGGAGTAAACCCTAACAGAAAATTCGGTCCTGGAGCACCGTAGGCGGGGGGACAGTAGTAAGACTACTGCTCTCTGGCAAACTCCTGCAGCCACCTGTCCCCAAATTGTGATGGCTAGCCATCCCTTTGGACCCGGTCAATATGGAAGAAAGGCGTGTGCTAACGTGTGGGCAGCCCAGCACTCGCAAATTTACCCCCCCAGGCTTTCCCCCAGTCAAGAAGTTGCAAAGGGAGACGTAAAATGCCACAGTTTCACATTTACAAAAAAAGTTTTTTTTAAAAGAGATAAAATCTATTTACAATGCAAATTAGTTGGACATAATTTAGAACAACAATTAATAAGTAGTTTTTCATATTATCGCGTGAACTGCAGACGGGAATATTCATCATGGAACACAAACTAAAGGAATTTTTAAAAATATTTTTTTCTTGAGGCTTTGAATAAGAAGACCCTTTACAAAAAAATTAGATACTCATTATAAGACATCAGTTTGGCCAGGTTCACATCTAACTTCACATTCACTTTCACCTATATATCCCTTGGTCTGCTGGACCTTTGGGGCACCACAATTTAAGGGATCTGTCAACCTTCTTTCTCCATTCTTCTCTGCCATTAGCCTTTGATAGAATTTCATTCTGATATTGTTTCTGAAAATATTGAAACCTGCCTTTTTTCCTGCCTGGGTGGACCACTTCGGGGGCCGATTTTGAGTTTGTGTTTCCACACAAACTGTCTTTGTAACCTTGTTTTAGTTATAAACACGTTCTTTATTTTTTTTCGACATTGTTTTTAGTTGGCAACATTGGAAGGCATAGCCTCAAGGTGGCGCTCTTTAATGTTCGTGTTGGATTTTATTGTTCTATAATGTATAAGTAATTTTTACGCATTATCGGTATCTCATAAACACTAGATCTAATTGATATTAAAGATTATATCAAGAAGTGATGTGTGCATTTTACATCCATAGTTTTTCTGGTCATCTATTAATGATGTAGCAAAGAAATATAGATTGTTAGAAATTCCTATTCTCACTTCACTGACTAGACTATGTGGCTTCTAAGTCGACTAAGTAGAACTTCTAGTTCTAGCCTGTGTCAGTCAGTCAGGGTCATCTCAGTGTGTGTGTCTACGCTACAGTGAAGTACAGACTGCAGTCAACAATTACAGTGCTACAGATTGGGCTTGAGGGAGTCTAGATCTACTCTCCCGACTCTTGTCTAGATCTAATCTCATCAGTCCTTTGCCTTTACTAGATAGAAGAGCACTGTGTATTGTTACATCAACTGTATGAATATGATGTATCTCTAGGACTCTAGGTCTAGTGTTCTAGTGACCAGTTACACTTACAGTTCTCAAAGAAACAATAAAACAACACAACCCAAGACTAACTTTGACTAAGCACTAAGTAGATCTACAAGACCAAATAAAATTATTAGTCAGGCTATTCTAACTTAACTACTCAACATAGTCCATAGACAACATTGACCAACAAACCAAGACCAAGTATAATTATAACGTGTTTGGATGCATGTTTTAAAACAAAGAAATGTAAGGACATTATATGATGAAAATTAAATGTAATATTCAATTCTGTATTCTTTATACTCTTATTAGAGTTAAATTCTCATCTGTAATTGTAATTAAAGTTAAAAGTATTATTGCTGAATAAATTAGAGATATATAGATACTTATTTATATTAGCATAGTATAGAAGATGTCATCAAACTAACTAGTAAAATACTGTGAAATAGTAATAGTGATGATGTCTAGCATTCAGTATTAAGTATAGAGTAGGTCTCTAGTCTAAATTTGGGGCAATAAAAGTATAGCTGCGTTTCTGCACATTCCCTACTCCCTGTCCATATTTTGCACCACTCACCACACAACCCATCATCTTTGTCTCCATGCTTCTTTGTTTCTAAGCTAGTTATGGCAAAACTTCCTAATGTTACAAGTTACACATTATGCTCCTTTTTTCATATGGTACTTCCAACACATTGTTAAAGTTTAGTTTTCTTCTAGATAACATATATTCTACCATGGGTCAAATGCACTGTAGACGAGTGGTGTGGAAACAACTTTTTTCTTTTTTTTTCCTCCCTCAGGGTTAAAGGAATTTTCAAACTCCCAAACCTTTGATCAGCTAATGAAAAACCTTATACTAGGCTTCTAAAATGGACAGGGAAACGTGTATTTCACTTTCTTTGCTGTCCAAGATTGCAAAGGAGAGGGTAGAGTAGCTTCAGGCTGATATCAGTGTCTGCCTTTAGTGCTTTTACTGGTATGCTGTCAGGTCCTCCAGATTTATAGAACAATGACTATTAGACTCAATATCATATATATATATAAATATATGTGTATTTTTAACCATTAGTTATAAAAAGCCAGTTAAGGTAATTGAACTTGTATAGATTTTAGATCAAAGTATGGATTTCAAGCATAGGACTTTAATACATGATACTTATACAACAGTTTTTGATAGTTTTAATTTATATTATACTATTTACATCCAATATATTAGAAGCAAACTAGTATTAGCTAGACGAAAAAGTCCGGAAGTGGGACGAAAGAAAAAAAGGGCGATAATTTAGAGATTGCGTTTTTGATGTTTTTTTTATATAGACTGCACTTGAAAATTTATTACACTTTTGAATGAAATGAGAACTTTTAAAGTTGTGTTATCGTTTACTTTAGACAATGGCCTAATTAATGCCTAATGAGGATTTGTTTTTTAAAGTTAATTACGTTTTTTTTTTACTTATAATGAAAATATCACTTTTTTTGTTTTCATCAATACAGAAGTTAGGATAGAGAACAAAGGTTATTTTTTTTTTTTTCATATTAGATATCATGCCTGGCCATAATTCTACCAAGTTTTATCGCTGTAAGTCTTACGTGGCACATACAATAAAGTGGAAAATGCCATTTAACAAAGAAAACAATGGCCATGGACAGTTTTGGTGATAGTCTATATAGAATTTTTTTTTGAACAAAACAAAAAACATGTCAGGCTTTGTAAAGAAGGTTCAAAGATTCAAAAAGATTTACTGCTGCAGGTTTAAACGACTGTATAGAAAATACAAAAAACATGCATATATGAAACCCTGCCCGACCAAATTAAACAAAGGACGTTTGGGCCACGAGGCTACAAAACAAACAATTAACACAAAATAGTCTTAAGTTATCTGTCCAATGTAGTTCTCTATCGAGGCAGAAAAGAAATGAGCTACGCTGGTGTAAAAGCGTGGGAAATCGGAAGGGGACGGGTATGTCAGGCAAAGATGAATGGGAAAAGGGGGTAGTGTTAGTGCCCATCACTAATTAAATAAAAGTGTGCTGGTTGTTGATCCCGTTAGGTTGAAGAGTGCCTGACATGTAAATAAGTTTTTTTTCGATCTGCAGAGGGGTGTTTTTGTCATTGCATTGTTGTTTAGCAGTGACGAGAAGATCAGTGGTGCCCCTATGATGTGTGTTATTAAAATGGATAGAGACGGGCTTAGTTGCAAAATTGGAGTCATGTTTTTAAGGTCCTGCCTGTGTTTCCAATATAGATCATTTGACACCTTGAGCATATTATGGCATATATGACTCCTCTACTATTACAGTTAAATTTGCCACTGATCCTGATGGTCATTTTAGGACAGGTGATGGTGGGGGTGGCGAGCGTGAGTTTTATTTATTGCGCACAATATGACTGTTGAACATAAATGTGATCCTCATTCTGGGGTAGGCATCTCTATGATGGAGTACATGTCTGAAGGGCTGCTTCTGTTGCCAGTGCTTATGTAGTTCCTTCCGCCTGTCTGTTCTGACACTATGCTTGACGTTTCTATAGCGTTCCTGCTGAAATCCACTCCTTTGGGTCTATGACTTGAGACACAGTACTTCTAGGCATGATGAGGTTACAGTTTCTTTTACTTTCTGCCACATTTGTTATTGCCTTCTTTTATTGGAGCTAGAACTTGTTTGATAGGGTTACCTTGAACTAGATTGCCACTTTTCTGGGTTACCCTGGAAATCCATTTTTTTTTTGTGGTCATTTTCTTAGCATTTTCCCTGTTAATCTTAGTTTGGTTGTCAAGTTTTGTTTGTATGAGCCGCCATTTTGAATCAAAATTTGACCTGTTTCATATTTCGCTACCCAGAGACTCCACTTTCTTGATTCCTTGCACCCTCTAACAAATGCTTTCTTAAATAACTTCAAGCATCAAAGCACAGAATAGATAGCTTTATCTTACATAAGATAGGGAGTTTATTTATATTCTGCAGACTCAATAGCCCAGTTTCTATATCAGAAACAAGTTCAATGACTAATTAGATTATCTGTCTGAAATCTTAATCTTAAAAGTTTTTGTGCATAGTGATTGTAGAGGATGCCAAAGTTTTCATTGCTGACAAATTCTGAATTCTTTCAAAATGTTATAAAAATATTTCCAGTGTCTGCATACCTTGTAAAGAAATTGCCTATAAACAAAACTAATTTTATAAAAGTAGATGTAACTGATCCAGCCAAGCAAACCATTACATAACACTACAGGCATATCATATAAATCATTGCCATGTTACATACTAACATATTCTAGATATTCTTTGATAAAGACCAAATGTGTAAATATTTTGAAAATTTTACAGAATGTCTTATTTAACTTAATGCTGTGTTAAATTTTAGGATTCATGTATGTTACATGCTTGAATTTAATTCTATATATTTAGGGAAATGCACATTTCCAGGTCTGAGGATACATATTTTCATTTTGGCATGTAGGTATCTCTGCTCTGGCTTTCACCAATATAAGGTCCATCTTCTCACAGTTCCATGGCATCTGTTGATTAGCTGTTAAATATTTCTGAAGCTTGTGGTTTTTTAATTATGCATAGGAATTCATTACAATATATCTATACAGATAGAAAAAGATTTTATAGATACTTTGTTTTTTCCTAGGTCAAACTACTACAGAGATACAAAAATTCAAACTTAAAAATTGGCAAGGGTTAAAGGTGTGAAACTGCAGCTTTACTATAATTATCTTCTGCTGAGAAAGAACGTCTGTCATCTGTAAATTATAAGATAATTAAGTTGAAAGAGTTCAGACTTAAAGACTGAAAAATAAAAAGAATTACTGCTGCAGGAGTGAACTAATGTCTATAAAATACAATTAAGATAATGTTAGATAGGGAAAGGGGTGTAGTGGCTGAGCGGTAAAGTGCTAGGCTTCCAAATTGAGGGAATCTCAGTTTTGAATCCAGGTGAAAACTGAATTCGAATTTCTGGATTTTTAGAGTACCCCCATAGTCCACACAACTCTAATAATAATGAGTTTCCTGACATTAGTTGGGGAAAAGTAAAGGTGGTTGGATTTTTCATAAAGTTAAACAGATTGAGACTTCCAAATATAGATAAATATATGTATAATCTAGACTACAATTCATATATGATGTATGCCTAGATCTTGACGTGATATCTAAATGTTAGTCACAATGAATAGTCATTAAACATTTAAGTAATGAATCCTCTCATTCTTAACATTTTTTTTTCTGTACAAACAAAAGAGCTGTTAAAAATCCATTTTCTATTCTAAATTTTTTTTTTTTAAATTGTTCTTTATAAAATTTTCATATAGGTTTCAGCTTGGAACAGATGTATTTCAATTTTCTAGTGTGACTGGATAGCTTCAGCATGTTTTCGCTACGCATAGTGGCAACAAACTATTACCTGGCTCCGCCAATAAAAGGTCTAGATATAGTGCACTCAGAATTCCGAGATTCATCAGTAAAAAAAATTCCTGTGCTCCAAATATTTGGATCTACACCAGCAGGTTAGAAATTTCCTCATTTTGTAGATATATGGTCTTCACAATTTAAAACAATTTAGAGTTTACTAATATATACATATATATATATATATGTGTTTCTTCGGGATATATAATAATATATATTATATATATATGTATAGAATGTCTTATTTAACTTAATGCTGTGTTAATTTTTAGGATGGCTGCATTTCATGTACAGTTTGTTACATGCTGGAATGATTTTAGTCTTTCATGAGTATTTTTTTATATTTAGGAAAATAGACATAGATGTTAATATGTGTGTGGGTGCATTAAATTTTTGGTTTTCTTCAATGTTTAAAGAATGTTATATTGTTTTGATACCTTGCTATAGAGTCTACTCTTGATTTTGGTTAAAATTTTGTAGGGCGTTGTCTTTATATCTCACTCCTCACACTGCCAGAGCTGCTCATATGTAACATTTAAAATGTTATGATTAACAAAGAATGTGAAAAACAATCACAGAAATAATGTCACTGTATTTTCTATGACTGTATATAGATTTATACCTAAATTTGCTTAGAGCAGTGTTTCTCAAACTTTTTTGTCTGCCGGCATAGTAAAAAAAACACTAAAATTTCGCGGCACACTAGGATGAACAACAGTTGTTTTATAATAAAATGAAAAATTATTTGACCTGTTTTTAAGTATTACATTCAATGTGAAAGGTGTGCCTGTTTTTTTAGAGGAAATATATGCAATCTAATTGAGACTCCAAAGTCGATAGACAAACTTGCATTTCATCGTCTATTGTAAGAAGTCTCTTTTCTTAGACTTGATGTCAGTCAGTACTGAAAATTCAAATTCACAAAACCATGAAGATATAAACTGATTGCAGGATATAACTTGTTGATATAAATCCAAAACATACAGCTGTAGAAACAGCAAAATTTAACTTAAGAACTGCATCATTTTTTAAAGTCAATGAGCTGCTCTTCTTCTTCAGTTGTAAGATTTGTAGCTTCATTGTTCCCAAATGGATAGCTGACCCATCCATATTCAAGACTTTTAACTGTTGGGAAGTAATGTTGAAATGCTGACTGCAGGTGTGTCAAAGAGTTCAGAATTTTGGGGGTGATTTCTTTAGTTGAAGCACATTCATTGTAAGTAGGAAAGCAGTCGAAGACTCCTTTCAAGGTTTTACTTTGCCACAAAGACAATTTTTCACCAAGTGACTTCAGCTTTGAGGATGCAGTTATGGTCCTTGAAGAATTAAATTCAATGAATTTAATTTGTCAAATAAATCAGGGAGAAATGTCACCTTAACCCACCAGATCTTGTCATGAATAGAAAATCCAAAGTATTTTTTTTTTCAGCCTCCAAAAATAAAATTAGCTCAGCCTTGAGTTTGGACGACACGCTTTAACATTTTTCCCCCTGGAGAGCCAACAAACGTTAGTGTGATACAGGAGGCATTTGTAGTTTGAATCCATAGCTTCACAGAGCTGAGAGAAAAGTCGGGATGCAAGCGGTCGAGATTTGATGAAGTTTACAACTTCAATCACTTGATCCAGAACAGACATCAAATCTTTCGGCAAAGACTTGAAGGCAAGAGCTTCTTTGTAGATCATGCAGTAAACAACTAATACATTTGGATTTTCTTGACGCACAAGAGTGACAAATCCCTTTCTAACTCCCTGCATGGAAGGACAGCCATCGGTGCAAACGCTGACACAGTTTTTCCACTGTAGTTTGAAAAGCAAAATGTTTTCGTTCAACAGATTGAAAATATCTTCGCCTTTGGTCGTAGTTTGCAAATCTTTGCAAAATAAGAATTCGTTGACACATTTTTCATCCTTTATGAACCGAATAAAAGCTAGCAGCTGGGCTTTTCCGCTAAGTCAGTGGAATTATCAACTTGAAGAAACCACAGCAGAGACACTTCATCGTCAGTCACGTAGAAATGTTTGCAAATTTCATCTTGTAAATCTGACGATAAGTCTGCACAAGATAGTATAATTTGGCAAAAGACTTAACTTTTTTAGGCGGCCTACATTTTAGTCATTATAATAATAAAAGTATAGTGGAAAATTTAATAACCTAAATGGCTAACACCCCTTTCCGTCGAAATGGAGCGATCCGATTTAGCAGGGCAGAGAAAATAGGAGAGTGTGGACTACTATTACTGGTCGTTGCAAGTGTGGATGTCGTAGCAACGTAAAATAATAATAATTTATAAGAATAATTTGATAAATAATGTCAAAAAATAGATATCAACACCAAAATCAGACTGATGCCTTTGCTGGTCATAGCCACATTCTTATGTGCTTGTGAGTCTTGGAAGCTCACTGCAGAGCTAGAAAGGAGGATTCTAGCAATGGAACTGAGATGCTATAGATGATCCTAGATATATCTGTGATATCACATTTAAAGACCACATCACAAACAAAGGGTTACTACAGCAATTTTTGTATAAAAAAAAAACCAAACTAAAACTCTATGGCCATATTATAAGGTCTTTGGAGCTTGCAAAGACCTTTATTCAGGGAACAGTACCAGGAAAAAGAAGGAGAGGCAGACAGAAAATGTTGGGAAGACGTGACAACATAAAATAATGGAAAGGCCTTCCATTTAAAGAGGTTTATTTCTATCCAAGGCAAAAGACAGAGAGGAATGGAGAAAGTTGATCGACAATTCTTGTGTGGTGCCCCAACAGTCTAATAGACTAATGAATTGGCTAATGTGAATGTCATAATGTATAATTTCTTCTATTTGCTTTTTTTTTTTTTTTCTTTTACATGCATTTCTAATGTTTTTTTTTTAATGCAAATTCAAAGGTCAGAAAACATGCATGCATATTCATGGAGCTTTTCCTTACCTATATGTACCCTACGATGGAACGCAACCAGAAGATCGCTTTCTGAGACAGTTTGCCACAAGTCTTGATAGAGCCTTAAATATAGCTAATGGTTCTTCAAATTGTAATTTTCAACATGTTTACAAAATATCAGTTGTTTCTGGGATGTAAGTATAAAAAAATAGTTTGCTAGAACACAAATATTTTTTTAATTTAACACACCTGTTCATATTATATATTAAATATTGTAATATTTCTTTAGCCCAATTTATGGGTACCATGCAGGTGAAGAGCAGTTTCTCAAGATATATTTCTACAATCCAAATAATATAAAAAAGTAAGTACCAGGTATATGTAATGCATTTTTTTTTAAAATCTCATCCATAAGCTTTTTATACTTTTTTAGACAAAAATTTTAAAAAATAATAAGCTAATTTGAGAAAATTACATAGAAATAGCTAATTAATATCTTGTTAAGAAAAATACAACTCTCATTACTGTCTCTGTAAACAAATATTATTCTATTTTAGAGCATCAGAATTACTTCTGGCTGGAGCTGTTATGAATAAACCCTATCAGCCTCACAATTCACACATATCATATCCACTACAGGTATTAAGAATACAGATGTCTATTAAACTAATATAAAAAAGAATTTGCATTCAGACTTTGTGTAGTTTTGTTTCAATAATCATCTTGGATAAAAAGCATTGCTAATGAATGTTATTTCAGGTTTTCATTGATTACAATCTTTATGGAATGAACTTTATATCAGTTGGGGCTCTGAAATTTAGAAAGCCTATTATAGGTATGATTTTCTTTTTTAACTAAAGGGATCCCAACTTGTGTCACATACTTTTAAAAAAACAATAACACAAAACTTTTAGTTTAGAAAATATTCATGTCATTAATGGGATGAATTTTTTTTAAAATTATTATATTTATAGTGTCATTGGATAAAAACTTAAATAAGAAAAAAATATCTTGGTTGGAATCTGACATCACAAAACAGTCTCCACCATCTAGTTTGTACAGAATATGGCACACAAAAAATGTTCCAGAGTAAGTATAACTATTTCAATTATTATATCTAGTGCTGGTTATTTCTTTTTAATTGACAAAAAAAATATGGTATTTCTTAATTTATGACTAACTGTTGACTATGACTGTGGTGAGTGGTAAAGCACCTAGATTTTGGGCTGAGTGGTCTCAAATTCAGATCTTGAAGTTCCTCAGAGTCCACCAAACTTGAATAGGTATCTGACATTAGTTTTGCACACATTCATAACTATGCCATAGAAATAGATGGGCTTTACATCATCTGCCTCATTGATCACAAGGTCTAAAAGCAAACCTACTTTACAATAATGAATGAAGTATTATCCATAACATTAATTTTTTTTCCCATTACAAATACAACTGTTTTGTCTTACAGAGATTTTTTTTTTTGACTTAAGGAATGGACCTCATTCACCAATCGTAAACAAACATTTAGTCGCGTGATCTTATTGATAAAACAACTGAAAAAACTGTCACGTGACAACCATCCTGAATTAAACATGAGATCGTAAATTATATAGAAGATATAGAGCACCACGTGGCTAAATGTTGTTTGTTTACGATTGGTGAATGAGGTCCATTCATTCAAAGCAATATGAACCAGATTTTACTGATACTTTTTTTTTTTTAAATTGATATATTAAATTAAGAATTTTGTATAATATTAATTTTTTTTTTATATACAGAGAACTTTACTTACCAGACTGTGTTGTACGGCAGAGTACTTGTGAATTAGAAGTAGATATAGTAGCTGCGGACATAATTAACAAGCAAGATCTTAATAGTAAGTTGTTTTTTCATTAACTATTTAAAAAGTCATAGCAAAATTTTAAAAAAAAATTTAACCTAAAAAAATACTATTAAACATTTTACATTAGAATTGGATGTAATTTTCAGATCCAGACTCTATTTGTGTCAATCAAGGGCTAGCTGCTTTATGGGAAAATGTCAAAGAAAAAACAAATGTTGAAATGATATCTCAAGATTCTAATCGAGAACAAGGTAATTAAATTAAAACAAAAACAAACCATTAGCAATTGATTTTAATCTACACTTTAAAAGTTTTTTACCATAAAAATTTAGTTCAATATGCATATAAATCTGCTTTAGATTTGTCTTATTCCTTATTAATAGGAATTCCATTCAACACATTTTTCAGTAAGTTGGCAAGCCTAACACTTAACCAATTTACCATTATCGATGCATAATTATGTGTAATGTAATATGATATAAATTGTGTACATTTGAAATTGTTTTGGCTTGCATTTATGTCACTACAGTTCTAGGTTCTAGATTTTTAACATTGTTGGCATACTTGATAGCTTCTTTTCTATTTTTAATATACACATTCACCAAATTACTTTATTATTGTTGATAGTTTCTCACTTTCATTGTTTTTAATTTCAGATGCAAATATAGTTATTTCTAAAAGTGAAAGGAAACTTTTAGAAAAATTTCAGGAAATTGTTAGCCAACAGTTAACTTTGAGGTATGTATATATATAATGTAATTGACTTCTTTTAAATTTTTGCTTTTATCACTGGTTTAACATGTCAGGCGCTTATTTGCAGTTTGAAAAAGCTACACTTAAAGCTAAAGCAAAGAGAGGTAACTCTTTAAACAAAAATATAAATTGAAAAAATTTATTCTTTTAATTTTTAATATCTTAAAAATTAAAAAAAAGCGTAAAAATACTCACTTTCCTGAGGTGTTGGTTTATTCATTAAAAAAAATTTTTCATAAGGGTGAAAGGGAGAGCTATTCTAGTTCTTGTTCTGAAACATGACAGGCTCTTATATGAAATTAAAATATAGTGTACCTTGTTATGCATCCTATCATTAAAGGTACTACTAATGTGTTAAAATGGCAAGAAAATATTGCTTTAAAATATTGTTGTTGGAAGTTTTAATATGTAATATCTAAAACATTTTTTTTTTCATTTTTATTGTAGACCAAGACAGCCGTCTCAACTTTCATCTATCAATCAATCAAGTGAAGGTACTTTCTGTTGTCTTAGCATTATATTAGGACTATAATTTGGTTTATTTTCTGTCAAATTCGCTGGCAAGAAATTACTAAGATGTGGACTTAATAAGTTTTAAAAAAAAAAAGATTTTAGCCATCATCCTTATTAAATATAAAACTAAAGAAATGTTGACAGCTTTTTTTTTTTTTTTTTGACTGATTTTCAAACTGCATTTAGTAAGTATGAAAACGTGTAGTATCACAGGCAACAACTAACATTTTTTATTAGATTATGCATAATAACTAACTGGGTAACAGTAAAGGTGACAGCAACTATATTTAAACTCAAAATTGTGAATACAAGTTAATTATTTTTTTATTTGTATGTATTCTAATTCACTTTATTTTTTTTTTTAATCAGATTCACACATTGCTTCTACTAGTTCATCACAGTCAGATGCCCCTAATGATGAGTGTCCAGTTATTGATGCAGTGCTGATCAATAGAATTGTTTCTTCTAGTCAAAGTTTCACTAAAAGTCAAAGAACACAATCAGGTGAACTCAACTTTCCAACTTCACTCTTCTGGTGTCTTAGAAATATATTGCAGGTCTTTAAATTAATATTAGTTATGTTAACCCAATCAGTCCTACCGTGTGTGT
The DNA here is from genome assembly GCA_036873155.1 of Biomphalaria sudanica. Lineage (NCBI taxonomy): Eukaryota > Metazoa > Mollusca > Gastropoda > Planorbidae > Biomphalaria > Biomphalaria sudanica. The sequence continues at coordinate 687,738 of JAZGLO010000656.1, forward strand.
CAACAGCATTAGCCTAGTGTGTTATGAATCATCAGGTTGTTTATGGATGCTAGAAGTAGTTTCTTAAACTTTCCTATAATCATGTCTAGCTTAGATCGAGAGCATGTATAAGCCTCCACCCAGGAAATTAGGATTTTTAAAGCTTTTTTTATATTCTAAAGGTATAAAAAGTATACATTAGTGCAATGTACCGCCAATAAAAACAATTTAAAGATTTAACCAAAGGGAAAAGTTTCTTCTTTGAGACCTTGAATGAAAACGATCACTTAGGTAATCATTCAATAACATCAGACAAGCCAGGTTTACAATGAACCATATCTTTTTAATCATCAATTCATTCAATATATATGAAAATAAACAATGTATTAATAATATTAATATACAGCTTATATATCCATATTATGTGGTATCATGTCATGAGTCGACCTAATAATATAATATTATTGGCAAAACTTTCAATACGTACCAACTTTCAATAGGTACACACTGTAGGGTGTAGTGAAAAATTTTTTTTTTGAATATCTTGGTTGGATATGTATAAAAATTTGCTGAAATATCCAATTAGTAACGTGGCAAACAATCAAACAATTTAAAGCATATCTTGAGTTTCCACAATTGACCTGAAGTATAGGCATAATTCAAATAAAAAACAATATTCTTTGAAAATCCAAGTTTATATATGACAACATATTCGTGTAGCAGTTTACATTTTAAACAGTCTATACAAAAGTTACAAGTAAATAGAACTAAATATTTGAAGGAAAACACATGAAAACTATAATCAAACATGTTTTTATAGCTACAAATGATGTTGTGCTTTAGTGTCCAGTTTCGGCATTTTCGATCTTGATCCCAAACGTGCTCTTATGAATCCGTCGCATTTTTCTGGACCGCACACCACTTGGGAAGCTTCTGTAACTAGCTTAATATGCCTCTCTACCGACTGAGTGTGACAAGGATAGCGGGCGAAATCCAGTCTTGGTGTATCTTCTTCCCGGATCATGGTTAAAAAAGTATCGTCATCAATGTCCATTACGATCGGAGGCTCTGTGATTGGAGTTTTCTGCCAATCGATCATGTCTATGTAACTAGTAGCTTCAAAATTGATTAATGGCACACAGAAAGATCTGACTGAACTAGTGCGTTTCTGCTTCCTGGATTTCATTATACGTCTCAGAGCCAACTCGCGTATTTCTGATTTTTCGTCGGTAAGCATCGCAAGCAAGAGGTTTTCTGGATGAGTAAAAAATGCGTTGCGTTGAATTACTGGATCAACAACTTTCTTCAGCTCGTCTGTGAGGTAGCGTGATTTCAGTATTGTATCTGGACATGTCGAGCGCCATCTTTACATGAAGCAGTATTTTTTATTTCAAACCATGCTGGTGCATAAACTGTTACGATGAAGGTAACCATTGTCTTCAGTTCATCTGATGGGCATCTTGTGGCTATATACAGGCGTAGTATTCGATTAGCCGTTGTTAACCACCTTGAATGGTTGATAAGACCAGGATTGCGAAGTGAAAGGCCTACAGGACAAACACCAACACTGACAGCGGTGCACAAGTCGAACATATTTTTTATCTGTACTTAAATCGTCAGAATTTAAACCTGACGGTAGAACACAGTTTATGGGTGTGTATTGGACAACGGGAAGCTTCTCACAATCTACCAGTGATTTTCCGATTGGGCCAGAAAATCCTTTTGGACCATTGGTAGGTCCATCTAGATGTTCAAACAAATGCCTTAACGGTAATTCGTTAGCATGTAGCTGACATACGAACCATTGCAGCGGTTTGTCCAACGCCACTTCAAGTAATCGAATGATACCTCCTCGATTGATTGTATTAGCAACGGTTCTGTCACAACCTACAGCTTTTATACCACCCAAGTCAACATTCTTTTTACTCAAATATGCAATTAACTCAGCCTCGATAACTTTGCTTGACCCTGCAGTTGGTGTAATGTGGCCAAAATAGATGGATCCTGGTTCGGATATAATCGATATGTGTTCTTCAGTTATTAGTTTTCGATGAAATTTCCCATCACATTCTTTAATTAGGGTCACTGTACTGTCTTTTCTTCCGTCAAAATATAGCCCAGTGATTGTGTTACTGACACTGGCACATAATGTTCCACGTTTTTTACAACGCTCTCGTCGCACTTTACTTCTGTCAATCACTTTAGAAACATCCCTTTCGTGGATTATTCCGACATCTTGAAGAACAGCACTGGCGATTCCTGCTGCGGCCCTGTCGGATACACCATATCGATCACATGCTAACGCCAACGATGGTAACTTAACTCTCATCTGCTTGTCATTCAACTTTCTAAGTTGTTTATTAGGATCCGGCCTACTATCGTTATCAGATTCGTCATCGCTAGCATCAGTTTTCTCTTCCGTAGAAGAAATCTCCTCACAAACATCTGACTGTTTTTCACTGATGCCATCAATGTCAGATTTGCGACACTTCTGCCTCTGCGTCAACTCTTTACGAATATATCGCTTTTGCAATTTGATGGATTCGGCCTCATCAACTTTAGCAATGATGATACCTCGTGGACCCCGCTGATCTTCTAGAAAATCACGTTCAATTGCGGGTATCTTTCTTGACTTTTCACACTGGCACTGAGATATGAAAGAACACTTGCAGGAGCAAATGTCAAAGAGTTTTTTGGATTCATCTTTAAACTGAGATATTTTCTTTTGGTATGGTCCTGAGTCTTTTCTAGACTTATATGGCTTCAGCAAATTCATGAACGTCTTGTGGTACTTGTTCAACATTTCTTGGACACGGCCGTGGCTTACATGTGGTATGGAACCTTTGTCCCATATTTGTTCTACTTTTGTTATCACTATTTCTGCCACATTGTGATGTGGAGGATCTTTATTGTTCAATTCATATTTAAGTCTCTGCTTTGTCAGATTGTAAAACTTCATAACATCTGCATAGGTAGGTAGTTGATTGTCGGGCATGTCAGAGGGAGCATCAAAAATGACGCAAGATACTTTTTTTCTGGTTACAGCCATGGCGTTGGCAACCCTAAATGAAAAACCAGAAAAGTTTAAAAATAAATGGTGAAGGCTGTAGGTAGGGGGTGTCAAGTATTTTGTTATTGAAAGGTGAGGAAAATATTATTAAGTGCTATCAATGACTTGGCATAACATGTTATAATATTATCTCTTGTAATTGGCTAATTATTATATTTATTATTATATATGAATTATTATTATATATGAATAAAAAGTTTTGCAATAAACGCTGTTTGTTTACTCTAAACAGGAAAAACGCAAGTGAATGCGTATAAAAGCAAACTACAATAAAAAGAATATCGGATAGCAAATGCTTATAAATGGTTCAATTTTGAAGTTGGTTGTGGAACCTCAACACGTTACTTAAATTAATTTTTTTGTTTACAGAGTAGTTGATTGTACCACATAGCAAGTTTTAATAACTATCCAAAGTCAAACAAATCAAAAAAAAATTTTTTTTCAAGTTTTCACTCCACCCTAGTACACAGCTTCTTTTTGTATTGTCAGATATAGGGTTGTGGTTGTTGATAGTTTTTAGCTCATGGCTTCTGATAATCTTGCTGAAAATATTGAAAGCTGCCTTTTTACCCTCCTGAGTGGACCACTTCATGGGCCGATTTTGAGTTTGTGTTTCCACACAAAATATCTTTGTAACCTTGCTATATGTTATGCTATTGTTACCTTTTTTTATGGTATAAAAACTCACTCAAATTTTGTTCTGAATTGACCATTTCAGACTCTCAAGACATAAGTGTTACCAATATCTTAGCCTCACTGCTTGATGAATCTGTATCACTACTGCCAAGTCAGATAGCTTCTTTAGAAGAACAAGACAGCATAATCAATAACAGCATATTGTTGACTGAACAAGATGAGATGGAGGATGAAGCTGAGACTCAATTGATGCAAAAAGCAGAAGAAGCTAGTTTCACTGAATTATTGGGGTATTTCATGACTTTTAGTGGTTACAAGTGGAAAATTTATTATATGATACATCACTTAAACCAAACAATCCTTTTAGAATAGAGTAATACTTGCAACTAGCTCCATATATTTTTATAGTGTCTGCTTTCTGAAAAGTTGTTCATTTTGTACCATTAGCAATGTCATTGGTACAATTCTTAATTATTCATAATTGTAAACAGAAAAAATATCTAGCCATTCAAGTACTGGATACACAATAACTTTTTATTGTGTATGGCATTCAGGATTAAAAAATAAATTCCATTGTCATTCCCAGCTGCAGAAATAGTTTTGGTAAAGCAATGCTAGTCTGAGTATAACCTACATATGTATGGTTCTGACCAAGCTGTTAAAATGGTTATCACACCAGAAAGTTCAATAAGTGGTGGGAAATGATTTTTTCTTCTCAGCAAGCACCATAAATGATTTCCTGTGACATAAGCTAACAAGAAAAGAAGAGCTCCGAGAAATACAAAAAAAAAAAAATCTCTGAGAAACTTGTAGAAATCACACAACAAGTTTGTTACTATTTTTTTAGAGAATGAGAAATCTAGAAAACTGAAACCAAAATACACTTTATATTTTATTTCTAAAATTAAATTTGCATTATCTTAAAAGCAAATTTATTTCCCTCTAATTATTTTTATACAAGAAACAATTTCTGATTAACAAAATGCCCCACAAAATGTATATAATAAATAATTCTATCAGAAAATGGGGAAATATTCCAGAGACATGAAAGTGTTTTATTTATAGGTCTAGTGTCATCTCTATAAACTACAAAACTATGACAGTGAATACATTCTCTTTTTTTTTTCTGTCTGATAGCATTCTATTTTTAAAGACATTTTCTGTCTGATAGCATTCTATTTTTAAAGACATTTTCTGTTAAATCATTCCCTGATTGTCTATCATTGCATGAAAAAGAAGTGCTACTTATCAGTTATTTGTCTACACCCACCCACATATATATATATATACAAGAAACATTATGGATTAGATTAACTATAGTGACCACAAATGTATTGTATTATGTATGTATCTATACTATAAAGTATAAAGTAAGGCGTATGTATGTGATGAATAGATATCAAAACCGCTTGACCAATCTTGATAAAACTAGGTAGGCATGTTCCTTGGGTACTAACTTAGACCGTAGTGTATGTATTGTAGCCCTAAAACAAACTTAAGACTCTCAAAAAAAATAAAGTTGTCCGACTCTATTAAAGCTATAGTATTTATGGATCTAGGCCATGGTTAACAATGTTGACATGAGAAAAGATCGAAAGGATTTAGACCTAGTTCTAATTTTAAGAAATACACTTTGCGCAGATAGTTTTTTACAATGATACATGAAAATACAAAAGAAGATCCATTGATTTCATTATATAATAAAATTAACCTTCAATTTTGTGTTTCAAAAGCATTTTTTTACATAAATTAGTTCCTGATATCTGTGACTACAGATTTCCTGGCGAACATTCTTTCATTAGACATTACCAATGGTTACACATTAACACATCTCTCTACTGAGTCTATTCCTAGGCCTAGGTCTAAAACTCTTATTGAACTCTAAGATGATAAAACTTCTTTTCGCAAAGATAGTTTTATGCTTTAATACATAAACATACTAATTATTGTCCATTCATTTCATATTTTAATCAAATTAACATTCAAATTTGTTTTTCTAAAGCATTTTTAATACATTCGTTCGCTAAAGCCGCCTAGCCGTGTTGAGATAGGCCTATATTCATTCATGAAAAAAGGTCACGCATGGGCAACACAGAATGAACTCTATAAAAGCCAATTTTTTACTGTAGATTAGTGTAGATTTAGATCTATGTCTACCTCAAGATCTACTTTATACTTTAACACATGAACATACAAAATTAAGTCTATTCATCTCAAATTTCAATCAAATATATGTAGGCCTACAAGCAAATGTTTTAATTTGAAAAAATGGATTTAAGCCTATTAGCTATTTTGATAGCTTCATTCACACTATTTTTATATTGACACATTCGCTTTACTTATTACATTATTATTTTGTTTTATTGTTTACAAAACACAGTGACTATATCGACAGTAATGCACAAAAAAAGAGTCGCGGGTAACATATGTCTAGTGTATATATATTTTGTAATGTCTACAGAATTAAATTACATTAATAGTTTTTCATAGAGCTTATTTAATATTTTGAATGTATTGTCTTCAGCTTCAGGAGTAAATCACAGGATTTCTCATATCATGATGTAGAAATTGACCCTGAAGAAGATCCTGATAGTGAGGTGGAACTTCTACCCCAGTTTGATGGAGCTTCTGATAGGATGCCAAGTAAATACTTTTCCTAAATGTATAACTATTATAAATGTAAAAACAACTTACTACTCACTCAGAGTGAGGTGCATTGATGAAGCTCACTCTTATTGGTCAGAAGGGGGGACACTGACATTTGGTTCACAGACAAATCATCCCCTAACAATTTTTCACACAACTATTCATTCTCTCGACATTGAACAAATTGTCAGTGAAGGAATTGTCATGTCCTAACTGTCAGTGAACAAGTTGTCAGAGAGCTTAATGCTTAAAATACTGACTACATTTTAATCTATGTATGAAACCAAAGTAACAGGAAAGACATTGATTATGAAGAATCCTCATTTCCGTAACATGTTATAAGTGCTTAATGGAAATCTGCCAAACAGAAAGTGCAGACAATAACAGTACATTGTGTCAACAATATTTCAATAAAAACTAAAGTGTGTACGACCGATATTGAACTACTATGTAGCAATCTCAGGCTATACTACTTGCTGAAAGAGTTTACACAATTTTACATCATACTTGTGTATTTACCACCCACAGCCAACACAGAGAAAGCAACAAAACTTATACTAGACATTGTACATATAATTGGGACAAAAAGTTCTGATGCTGCCCGACTAGTTATGTGAGAATTCAATCATCTTTCATTAGCTCAACACTTGCCAACATATACTCAATATGTTAATGTCCCACAAAGCACAATAAAACCTAGGACATGTGTTATAGCAACATAAAAATGGCCTACACATCTCAATCATTATTTCTCCTCCGAGAGTCGTACCACACAATGATCCATCTTACACCCATGTACAAACCGGTTTTAAAAACAACAAAACCCGAAGTACAGTCCATCCAGTCATGGTCTGACGACGCTGTTTTACAGCTACAAAGTTGTCTGGAGCAAACAGATTGGGACATGTTTGTAAACAACTGCCCAGACAGATGAACTTACCACAACTGTTAATTCGTACATCCAGTTCTGTGAAAACATGATTGTACCAAAGAAGAAAATTAAAACATTCAGTAATAATAGACCCTGGATGACCAACATTAAAAATTAACATTCTGTCGTCATTGAGAAATACATAGAAGTCTATTTTTAAAATGCTGGTTATGAGTGTGTATGTGTTTTTTAGTGTGTGAATGTCGTTCATATGTGCATCTATATTGTGCATCTTAACTTAATTGTTATTCTACAGTAGTTACGCTGAAGTTGTCAATTGTAGTCAATCCCAATTTCCATTTGATTGGATCAATAAAAGTTATCTTATCTTCAAAGAATGCAGAAGTTGTTTTTTTAGCATCTGCACAGGCTAATGAATGAAAATGGACCAATGACTATAAAATCCTTTTGCATCTTCAGCAAATACTTTGATGGTTTTATCCCTGATGAAGATTAAGGAGATAGGGATTCTCAGTTGTTATCAATGTGGCAGATTTCACCTTTTACCAACTTTGGCTTGGTACAGAGAATCTGAATTGTTTTTCAAATCGCTGTCATTTAAAATTATTTAAACTTAAAGGATTAGAAATACCACCCCAATATGCTGTTGTTGTTCCATCCACCAGTATTGACAACATTGTCTAAGGAGTTACATAAGACTGCCAAAATTGTGAACATCTTTGGTAAAAAAAAAATTAAAACAATTGAAATAGACATTCAATCCTTTTGTACTGCAACAAATAATAATATATGATACATCTGCATCCTTTTGTCTCAGTAAAGATATTCTAAGATATATTTTCTTCTTTGATTTATAGATATTTGTTACCTATGTTGCATGAATGAAGGTAACTGATTACTGGTTGAAATTTCTCGTTTTTTTTTTATTGTTTTGATTTGTTAACAGTTAAAATATATAAAGCATTTTATTTTCTATTATAAAACACTGAAACTAACCAAAATTATATTTTTTTTTAACTAAAACTTGTTACTTTTGATAATTATAAGTCATTGCTTTTAAATAATTTATTAGCTTTAATAAACCAATAGAACCAATGAAAAGGCAAAATAAAATAATGACTTTTTAATCCTAAGCTATTCTTTTCTACATTTTATATTTCTTTTTCATTTGGGGGTAGTTAATTTGTAAATTATTCAAATTCTGATGCTTTATAATTTTCCTAAAATAGTACAAATCATTCTATAAAAGGCTTAGCATGAAATAATGAAGATTTTTGCTACTTTACCTAAAAATGTCAGTTAACATGTGCATTCAATAGCATGACTGATTGTCTGCTTTAACTGTAACATATACATACCGTTACACATGTACTAAAAAATTTTAACTGAAACTGTTTGATACTTAAATTAAAAGTAACTTTAAAAATGTTAGTTTTTCAAACTTAAAATTATTCTTTTCTACAGATTCAAACAACAGTAAAAGTCAAAAGCCAATGCAGGATGACAATACAGTTGTTTCTGATGGCTCTGAACCTTCATCTGCTCTTTTAAAAACTACCAGCATTGTTTGTAGAGATGGGGAAGAAGTGTCTGTCTCGGTTTTGTCTAACAATGCTAGTTCATATACAGCATATAGTGATGGCTCTGATGCCTCATCTAGCTCTGGAGTCGTTACAAATAATAGCTTAGTCTTCAATGATAGTTCTGAAAGTTCAGTGTCTAACAATAAAATGACTAATTCCCAAAGCAGTCACAGTGGAAATAAAACATGGAGCCAGCCAGGCTGGTCAAATCAAGCCTCTCCATGGTCAGGTGAATACATGGGATGGAATCAAACACAAAACTATCAAAACTGGAATCAAAGGCAGACTTTACCAACGGGATATTCTCAGAGAACCACAAGCCAATCAATACCTCACAATGTGTACTCACCACAGCATTCATTTAGTAATACTTCTCCACAATATCAGTATCCACATTACACATCCCCGACCAGGGAGCAACAGTTTCAACAGTGCTACCAGAGTCCAGTACATATGCCATACCAGTCCCCACCATCCTCCCAGGCAACCCAATTGTACCAATCTCCAACATCTCTACATCCCTACAACTCCCCATCTCATTACTTAGGCTCAGCGCCTAGTAAGCCTTATCAGTCTTACCAGCTACCTCAAGTTGACCAGGCTCAAACTTTCAGACCTTTTCAACTTGGCAGTCCTAACCAATCACCAAGAGGTGACACCTTTCAGTCTTCTAATTCACAGATGTCTTCATACTCATCATCAGAGCTTGGAGAAAACTACCCTTTACAACAGAAATGGCTGGGTAGCCATGTTTCATCACAGTCTTTAGAAGCAAACTGCCTTGCACAGAGCAGCTACTTGAAAGCACAATCAGTTGATACATGTAGTAAAGAAGACACTGCTGTTTCAAAAATATGCCCTAAGTCAGAGAGTGACCAAGGGATGAAGATGGAATCTTCTGCTACTAGCTCAGCTAAAGTACCTGCACCAGAACATTTAGAAACAAAAGTTAAACTAGAGACTACTGTTTCAAATAACTCTACCTTTACAGATCTGCATAGCCATACAGGCTTAAATTCACATGTTCATTTAGACTCTAATAAGCCAAAGAATTTTTTATCCATATCATGTGACTCTTCACCTGCTGTTAATCCTTCAGTTCAAAAAATTAATCCTGAGCTAAAACATTTTGCGACATCTAGCAATATTTGTCATATTCAGTCATGTACCATAGATAATAGCAAGTTTTCAGGAGATAAAACCACCTGTATAGATATGTCAAACTCAAGTGACCCAATGCAGAGCAATACGAGTGAAGAATCTGTCACCAATTGTTCTAAAATTAACACTTCTTCAATTGGGGTTAATACGTCTACTCCCATGATGCAACAACTTCTTATGGAAGAATCCACTGTCAGAATGACCATCAAAAAAGACACCAAAGAAACTGCTAAAAAAAACAAGCCAATAATGAATCAAGATTTACCCAAACCTAAGAAAAAATATACTTCAAAAGCAAAGATGGGATCAAAAAATAGTCGCCCAAGAAGCACTAGTTTGTCAACATTTTCAGGGCCTGGAGGTTTCAACACTAATCCTTCAATGCCCATTCAACCAAGGTCTGAAAGGGCTCATTCTATTTCCTTTCCATTTAATAATGATCCTTCATTTTCAGGAAGTATTAATAACCAGAGTAGTAGGTGGTTACAACAATCACCACAGCACTGGAGTGATCAGAGCTACTCTCAGATGTATCATCAACATCAGTGGGATACTAACCAATGGCAAAGTGTAGACTCTTCTCATAGTGGCTATCCAGCTGATACAACCAACACATTTCAGCAGAAACCATACATTTCAGAACCTCCCAAGTCTCCTTACCATCAAAGTCAACCATTGGTTAGTCCTGATATTGATATGGCGAGCACTTCTCAGAGTAATTTTACTTTAGGGCAGAACATAACTAGAAACTCAGTGACTTCAGGAAGTTATGATAAATCATCTCTGTCTAGTCTCTTCCAGCTTGTTTCTGACATGAACACATCAGCTGAAGACAACTATCTGATGACAAAGACAACATCACAGGCTGATTTTTCTAATGACATAGAGATAATGAAACAAACTTCTGATGTTAGTTATACTCATCAAAAGGACTTCATCACTCTTGAACCACCAAACAAACACAGCAACACCACTCCTGAACCATCTAACAGACCCAGCAATATCACTCTTGAACCACCTAACAGACACAGCAACATCAATTTTGAACTACCTAACAGGCTTACAAATACCCCTCTTGAAGCATCTAACAAGCACAGCAAAACCACTCTTGAACCACCTAATAGACACAGCAACATCACTCTTGAACCCCCTAACAGATACAGCAACACCATTCTAGAAGCATCTACCAGAAACAGCATTGCTTTTGAACTACCTAATAAAAATAACACTACTGAACAATTGGAAGAGAAGAATAATAGTGATATAAATCTTGATAAACCAAAGGTAATATACCCATCAAAAGTGATTCATCCATGCCTTGGAAAACAAAGTCGACTAAAGAGGTTAGGTTTTTTACAGAGATGTGGAAATGATGACAGTCCTGGGCAGAGCCCTAATTTGTCTTACACTTACACTTTTCATGTCCCAACTCCTGTCTTCAAGAAATTGAAATTTCACCTAGGAGAAGAGGCAAGAAAACACAAATTTAACCTAGTTAGAATGCACCCCATGGATGCCAGACGTTATAGCCTTTTAAAAATTGGAAGAGAAATAGTGAAAGTATCCAAACTGGGTCCTGAGGATTTGGCTAAATACAGAGTATTTTTCCCAGTCCAACCACACTTGACATCAACTGATGGCTCCACCAACAGAGTAAATCTCAATATTCCTACAGTAAGTGTGGACAAATCTTTAGGTGATTCTGTCAGTGATACAAACAGTTTATCAAACTTTGATACTGATTTTCCACCAAATAAAGTGGCCCCTCCCAGCTCTTTTCATGCCAGTCAACTCAATGCCTCTCGAGTCAGATCAAATTCATCCTCATCTAGAACAAGCCAAGGGTTTAACTTCAGCAGAAGCTTAAGTGCTAATACTGATCAACGGATGGGCTTAAGTCAGCAGCAGAACTATGGATTCTTCTACCCTGGCAATGTCAACAGTACTACTTTTCCAATTCATAGTCCAATGTCTTCTGAAAATGTTCCTGGTGAGTTTCAATATCATCCCAGAGGTAATTTTGATCAAAAAGACAATGTACAATCTCAGACACCATCACCTCAACTTCAGGGAAGCAGCTACACTAGTTGCCAGGATTATTCCAGGTCACAGTATTACTATCAGCAGTCTTACTGTGAGCAACAACAGCACCAGCCATATTACCATCACATGCAGCAGTCCCCATCTCAGCAGGCTCAGGAATGTTACAATAATTCACAGACGGAGTCAAAAAACGACTTGCGTTCCCCGGTCCAGCATGGAACAATCAGCATTGATAGTGGATGTGTTATCGGCCACAGTGATGAAATCACTGTAACCTCCACTATCAATAACCGGGTGAACGCAGGGAAATTTGATAGCCATGCTGAAACTCTGGCCAGCAACCTAGCAGCTGATAGTTTGAATGAACCTTCCCAAAGTACCAGGCAGTGTCACTGTTCTAAATATTCTAGCCATAGGCAAGTGAACAAGGGAAGAAGAATCAAAGGTAAAAAACACCAATTTCTACTTCAGAAGTTAACACAGAGGGGTGAAGAGAAATCTAATCCTAACTATTTGAGTAGTGAACCTGAAAGTGTCTTTCTAGCTAAAGCAAATAAATTACCTGTAAAGTCTTCTTACCATTCAACTATTCAGCCAGTTAGTAGTCTGGCAAATACTAGTAAAAGAAATACTAACTCACTAGAGTTTAATCAACACACTAGTTTGTGTTCTTACCACCATTACAAACATTTCTCACCATTTCAGACAAATGCACTCAAAACTTTGAGACAAAAGAAGCAAATTGTGCAACAGCAATCTAAAAGGATTTTGAGAAATTTGAAGCAGAGAATTAATTGGCAGAACAATCTTAATGCTTCCAAGAAACTTTCTGTCTATACCCACAAATTAAAACAACAAAAGAAAAGAGGAAGGAAAGTTTTAAAAGAAGGGATTCATTATGTGATCATAGGAAAGTTTAAAGGGGATCGAATCATGTTAGTTAAGATAAACAAAGTAGAGTTAGGACCACAAGATACAGTAAAAGCCTCTATTTATGAAGATCTTGCTCGTAAAGATATTGTTAGACGAGTCCCAATAGATTGCTTGAGGAAAACAGAAGTTGATCTGCATCCAAGATTTGGCAGTACTAACACATCAATAATTTCACAGTTAAATTTTGGAGTTAGTCAGTCATGTAAAAATGATCACAATATTTATCAATATGATAAGGACAAAGCATGTTTGCCATATTGCACTTGTCAAAGTTTGTTAAATTCAGAAAGTGTTGAACAAGGTGATGAGTTCTTTGAAAATAATAAAACCCATTTTTACAGTAAAGTCATTAATGACAATGTCCGAAAATATTATCGGAGTACTACTACTACTGGTAACTTTTTTTGTCAGTTTCAAGAATGTTACTTAAAACACAAAGAAGCTAAAGATTCACAGCATCCTTTAGATTGTACTTCACATCACATGTTTTTTAAAGGAGTGAAGCACTCTTTTTTTAAAAGCTTCCAAATGAAATTACTTGGTAATATGAAGAGACATACCAGTGATTACTACTCCTCCAGTTCAGATGATGAAGATGATTTTCTTGATGCAGTTATTATTAAAGAGAAAATTAGAAATTCCAACCAAAATCTTGACTATGTCAAGTCTTTTCAGTTTATTGATACAGAAACACCCAAACAATCTCCAGTAAGTTGTCAGACATCTTTTATGGATATATCTCCTGCAGCATTACAAGTTGTCTATGAAACAATTCATCATATAGCACAACATGTTGAGATGAAAGAGACCCAATTAGATTCTGTGAAAAGTTATACAGACTTGTCAGAAGAAGAGGAAGTATTAGTAGAAAGTGACAAAGATGAATTAGTTCAAAAGTCAGATCAGAATGAAATTCAAGTGTCTCCTGAATCTGGTCTTATCAAAACCAACTATGACCTACCATCTAATCCTGATGGTGACAAGGAGAAAACTGGTAAAGATGACTTCTTAAAAAGACAGATGGCCTTTTTTGAAGATATCTCCTCAGATTCAGATAGTGGTGATACTATAATAATGTCCAACTACCAAGACCAAGATGTTAGTATAAAATGTTCCACACCTTTATCTACACATCTTAGTAATTGCAACACTAGACTTGAAGAACCTTCTGTACTTCATGTGCCATTCCATAAAAGTCTGCAATTTGGTTGCGACTTAGCATCCCACATAGAAGCAACTGAAAACAAGTATCTAGCTTCTGAAACAGCATCTGAACTTAGATCTGATGATGTAGACAACTTTTCATCTGATTCACTGGTGGAGGACAAGAGGACAGATGTATTTGACACTTACCAGGCATGTTATGCAGACAAGAAGTCAGTCACTGATATACAAGTAACTGATTCTGAAGACATGTCTCAAGTTACTGCTTTTCCAAAAGTTTCAATTATGACTGACCCTAAAACTGGCATCCCAGTTCATTCTATTAAACTGTATTCGAGAAAGAAAAAATCCGTAGTAAACATGGATCATCCAGCTGACAGTAGTATAAAAGACACATCAACTAGTATAGATACCATTAAATCGGTTATATCTAAGGAAGGTAACCTAAAAGAAACAAACAGCCCTAATAGGAATCATTCTGTTAGCTCTGATGATGTCTCTCCTCTAACAGAAAACACTACATATTCTAGAAATAAGTGTTTGCGACAGAAGCAGCGTATAAAATATGTTTTTTACCCTGAAGAGCTGAGCACATCAGACTCTAGTAATTCAAGCAGTGATGATTATGAACAAAGTAGGAAATACAAAAAAGGCAAGAGAAGTAAAAGCATACATTCCACTGATTTAAAAAAGAAATGTGCAGGCTCTTTGTCTGATGACTATAAGCAAGTGAAAACTGCCACAAAATCTCGTTCTTCAAGAGGAAGAAAGAAAAAGCCAGGAGATGGTAAGCTTTTGAAAAGTTTAAGTTTGCTTCATATGGCCACACTAGCCAATCTTACAGACACACAAGGTGTTGAGTTCATGGAAGTGCAAGCATCAAACTATGAGTCCTCAGCTGACACTGTGCGACACAGTACCAGTACTGCTTCTCCTTTAGAAACTATGTCACAGGCAACACCTGAGGTTGAGGTCTCCTCATCTTCTTCTAATCAAAAGAAAACTCCTGGTACTGAAAGAAATACTGAAAGATTGCTGCATTTCAACAGAAGTTTAAAACCTGGGTGCAATGGTGCATCCAATTTAGGAAGTAGACCTCTTCCTTTTAGCAGGCTTTCTTCTGTCTCTTCTACAATGCCATCTAGCACATTATTAAATACCACAGATGTTATGCAGTATTCAGACCAGCCAGTAGTTAATGAAGATTCTAGCAATGCAAATACTCTCCAACTTCTTGAAACAAGAAGAGCCCAAGTTAACTGTGCCTCCTTCTCAATGAAAGATATCTTGCGACTTGCCACTTCTGAGGACTCTTTAGATTCTGACAGTAAAGACAGCATGCCACTGCTCCGACCACCTGAGTGCAAAAGAGCGAAAGTAAAAAGTACTACTTTATCAATAAGTGACATTGTGAAGTTAAATAATGAGGACTCTTACAAGAACAATTATCAAGACTCTTCTCAATGTGTAACTCATGATGATTCCAACACTGCTATTGCTTCTTGTTCATCCATGTCTCAGCACACTGTGAAAACTTGTTTAAATGATAGTCTATCTCTTGTTACAAATCAAAATAAACTATCAACTTTATCAGCAAAATCCTTAATCAATTCAGATGCTTCCAGTGCTGCCCTGTGTACCCCATTGTCTCTGATTAATAATATCAAATCAACATCCACTTCAGTTTTTGCTTTAAATGAGTACAAGGAACAAGATCAGCTTGTCAGAAATAAACCAATCAAATTGGGCAAGAACACATGTGATCTCTCTAGTATGAAAGAAAATTCATTTCAAGAACAGGTTTTTGCTAACACTCAATCTCCATTCCCTAAATCTGTTAAGCCATGCTCAGCTTCTGACAAATCCACTTCACTGAAAGAAATTAAAGAAAAGTGTCATGTGAATAAATCTATTCACCATACTCAGACCACTTCAGCAGATTTAATAACAAAGGATGAGCCAGTGGAAATATCTCATAAGGATGTTTCCAGTTCTTCATCACAATATTCTATATCTTTAGTGTCCACCCTTAGTGCAACAATACCAAGAATATCAATAACTTGTGATGAGACTGTAATCCGAGACAATTTCAATGATACCACATCTAAATCAGCAGTTCTAGAACTTGCACCTATCACCACTACTGTTTCAGAAAACTACTCAAACAATTGCTTATCCTGTCTGCAAAAACCATCATCCCAGGGTGCCCTCAACCTCAGTGTCTGTAAGAAATGCCATACTAATTATTCCCCTATCACTCCCACTTCTCCCATGTCTCCTGCTGACCCACAAATGTTTTATACCTCTCCTGAATTCACCTCACCTTATAAAAAGACAAAGCCATTGTGGTACCCATGGCTAACAATAAAAAACAATCCAGCAGAAAATAGCTCAAGGAATTACAAAGAAAATATTTATGACATTACCAAGAATGAAACTAAAAATAGTTTCACAGAAGTGTTCAAGAAAAAAATCTATACTGATGATGGTAATGTTCACATAGATAATAGGGCAATGTCTTCAGCAGAAAGTGACTGTTCTCACATGGAATCAAAACAAAACAATTCACTTGTATTACAAAGCCCATTAAATCTATCTCAGAACAAGCCTTGTAGAAATACCAATATAAACAGATGTGGTGCAATATCAAAAAACATGGAAAACACCAATGTGGTTTTAGATAATTATCAAAGTCCATTTCATGTTTACACCCCCTCAACTGAAGTCTCACAGACTATAGTCACACAAAATATAGGTAATGCACAATTAGTTGAAGAGCCTTCAGATGTACTACAGAAAAAATCAATGGACACTGGCAATACAGCTAGACAGAGCAAATCTACCACTGAAATATCACCAGCAAATAAGAGTTCAGAAACGAAAAAGATTCCTAACACTGTCAACTCTGGTTATGAAAGTGATGTACAAAAAGCTACAAATGCTCCATTGTGGAAAACTGCTACAAGAATATGTATCTGCCCATCCAAACCTCCTCCAAGTTATCAAGCTGTCTTGAATGATCTGCATGACTATGGATTTCACAAACTTCATTCAGCACAACCTTTCTTCAGTAATCATGAAGATTTGACAAATTGTCCCAAGTAAGCATAGCCTTCTTTATTAAGTTTAATACTAAGATAAATTATAATAGTTACATTTTAATTGCTGCAGCTACTAAATGGTACTTGCATTGTTATTATACTGCTATTTGTTTAAAATTAATGCTATAGAAACAAATGTATATACACAAGTGTTTTACTTTTAATTACATTAAATGAGATCATTAACTATAAGCTTTTGAAACCCAGGTCTTGACCTCACTAGTTTAGCTGCTTCACAAATATATTGATGTGAATTTGTATATTTTTTTACCATAAATTCTCCTCTGCCTCATTTTAAAAAAAAGTATGACTTAACATCAACGAGAATTAATTTCTTTTATCAAAGTCTAACATTTTATATTAAAAACAAATCCCAATATTTATTCTTTGTTTAATTAAATTTAAAACTTGACATATATTGTCTTATCATTGTAGGGAACTTCTGGGCAGAGTTTTTAAAGTGGAATCTAACAGGGTGAGGGATAACATTCTATAATTAGAAATTCATTAATGTCTTTTTAAATTAACAAGCCCTTTCATTAAAGTAAAGTTTTATCTAATGAACATCATACACATGCACACAAGCTATTTATTTGTTCATTAGTATTGACTTTTAATATGTTCTAAGATTTCTTTCTATGTAAAAGGGAAAAAAATGTTCAACATATTTTTCAGATCAGTGCACTTCCTCCCTTCTCAACTTTTTATCAGTTAATTGGCATATCAGAGTGGCAAAACAAGTTTTTGAGTGTCAATAAACTTCTATCTCAGACTTTCAAAAAATCATTAAAGAACTTGACACATGAGTCAGAATATAGGAAACTTTTGTCTGGAAATGAATGTATTAAACTAA
Source organism: Biomphalaria sudanica (assembly GCA_036873155.1). Classification (NCBI taxonomy): domain Eukaryota; kingdom Metazoa; phylum Mollusca; class Gastropoda; family Planorbidae; genus Biomphalaria; species Biomphalaria sudanica. Next base: position 705,799 of record JAZGLO010000656.1, read on the forward strand.
TGCCTATGAAAGGAGCACCACTCAGATCTAAAGTGCAGAGATGGCTTGCCAGCAATGCTAAACTAAAAGAGCCATGGGGTAATTTTTGAATAAGCTATCTATATATTAAGCATAAGGATTCACTTGAAATTTCATACACAGGTACCTTTACCTCTTATGTGTTCACTAAAAAATGGTTTCAACAGATTGGCTTCTTGAATGCCATTGTGAAAAAACGCAAGCTTACTATTTAACCTTTGTATTTTATTTTCGGTAATTCCGCAAAAGGCAGCATTGTATATATATAAAGCATAATTTTTAAATGTGTATAAGGTGTGTCTGTTATAAAGTCTAGATCTATAGCTGACAAAATAAAAGAAGTCATATTAATTGAGAACTGATTAGTGAATAGTGGTGTCTCTATTGAACTGTTCAATGGAAGGACAAAGGCTTAAATGAAAATTCAAGGTCATAACTATGTAGGGAGAGCGTTACAGTGGGCTGGGTGCAAAAAAAAATCTTAAGATTGGCAGGGGGTGTTCCAGGTAAAAAACGAAATAAGACTATTATATTATTTAATATTGAATCCAGAAGCCAAAGAAAAGTCTGATATTGTATGTAGGACAAAATTTTTTCTTGTGGTTGGGAGGGAGATGGGTGGAATGAGAAAAAACTAGAATTCACTGGCTAAAAGTGTGTGAGGTCAAGGGCAAAAAAAGGTTTTCCAGAGAAAGAAAAGGGGACATACTAGAATTCACAGAAGAAAAAAAGGTATGTTAGTGGGATTGTGAAAAATAATGCCATTTTATTGGAAGTGCAGAAAAAGGAGGGGTGGGAGGTTCCACTCAAAATAAACAATATATAGCATGGAGACAAATCAACAAACGTAGCATTACTTAGCCTGTCATAAAATCTGTCACTGACTAAAAGTCTCTTTACTCTTTATAAAATGGAAGGATTTCTTCCTGAGTCTAGCAATGACAGATCTTTATGCTCTGTGATGCTGGAGTAATGAAATTAATTTAATTAGAGATTGCACTTCTGTTTATAATTGTCCTACAAATAAATGGATTTCATCATCTTACTATCTACAGGTAGATCAAATGTGATCTGTGAAATATTTTACTGAGAGAATATTAGCAATATTTTGACAGCTTCAATTTTCATTTTACTATTTTTCAAAACAGCACCTCTTCGAAATTCTGCACCTGTATCAACTGCCGTAAATTCTCTTGGACAAACGCCCCCAGACACACATTCATCACATCTGAACTATGCCAAATCTTGTGAGATCAATCAGAGTCTTGAATATTCATTCCAAATACAGCCTAGTAATGATAATACTATCTCTTCTAGACAGGACAGAAAAGCAAATTTGAACAAAGTAGTCAACCCTGATATTTCACAGGTGACAAATTTCTTATATAATGGATATTTAAATAACTTTAATTTTAAAATGTCATTATTTGTAATATCATAGTGTATTACTCAAGAAACAATTACTAGGATATCATCTGTAGTATCTTAGTGTGTTACTCTAGATACAAGATACAATTACTAGGATATTATCTGTAGTATCTTAGTGTGTTACTCTAGGTACAAGATACAATTACTAGGATATTATATTACAGTTAGTAGTATGTCAAATGTTTACCATTATATGAAGCCTCATAAAGGACAGTAATCTGATGTATTATAGTAACTAATAACTTAAGGAATTGAGAACATTAGTAGTTTCTTCTCAATAAAGCTTATGGCTGAACTCTAATATTCTAGCCATTTCAATACAATACAAAACAAAAGTAGTAAAAAAATAACAAAAAAAAAATCATTTTTATCATTAGGTTAAACAAATGACTATTCAAATTTTTTTCTTAGATGTTTCTTTTAATCTATTTTAGCATCACACGTTTAATGTCAGTGCCTCTGTTGGTGAAATCTCGCAAATAGATGGACCAACACCTTTGAACACCTTTAACTTTAAAGTTGAACAAAACAATTTTCTGGATAGTAAATCTTTTCACAAGGTAACATTTGTGTTACAATTCACATACCAAAGTAATTATTTTTTGTATCGAAAGGGAAACTAATTCTTCAGTATTCACAGATATGGCTAAATTTGTTGGGTTTAGTCCCCTTAAATAATTGGTAATGCTATTTCTCCCTCAGGCTTTCTCCGATCAAGTTGACAATTAAAACAATTATTTATTGTACCTAACAAAACATGACTTATTACACACACAAAAAATACTGAATTAGTCACTTAATTATTGGTAATTAATTATTTTGATATTGAATAATGGAAATAACTTGTGCATTGATAGCTTTGTTCTTTTTTTTTAAAAAAAGGATTTTTTCTATTTTGCTTGTTTCAATTTTTGTTTTTATGAAATTATAAAATGGTTTATATTTTAAGTGATTTCAAAGATAATTTAGTTCATGGATTAAACATTATATTATTTTGAATGCATTTTAATGTTACTTTTTTGTTAATATTATTGTTTTAAATATCAGGGATGTTACAAAATTGGTCATAGCATAGCACTACAGCATTTTATAAGAGCTTTCCAGTGATATATACATTTTTGTTGTAGGACCAACAGCTCAAAAAAAAATTTTTTTTCAACACTGAGATTACTGGAAAAAGGGAGATATTAAAAAATATTGAATGAAAATGCATGCCATCCCCCAAACATGTGGTCTAATATATTTAACATCCAAAATTTCTATTGACAATTAAAACATTGGAACTGAAATTGTATGTATTTGATTAGATCTGAAATTTAGCCAAAATATTCAAAATAGAATCTATATTTAATACAAAATAGTATAGAAATACAAACATGCAGAACATATTTCAATAAACAATATGCTTTGAGTATTCATTTAGAGGGTATATTAGGTGCACCAAGAACTATTTTGTACTGCTGTAAGTTTTTAAGAGGGTCAGTGTTAACAGAAATTGTAACATCCCTACTAATATGTCTATATACATTTTTTAAAATCTGTTCAATATTTTTTTAGTGTCAAAATATTACAGTTCTGAGTCTTGAATTACACATTGAAACTAGAGGAGACCTTAAACCTGATCCTGAGTTTGATCCAGTTCTAGCAGTTTTTTATTCTGTGCAAGAAGATTCAACTCTCCACCAAGAGATTCAAACTCAAACTGGGCTAGTAATCGTTGACAAGGCTAGAAAAGAAGCAATGATGAGAAGTCAAACTGCCTCAGACTTACTCTCCTTAAGTGATTCCTTCAGAAAGCAAAATCCTTCAAGCAGAGACCTTTATGACTGTGTTGAGGTGGACTATGTAGAGGATGAAGTTGCGTTATTGAACTTTGTAATACAGCTTGTTCAAAAGTAAGACCATTGAGCTTTTATCTTGGCCTCTTAGAATTGGAGAAGATGATTTACTTTGAATCTTTATTATACAAAGTAGCTGTGTGTTGCTCTATTGAACTATTCTTTCATTTCGTTTTGCCTTCAATAGCCCTTTTCAACAATCTCATCTATACACACTCATTTTTGTTATCAGTTGAAACCAATACCTGTGCATTAAAGCATTTAAAAAGTTAGTGTATACCATTTACTTTGGCCAAGATATTTTGTTTTTCATCCTCTAATGAACCGGACTGCAATACAAGACCCTTCCTTTATTTTAGACTATCTTGGTCTTTTGTTTCCGACCCTGGAATATGCCTTCCACAATTTAAAACCTTCACATTAAAATGCTGCCCAACTTTTTACACTCACTGTCATTTCTGAACTATATATATATATATATATATATATATATATATAATATATTATATGGCTCCCTTTGTCTCTAAGACAATGGATGTACCCAGATGAGTCACTGGTTTTTGTCTTGAGACGGGGCAGAATCTGATGTGGCTAATCAAGCCAATTCTGGAGCTGCAGATTTTGCCACAGTTCATGCATGTGTAAGCATTTGTTTTCTGAACTATATGAATGCTAAATTAAAACCCTTAACTATAGTGTTAGGCACTTAGTTTATATTATTTGTTAGTTAGAGACGCACCATAGAAGAGGTTTATTGAACGGGATTAGTGACGCTTGGGATATTTTGGGTTAGAGACTGTAAAATCAGTTAGCGATAGAATTCTCTAGGGTAATGACGTGTTTTATTGACACAGACTTTGACTGTGGCCTTTTTCTTGGATTAAACATTATATTCATTGTTCATCAGTGTTGGCCACATCTTTTCACTAGTTAAAATCGTTGGTGTTTATTTGTGTTGTTAGTCTACTGCACTGGAATACACCCGAACAAGAAACTCAAACACTTGCTGAGTAATTTGTCATATAGTTGACAGCAATACAGATTAAACATCCATCACAATAGCCATCTCTTGTCTTGTTGGTTGTAGTCCATAAAAAAAATGACATTCCTTTAATCCCCCCCCCCCAAAAAAAAAACAGCAGAGACAAATAAGCCTCACTTCTAGATCATACAAAAATCATTCATATTTACCTCTTTAAAAGAATTGATAATTATATTATGTTTTTTTAACATAAAAGTGATGGGTTATTTAAGTATAAGGCAAGTAACAGAAGTCTGTGGGAAAATCATTGTGAATTAGAGAGTCAAGGCTTTGGCTTCTATAAACATAAATTAGAGTTAAAATAATTGAATCAAATTTTTATATGTGTTGTTAGTATATTGTGCTTTCATTTTATTGTCAGTTTTGATCCTGACATTCTTGTTGGCTATGAGATTCAGATGTTGTCATGGGGCTATCTAGTAGAAAGAGCAATAAACCTCAATATTGATCTACATTCTGGTTTACTGAGAGCGCAAGGTAGTCTTTGTATTTTATATTCCACAGAACTATAACTTCTTATCCTTTTTGCCACTTTGTAGTATTTATTTTGACTTAAATATTATTTTATGCTCACAACTGTTTGAGAAAATGTTATATTATTATTGATTTTATATAGAAATTTTCCATACTATTAAAACATGCAGAGTACATTCTGATCTTTCCCTTCTTTAGACTTCTCAGGGAGGGATACAAATGTTTTCATGCTGCATTTCAGCATAAAAAGTTTGTTTATTAAATAAAAATATACTTGTTAAAATCTATATAACTTATTGAAAAAAATGTGAATATTATACTTTTATATTTTTAAGGTTGATTTTAAGTATTATTAAAAGTATCCCTTGCAGACCTTGCCATCTAATGGGCAGTTGATTAAATGTCAACTGTTTCTTTGGTCGAGGATTAATGAGGGTGTCATGTGGCAGACATGCCTACAGTCCCGCATTATGCGGAACCGTCCTGCAAAAGCATCAAAAAAGCTCACATGTTCTGCCGTTCCGCATTCACGATTTTTTGTTCCGCTAAGTCTGAATTCCGACACAAAAAAAAACCCGCTGTGTTTATTGTTTACATTTCATCTCCTCCGGACCTGGTGTGTTCTAAATTTGATGTCCAAGGGCTGAGCCGAAGGCTCTTCGAGCCCTAAGTTTGAAAAAAAAACCTGTTTGGACGCCAAACAGTAAAAAAAAACAACCTGTGAGAACACAGTTCTGTTTAAGAGAGACCCGAGTCAATGCCTATGTAAAGCATTGCTGTTTCCAATGCCTTTGGCCCCCGACGCATGCTTGGCTACACAAGGCCGAGGGCACCGGGAGCCTCCGCCATTTTCCTTCGTTGCACCAAGCTAACTGTGCGGGACCCGCCATTTATGTAACGGTCCCTTTGAGGAACAGCTCTTGGATGTGGGACGTGTTTGTGGGGACTTTTTGACAACCCCGCCCGTGCAAGAGGTTGACTCTCGTCTACCTGTGGGCATCCCCAAGGGAGTTATGTGTCGCCATTCATTTAGCCTAGCTACCCCCTCAAGTAGCTGTTTCCACCCAGGTGCCACAATGAGGCAGAACATAGATCTAGATCTAGTACTCTACTCTAGGTCTAGCTACTAGATCTATTCTTAGAATCAAGCCAAATGTTCCATTCAAATCCCTTTTTTTTCCCGACAATGGCTCTACTTAACTCTTACTTTACTAGTGACACTAGTCGTGACTAGTCTAGACTAGCTCTAACTGTAACTCTAGACGTCTATACTATTGTCACTATTCTAACACTTACAGACTAACTCAACTCACTGGTTTCTTAGGTTTCTAAGTAATCTAAGAAAAGGATTTTTTTTTAAATACATTTTTAAAGACCTAGATCTAGACCTAAATGACCTTAAGGCCTAAATAAAAGGCTATAACTATAAATCTGCTTATTAGTATTATTACATAGTCTTAATTAATTATTAGTTTCTAGATAGTAGGACTAGCACTAGATAACAAGATGATACTAAATCTAGCTAGATCTATCTAGAAATAGACTTAGAAGGTGATAGATTAGATTCTATATTTCTATGTATCATTATGTAATAAATTTAGTTCTCAATAAGTCTATAGATCTAGACATTAATATTTAGATCTAGAATCTAGATCTATATTATGATTATAATCTGTGTTCTTAGACTTAGAGGACTTAATTAGATGTAGGTCTAGACTAGTAGACTTAAATTATTTTAGATCTAGAACTAGAGACAACATCTAGAGTGATTAGAGTAGAGCCCTAGAAAAGGATAGATAATCAAGTAGATCTAGAATAATCTAAATCTACTCAGTAGATTTATATTTAGTAGTAACAAATAAAAATAGATAGTAACATTTGAGTCTAGGACTTTAGAATACATTTTAGTTAGAATTCATCATAATTATGAATTAAAGATTTTCTTACTTTTAATACTATTTACATTTAATTTATAAGAAGCAAAGTAGTATTGTTATTAAAGTAATATAATTGAAGTTTTATTTATATTGCGTATTGCTAGAAATTGGGGTCCGAAATTCCACATTTTCAACCTGAGTGTTCCACATTCTGGGTTTTGGGGGTAGGCATGTCTGCATGTGGCCATCACGACAACCAGCCACCTTTACTGTCCCCAACTTATGTCAGGTACTCATTAGAATTGGGCTGACTCAGGGTCATTCTAAAAATACCAAATTTCAAAATCCCAGTCTTCACTGAGATTCTAACAGAGGAAGCCAAGTGCTTTACTAGCCACCATGTCCCATGTTAGTATCATTAAAATATCCTGTTCATAGTTTAAATAGACTAAGAAACCAAAGTATATAAATAATTGGGAACTACTTTAGTTATTGACTTTGTTTATTGTTATAAATCTATTTCACTAACATTCTTACCTTTTTTTTCCCAGAGATCAAAGAAAAGAAAATCATAGTTGATAGAGACTTATCTGAACTTCGTGTCGCTGGAAGAATAGTTTTGAATCTTTGGCAAATTCTTCGACATGAGGTAATTCCTGACATTACTTTAATTACATTAATTTAACATCTAGAAAGCTTAGTATGTGCGAGATTTAGACAAGAAAAAAAAACTTTAAAAAAAAAAAGCTTATATTAAGTGTAGTTGTATCCTGTAATTAAATTTTTAATAGGTCTAGACTAACAATAATAAATCTGTGTGATTAGAAATATTTTTACCAATTGTTTTTGCTTAGCATAATTTCATATTTTTAGCTTTCTCTATATGCTAAGATCCTATCACTTTGTCTGGACCAGTTGAAAAGGTAGGGGAGAAAGAAGGGGGTATGTGGGTTGTTGCTTTTTTTTATGTATTAATGAATTTAAACTTGAGGGCTAAGGCTTCCTTAAGCCAATACGGTAACCATTGTGCCATGAAGCTAATGAACATAGATTTTATAGTTATTTACTTTTTTTTTTCTTCAAACAATAAGGGGGACTAATTCAACTTATAACACTTTATCAGTCAAGGAAAATTTTGTTTTCCTCTTGTTTGAGATACAAAACAAAATAATTAATTAATAGATAATTAACTAATTGGTTAGTTTTTTACAATTGATTTTTATGGTGGCATATAAAATAAATAATTGTGCTAAATTTCATCTTGATCTGAAATTGAGTGTGGGAGAAATAATGTGTACAAACTTTTTACCAGTCAAAATGAGTTGATATAAGCTTTGTAAAAATAACGTGTACAAATTTTTACCGGACAAAGTGAGTTGATATAAGCTTTGTAAAAATATTCTTGTCTTTGTATACTTTTGAAATGTTTTTTTTTTTTTTTTTTTTTTAGGTTGCATTGAATATTTACACTTTTGAGAATGCTTCTTACCACATACTTCATCGTCGTATTCCTTTGTATTCATTCCACTCTCTGACCAACTGGTACAGTGACAGTTTACAAAGGTAATTTGCTTCATTTTAGTTTAGGTCAGGCATGTCAAATAAGCAGCTTGTAGACCACTTATGGATCTTTGCTGAATCATGTATATATTCCACTACAATCGACACTCTAATGAAACCTGAGTAATTTAGTAATTTTAAAACTGACATGAATTTTCAAAAAAAATTTTTTTTTGATATGATAATAAATAGTTTTTCATTTGTGTCATGGCCTGGTTCTTGTTGTAGGCGTGATGACACGAATGTCTGTTTGTTGTAGATACCTCTTCTGGTACTACTATAATGTTCTTTGTCTTCTTAATTAAATACTTTCTTACACGCACTAGATTTACAAGTGCGTAGGAACACTAATATACTAAACTCTCCAACGACAACATTTAGAATTATTAATAAACACTCTGGTAGCAGACATGGATTTTATTGCATGTAAAATAATTCACAAAAGATATTGGCGACTTCAGCCATCACAAAATGTAATCCGTTGAAAACTTCATAATAATTACTCAGTGCACATGTAATATGCCTGAGGAGATGACAACGCTCCTCTCTCTACAAGAGTCTAAGATCAACTGAGGTGTCCACCTCGTGATCAGTCCCCGACCAGGAAAAATCTTGTGCTAACTGCACAGAATAGTTCAGTGACTACTAGTCACCAAATATTACAGGGGTTCTAAAACTGGTATATGACATTTTGAAAAAAAAAATATTTTTGAATATAATGTCTTGTGAATCTAATTGGTTTTATCTAGAGTGCATTTGTTTTATCTAAGAGTGCATTATATGTACTTACAATGGTCTCTTTGTTTTTTTTTCTTTGGAGATGGAAATCTTAATGTCATATTGTAGAAAGTTATCATTTGGTGACTTCAATTTTGAAATTATCGGAGAAACGTATCTTAAAATTTTGATTTACACATGTACTTAATGGTGAGAAAGAGTTTTTAACTGTTACAAAAATGTCAATAAAATATATAGATTACTATGATTGAGTCAAATATAAGTATCATTGTAATAATTGTTAACTAATAGAGACTCATAAAATCTTTTTTAAAAATGTAAATGTTGAGACAGCAAAGAAAAAAACAACATATTTAATAAAAGAATCACACTATTTTTGCACTATGTGAGTTATTATTTGAGTTACATTAGATGCATTTCTACATTGAAATGTTTTCATTTTAAAATGATAAAAGCATGGACCATTTGGTAAGTTTGAAGTTCCTATTTAGCATCTCAAAATTAATCAATTGGAAGACTAACGATTGATATCATCAGCATGAAACATTCTTTACCGAAACATAGTTTGGAAACATATTCTTTATTACAGGGGCTTTGATCAGAAATGACACAGTTGTTTAAAGATATTTAGTTGTAAAACTTGGCAGCCTCTTAGGGCCTCCTATTTGGAGTCTCGCACAGGAAAAAAAAAAAAAAGTTTTTTTGAAAAATTGCAAAGCTTGGATCAAATCTCTAGTGACAGTTTAGCTGATCATGAATCGTCATTGAAGTATACATTGACAAGAAAACACAAAAACTTGATGTTTTATTTTTCATACTATAAAAATGGGGCCTCCAAATTCACTGTGCCTAAGGCCTCCAATTACCTACGGCTGGCCCTGGTTGCAGAACAAATTGATGAGTGACATTCCTGAAAGAATTGATAAATTTGGATGATTTAACTAATCACAATATATACAGAATGAATATTGGTACAATATACAAGAATGGAGTTAGACTGACTGACGGAAATAAACTAACTCTTATGCTAATCATGCACGCCATTGAAACTTTTTCAGAGTCTTAACTTCAAGTTTTTCTAGTAATCTCAAACCCATTTTCTTTGTACCTATATAGAAGTTGTGTGCAGTTCGTGTAGTAGTTTTTAGAAACAAAAGAATACCCTCCCCTCTCCCTCCTTTAAATGCACTAATAAACATCATTCTGATGTTAAAAATGACAGTATTTCAATCAATTAGAAATATAGTAAAAATTCTATCTTTGCACAATCCTGATTTAGTGGATTAGTTATTGGAAGAAAATGCTATTATTCACTTTTTTTGTTTCTTCCATCTTGTACAGGTGGAGAGTGTTGGAGCACTATCTGAAGAGAGTCCAAGGTCAGTTGGAAATGATAAATCAGTTGGACATCATTGGTAAAACCAGTGAGTTTGCTAGGATTTATGGGATTGAATTTTATGATGTACTTTCAAGAGGTACACAAGTAAGTGATGCATAAAATTAAATATCATATAGTGCTCAAGTTTGTTTTTTAGTATTTTAAATGTCAAGGGAAGTCCTCAAGACAACTTATGTACTTTTTTACCTTCCAAAAGAGAGATTATTTAGTATTTAGAAATCATTGCTCAACACTTGTACAATATCATAGCTAAATATAATGATTAAGAATTTCTTGTGTTAATATGATAGCACCTTGACATAGAACTTTATTTTAAAATAAAGTGCTATACACAGCCAAGAATATTATTACATAGCATGTGAGAAGCATGGTCGAGAGGCTAAGTGCGCTTGAACTTGGCTTGGCTTAGCTACCTAGAAGGGGGCTCGAGGTTCGACACCCGACTCGGGCAGAGTTGTGTTTACTAAGCTCCTAGATACCCCCCCCCCCCCCCCACTGGTCCACAAATGAGATTGGACCAAAGCGCTCTGAGCATGCTATAAGCATGAAAGTAGCGCTATATAAAAGCTATAAATATATATATATATATGAATGTATTTTAAACTTTGATACTTACATATTGTTGAAAAATCAACATCGTTCAGTAACATTTTAGTAAAAAAAAATGTTTCAGATTAGAGTGGAGTCTATGATGCTGAGATTTGCTAAAGCACAAAACTATGTGAGTGCGTCTCCAAGTATAAGCCAGAGGGCACGTCAGAGAGCTGCGGAGTGTATTCCCCTCACACTTGAACCAGAGTCTAAATATTACACTAGTCCTGTGGTGGTGTTAGACTTTCAGTCTCTTTACCCGTCAATCATGATTGCCTATAACTACTGCTATTCTACTTGTTTAGGTAGATTGGATTGCTTAGACAAGATAAAGTATGTGTTTTTTTTTTTATATATATATTATTTTTTTATTCACATTTTCAAACATATATGACATCGTCCCTGGTGGGTTAGAAGAAAATAGATTTCACTTGCTATTCATGGGAAAAGTTAACAGTGCAGAAATGTTTGTTGCTTAATTATTGTAGTAATGACAGTATATTTAAATATTTTACCAAAAAGGAAAATTTATTTTTTATATATAGACGATTAATTTAAAAAAATAATTTTTTTCTTTGTTCTTAGTGAAGGTCCATTTGAATTTGGTTGCACAAGTTTAAATATCAAGCCAAGTATTTTAAAGGTATTTTAGCAATAATATATATTTTTTTTAAATAACGTCTCATTAGTGCTAGCCAACATTTTTTCATTTTGTTAATATTACATCAAAGTTTAAATATTTAGTGAAGTATTTTAAAGGTGTTATAGTATTAATGATTTGTTTTTTTTTACTAACATCTCAATAATGCTAGCAAATATTTATTACTTAATATTACATCAGAATTTAACCTGATGTTGCTGATTCTTGTTTAGAGAGTTCAGAAACAAGTAACAATATCCCCCAATGGAGTAGCCTTTGTCAAGTCTTCCATAAGAAAAGGCGTTTTACCAAAGTAATTATCTTATAATAATAATCATAAAATACTGATTTATTTTTCATAAACTTATATACATACTTTTTTTTTTAGCTGTTAATTACTGTTAAATTAGCTGTTAAATAATGTAGATGATTAACTGACTATTGTCAACACTAACTAATGGTTTTTTGTTTTACAGAATGTTGGAAGAAATACTTTCAACTAGACTAATGGTGAAGAAATCAATGAAAGTACATAAAGATGATAAAGTAAGTACAAACTAGGACAGAGCTTGACACATTTTTCCAGCAATGCCTCTTTATGCACACACTTACATACTTTTTATTTTGTTCTACACCTAACTGTCCATATGCCCTCTTTTCTTACTATCTTCTAGCTCAAGATCTAATAAAGTTTTTTCTTGGCTCTCACTGTGTCTTAAAATGAAAGTTAAAATATTAATTTTATAAAAATTTAGACTTCTAATCAACTGAAATATATTATTTTACTTATTACAAGCCTAGATCTACTGTGAACATGTCTGGTTTATGTTTGTTACAAATCCACACTGATTCAATGTAAGCACAGAGGCAAACATTTGCAATTACTAAACATGTTAAATTATGTTTGATTGGTTGATTGTTGCCCTTTTTTTTCCATATAATTATCAAGTACCTACTGAAAAATAGGAAATGACCTCAGTCCAAATTAAGAGTGCCAAGAGTTTTCTAGATCAGTTTAGATACTCTATGAATTGGGTTGACAAATTGAACAAACTCAAATCATGAATCTGCACTATTCGGATCTCACTATGCTTTTAGAAAAACAAATTTAGGTTTTAGTATTCATTTTTGTGTGTATGTTTGATTTTATTTCAGGATTTGTTTAGGATGTTGAATGCTCGCCAGCTTGGACTGAAGTTAATATCTAATGTCACATATGGCTACACAGGAGCTAGTTTCTCAGGACGAATGCCGTGCATTGAAGTTGGAGATAGCATTGTCAGGAAGGCAAGGGAGAGCCTTGAAAGAGCTATTGAAGTAGTACAAACCACATCTAAATGGAAAGCTCATGTCATTTATGGAGACACTGATAGGTACAAATGTTTAAAAAAAAAATATTTTTTTTTGCTACTATGAAAAGTACATTTGGCACAAATTGGTTTCAAATCTTAAAAATCCTAAATTTCGCTTGAAAAAAAAATGTAAGAACAAAAAAACAACAACATTAAAATAGTTATTATACATAGTTTTGTTTTAGAGAAAATGTTCTTTAAGACTCATCTTTATCTATTTTTGATCAGCTTGTTTATCCATTTCCCTGGTTGTACTAAAGAAGAAGCCTTTGTTCTTGGCAATGAAATAGCTGACACTATTACTGAGATGTTTCCCAGCCCAATGAAACTCAAGTTTGAAAAGGTAACTCACCACAAACATTTCATTTTGAATCAATTGTAGCAAGCATACCAAAGTTTAAATAAATGTCATTTTTTTTAGAGATTCTTAAGGATCTTATTTCATTTTATGATAGACATTTATTATTAGTATTACAGTTAAAGAGCTTGACTGTCACTGTTTTAAGTTTCTCTCTTGTTAGTTGAACTCGTTGTTGATCTTTGCCGAATTTGTCAGGGCGCTGATATCTTGTAACTGTGAGGATTCTATAGCTGTATATCTAGATCGAAATACTATCTTAGAGATTCAATAAATAAAGATCCTTTTTAAATCTTTTATTCAAAAACTTGGAAGCACAAGAATATATATATATATTATGTACAGAAATAAAACATCAGATGAATAACTTCATTCAAAGCTCAATAATAAAATATATTCAGATTACTACTAGATTTAATAAAATACAAGACTTTTCTCTACAAATTCTAACTCAAAACTAAAATACGTCCTATCTCTACGAAGTTTACATTACAACTGAATTTTCTCGATGTTGACCTTTTTGACCTTCTTTTTGACATTCTTTTTGACACTTGGCTTAACCAATGAAATTGTTTTCTTCAACCAATCAAAATCACTTCCTGTGAGGTGTCAACTACTTGATTGACATATGTCATGGGTATTTCCGACACATGCAGTCGGTTATCCCGTACTTGACATAGTTTATTTTAAATTATATTTTGGTTTATTAAATTGATATTTGACAATTACAATTAACTTATTCAACTTGAATTTTTTTTATTATACAGTAAATTTATATATATATATGACTCTTGAAGCTTTAAAAAACTTGCTGCACACATTGTAAAGATCTTGAGCAAACATTTTTCATTGTTTAAAATCATTGTAAATATTTATAGAAGTATCTCATGACTAAGCATATTTGGAAATGCTTATGAAAGAGTACTACTAAAGCGTCTGTGAATCTTGTCGGAAAGAGTTTATCCTGAGTCACAGTGTGGCTTTAGGGCAGGTAAATTACAACAGATATGATTTTCTCTTTGCTACAGGAGAAGAACAAAAACAGTCTGTTTCATCTAGTTGATCAAGGCTTTTAACCGTGTCAGCAGAAGTGGTCTACTAGAGAAAAAACTACAGAAACTAGTGCCAGTTTTTCATGAAAATATGCAGAGCACTGTACAATTTGACAATTCTGCCCTAGGTCATGCTCCATCAATAGCAGGGTAAAACAGGGATGTGTTTTGGCTCCCAACACTATACAGCATCATCATTTCAGTTCCTCCAGCACCTTTAAATCCTTGGAAGATGGAGCAACGGTAGATCTGATGTAAAGCTTTTTAATCTGGCTCAATTTAAAGCCAATACAAAAAGATGGTGTATCTTGATTAGGGGAACTGTTGCACTAATCTCCCATTCGCAACAAAAGCTATTAATGCTTTGGCCGCTGCATGTCCAGAGTTCAACTTTACAACAGGCCTCACCAAAACTGAAATTCTAGCACAAGAAGTTACCTAGCTGGGCACAACTATTGCCACCAATCTGAAGTTGACAGAAAGAATTGGAAAGGCTTCTGCAGCAATGGCAAAGCTCTAAAAGATTGTCTGAGAAAATGCCATTCTGACCATGGCAACCAAAATGCTAGTCTACAACGCTTGTATAGTGAGCACTTTTCTTTATGGTAGTGAGCTGTTCAACATACAAGCATCAAGAGCATAGATTAAATAGCTTTTACTTGCATTGCCTGCAACGCATAATGTGCATCTCCAATCAGGACATTTTGAAATGTGCCAATATGCACAGTACCTATGCTCTTTTAACACAGGGAAGACATTTTGGCTTGCACATGTCATATGCCAGATGGAAGAATTCATAAGGACATCCTCTATGCTGAGGTTGCGGAGGGAGTCATACCCAAAGGCCTCTGAAGATTAATGTCTGCAAATGAGATCTAATAACTACAGGCTTCATTGAATGTATTTGCTAGGAAATAGCACAAGATATGATGTGTGTTTGTGTTTTTTGACAAAAAAAACTTTTTGGTTTTCCCAATATTGGGTGTATATTTTATTTACTCTAGAATTGAGGGGGGTTATTTTCTGTAGTACATTTGAATCTTGTTGCCTAATTTTCTATCAGGTCTATCTTCCCAATATTGGGTGTATATTTTATGTACTCTAGAATTGAGTGGGTTTTTTTTTCCTGTAGTACATTTGAATCTTGTTGCCTAATTTTCTGTCAGGTCTATCTTCCCAATATTGGGTGTATATTTTATGTACTCTAGAATTGAGTGGTTTTTTTTTTCCTGTAGTACATTTGAATCTTGTTGCCTAATTTTCTGTCAGGTCTATCTTCCATGTGTGTTACAAACCAAGAAAAGATACTTTGGTTACATGTATGAAACACTGGATCAAAAAGAACCTACCTTTGATGCTAAAGGTATTGAGACTGTAAGAAGGGATTCTTGCAGTGCAGTTAGCAAGGTACATTAGAAATAATAATTAGTTTTTTCTCATACATTCTATAGTTATATGTTGTTGTTTTTTTTTTAGTAATGGATTATTTTCATAATAATCAATTACTTCTTCTCTTAATATGCCATATTTTCTTGCATGTCAACTGCACCTTTTTTGTATTTTTGAAGAGACCCAATTTCGGGTAACAAAGAATTGTGATGAAATAGCAGCGGCTAATTTATTTTATTTGGTTTGATAACACTAATGTGATTTTTCTATATACATTATGTTTATACTAATCTTTTGTAAAAAGAAATTGCTTTATTCTTTTTTGTTTAATTATGTGTGTAGAAATAGTCTTTCAAACAAGAACTAATTGATTAAGATCTAAGATCAAAATTGAAAGAAATATTTTTATGACAAAAAAACTCCTATCACAGAAATTGTTACTTTTTGTTTTCAGATACTGGAAAGAACAATTAAAATACTTTTCACAACAAATGATCTTTCTCGTGTCAAATCATATATTATCAGACAACTACAGAAATTATTGGATGGAAAAGTCAATTTTCAGGATCTTATTTTTGCCAAAGAATTTCGAGGCATGATGGGATACAAACCAGCTGCATGTGTTCCATCACTTGAAATTGCAAGGTCATACTTGTTGTTTTATTAATAGTTTGTAAAAATTGTAGGATCTAGTATTTTACATGTATTAAAATAATGACTGCACATTTTAAATGTAAATATTTAATATACCAATTTTACTATTAAAAAAAAACTTAATAATTGTGTTTTGTAAGTCCATACAAATGAAGTTTCAGTAAAATAGTATTCTTGTATAGGAAATAGTATAGGGAAAAGAATGCAAATCAAAAATTTCTTTAGAAGTAATATTTTTTATATTACTAGTTATGTAAACCTCTGAGACATTAAGTCATTAATCTTTCTTTTTTTTTTTTTCAGGCGTCGCATAAAAGTAGATCGCAGATCTGAACCTCGCATTGGAGAGAGAGTCCCATATGTAATAATAATTGGTAGCCCTGGTCTTGCCTTGATTCAACTAGTGCGAGAACCAATTGAGTTAATTAATGACACCACTCTTAGACTCAATGCCAATTACTATATTACTAAACACATTCTACCACCTCTGGATAGAATTTTCTCTTTGATTGGTGTGAACGTTCATATCTGGTAAATAAAACTGAGTTATTTGGGCTATTATGTTATAATTATTTTCTGATATGAATCAGTAAATTGAAAAAAAATTTACTAAAATAATAGCTTAGTCAAATCTGCATGTCCCAGCTACTATAATTTATTTTTTTTGTCACTAGGTATCAGAATATGCCAAAGATTATTCGTGTGGTTCCCATGGTAATGACAGCTAATACTGCCAAACAAGTAAAAAAAATTTTTTTAACTGAACTACAGAGTAACAATATTATGTTAAGCTGTCATTAATTGGTTTCAATGAGATGACATTATCAACATCTTAAATGTTATTATTCACTGATAAAATGATAATGATTTCCAGTCAGATACAGTATGTTTAATCAGGTTTTGTTTTTTTTTCCACAGGGAACTATTTCTCAATTTTATACCACATCCAACTGTCCTATCTGTGATGTGCCTACAAATAGACCTGTTTGTGAAAGCTGCTGTCTAGATTCTCAAGGAGTAGTCTTTAGACTGACAAGAAATATGTACACCTGGGATAGAACTTATCAGTGGCTGACACAGGTTTGTTACAGTTGTTTGTCTACACCACTACAAAACATTTAGGGTTTATAAATTGCTCTAAACGCAAGTGCAAGAAAGAAAAAAAAAGAGGACAAACTTTTTATAATTGTTTACTTTTCAATAACTCAACTTGCAATAAGCTAGTTAGGTTTAAAGTAGTCAGTCAGTCACTCCATGGTAAATATGAGACTTCATCATGCAGTCTAACATTTTCTTTTTCATTCCCTTTCTTATAAATGTGTGATTATATGACTTGCATGTGCAAGGGTAAAACTAAATCCTCTCTGTTGAACAGATCTGCTCTACATGTCAAGGTACTCAAGACAAAGAGCAAAAATGTATTTCCTTGGATTGTCCTATTCTGTATCGGAGAAATACTGCTCAAAGAGATTTGTCCAGAGCTGATTATCTTCAGGAAATCCTTAACAAAGTTTTACTCCAATAAAAGATCCTCTTTTTGAACTGGCAGCATTGAAGTCAATTGTCATCATTTAAAATCAAGGAAAGGATATGAAATATTTCTTCTATTTGATTTTTTAATTAATGCTCCAGCATTATAATTAATCTATTCTTAAGCATAAATAAATTCTAAAAAGGGATTGTCTTTGATTCCATATATTATGAATGAGTGCAGTTTTTCACATGACTTTGCAAACCCATTTTCTTAAAGCATATATACTGTATATTATTAATGGCTTTTCTCTATTGATCTCCAAAAGCAATGTTTAGGCTTTGTAGGTAATTATAAGGCAGTGAAATCCTTTACTTAGACTCTACATGATTCTTAGGTTTAAGCATAATAAATCTTTTCAACTTGTAAGAACTCTGAATGTTATCCTACTGTATATGGTATAGATAGGGCTGAGAAAGGAAGGGAGGCACAAACATAAAACACTACTGCAAATGTTTTTACTTTGATGGACTGTAACAAACATAATAGTGACTGAAGACATAGTTTGACCAAAACTTGTATATTGATATTATGTAACACATAATTCTACATTATTGTCTAGACTTGCTAGGTCACCCAACCCAAACATACCAAGAAATGGTAATGTACATTTTCCTTGCCCTCCCCAACCTCATTGAATGCCTTCCCAAGTTTGTTTGTACAGGTAGTGGCTGCTTAGCAAGTCTAGGACCAAATATAGTCAACAGGATTAGCCTTTGCTTACATTGGTGCATGTGAATAGCCTGTACAGCATTTGTTTATTGTCTTCAACATTTTACTTAGCCTTGATTTCTATGGTGGTCAGATCTATTCAATGTAATAATGTCTGTACAAAAATGATATATGTACATAATATTTTAATTCTTTCTTGTTTTAAATACTAGTTCAGTAAACGTATTGTAAGAAACTGTAACTACTGATAGCCAAGTTCCCAACTAATTACTGCTAACCATATCAGCACTTCAGGCAAATAGTTGTCTTTCACTGAATCAGTTTCTTGAAATCGTTATCACCTCAATGTTATCTTAATATTTGCCAAGAACTTGACTCATAATAAATGTATTACATGTATTGTAAAGGCTCAATTATTTCATTTCATAACCTGTTGTTTTTTTAATGGACTCTGTTTAGGGCTTACATTTGTTTAGAATGATACTATAATATTTGTGTATGTTTTCTCTCTGTTTTACATGACATCAGGCATGTGTTCATCATTACTGGTAGTGTTAGTATTTTTTTTAGACTGCTTACTTACTTTGTCAATTTATCATTTATATGACAGAATAGGAGTTATTCTTTGTGTGTTGACCTTTCATATCTTACAGCTCTTACTGTTACTAAACTTTAAGTCCTATTGTAAGTCCTATAGTGCTACCAATAGACCATATTTTAGACAAGCTTTGTGAGGAAGAAATACATCTGTGTATGTATTATTGTGACAAAGAATTTTGTGTTTCTGTTATTATTACCAGTAAGTAAAAGTCACTATTTGAGTAGCTTTTTGTGTATACATTTTCTAAATTGTTTATGATGTAAATATTTATAAACCATTGTAATAAATTCTGAACATTTAAAGTCTTTTTTTTTTCTTTTTAATTAAAAAAATGTGCTTGATTTTTAACTTACAACATTTAGATAGGTATTTTAACAAAAATATATATATATATAAAGTCATTAAAGTAAAGTTCCCCCTTTCAGACCTTGTGGTCTATAGGGCAGATGATGTAAAGGTCATCTGTTTCTGTGGCCTACAGTTAACAAGGGTGTCATGTGGACAGCACAACAACCAACCGCCTTTACTTTTCCCTAACTATTGTCAGGTACCCATTAGAGCTGAGTGGACTCAGAGGCGCCCGAAGATCCCGAAATTAAAAATCCCAGGATTTTCGAACCCGGGTTCGGAAGTCAAGCGCTTTACTGCTAAGCCACCGCGCCTCCTATAAATATATATATATATATCTATACTATAAAGTAGAATGTAAGGCATATGTATGTATGTGCCGAATAGAAATCAAAACAGTTTGACCAATCTTAATAAAACTTGAGTATATATATATATATATATATATATTCTTTATAAAGTAGAATGTGAGGCGTATGTATGTATGTCTCAGTATAGAAATCAAAACCGTTTGACCGATCTTGATAAAACTTGGCAGAAATGTTCCATGGGTACCAACTTAGACAGTAGTGTATGTATTGTAGCCCTAGAACAAACTTAAGACCCTCAAAAAAAAAAAAGTTGACCAGCTCTGAAAGCATTATTATAACTTCATCGATCTAGGCCATGTTTACATGAGAAAAGATCGAAAGGATCTAGATCTAATTTTAAGAACTGTACTTTGCGCAGATAGTTTTTTACTTTGACACATGAAAATACAAAATATAGTCCATTGATTTCATTATTTAATAAAATTAACCTTCAAATTTGTGTTTCAAAAGCATTTTTTACATAAATTCGTTCCTTATATCTGCGAATGTAGAATTCCTGACGAGCATTCTTTCATTAGACAATACCGTAATGTTACACATCTTTCTATTGCTAGGTCTAAAAGCCTAATTCAACTTTAAGATGAATGAACTTCTCTTCGCAAAGATAGTTTTATACTTTGATTTATGAACATACTGATTATAGTCCATTCATTTCATATTTTAATCAAATTGACATTCAAATTTGTTTTCCCAAAGCATTTTTCATGCATTCGTTCGCTAAAGCTGCGAAGCCGTGTTAGATATATTCTAATAGTTTCATTCATTCGCGTACATCTAATTAAAAAGGTAGCGCACATGCAAAATGAACTCTATCCAAGCACCTGAACATACAAAATTAAGTCTATTCATTTAAAATTTTAATCAAATATATGTAGGTCTACAAGCAAATATTTTTATTTGAAAAAATGGATTTAAGTCGATTAGCTATTTTGACAAGCACAATTCATACTATTTTTACACTTACGCGTTCGCTTTACTTATAACATTATTTCGTTTAATTGTTTACAAACCACTCTGTGACTCATCGACAACTATACGCAAACAAATAACCCGCGGGTAATATATTGTCTAGTGTATATATATATATAACTAGCAAAATACCCGCGCTTTGCAGCGGGAGGATTATTGCATTAACATTTCAAATTTGCTTTAATTAATAGGCCTACATGTAACAACAAAACATTCTCATTTGTGCCAGGAGTGTTACCGCAGGGAATGTAGCGCATGTATTTTTGGAATAACCGGAACAACGCAGTTTTTGTGTGGCTTTTTGCAATGTTAGTCCGATAAGTAAAAATAATGTGTCATATGTACTGCCTTAAATATTTCATTACTAAGAAGAAAAGTAAACCTTTTGAAATAGAGAAGAAACATACATGTACCAATACACAGTTATTTGTTGAGGATCTCTTTGTACACCACGTTGTCAGTTCGGCCCTCCGGCTGCAGTATGACCAATCCCTGCGCCGAGCTTACTCTTGAGCATGCGACGTACAGTTGCCCATGTGAGAAGCAGTCCTGTCTCAAGTCAATGCCAACCTTTTGTAGTGTCTGTCCCTGAGACTTGTTGATTGTCATGGCGAAGCAGAGCCTTACTGGGAATTGGAGGCGTTTGAATTGAAATGGGAGGTCAGAGGGGATGACGGGGATGCGAGGAATCAAAACTGTCTCTCCTGAGCCACTGCCAGTGAAAATAGTTGCCTCAATGAGGTTCTTCTGCAGAGACGTGACTTGAAGTCTGGTGCCGTTGCACAGTTTAGGTGGCTGCAAGTTCCTCAGCAACATTATCGGTGCCCCAACCTTGAAAATGAGACGATGCTCAGGAGTGCCTGGAGGATTCAGTTAGTTGAGAAACTCTACCGGATAGTGCACCGCGTCTTCCATTTCCACAACTGAATCCACAGACTGGTATGTTTTAGATTGTGAGGGGAGTTCTTGGAGTAAAACGTGGTTTATGGCCGTGGTCATGTCGTTTCGTGGTGTTAGGATAGCTCTCTCCCTCAACCATGGCACGTCTATATGCTGGAGAGTTCTTAGATTGGGATAAACATTGTAACGAAGGTTTTGCAAGGTCTTCACCAGGAGACAGAGATTTGAGGGAATTGCTATTTTAGAATTTTCTTGACTGAAGCTGCCATCACCAATACTCATCAGAAGATCAGAGAACTCTCCGGCTCTTGTGTCGCCATTCAGATGAACCCTCATGTTTATTCTTAAAGTGACGACAGTGATTTGACGCCACAGGTACGAAGACTTCAGACAGGCTTTCACTTCGTCGGCGCGTGTTCCTCTGGGCACGACTGGTAGGGTTTGCCGAAAGTCTCCAGCCAGCAACACTGTCAAGCCTCCCATACGTGTGGTGGTGTTTCGGATGTCTTGGAGGGTCCTGTCCAAAGCCTCGACACCCCCTCTGTGTGCCATGGTGGACTCATCCCAGACAATCAGCTTGCACTGTCTTAGCACTTCAGCCATGTTGCTCTGCTTTGATATGTTGCACGTGGAGGGCGAATCAGTGGTGTGGCTGAGGTTGAGAGGTAGCTTGAAAGCTGAATGAGCAGTTCTCCCACCCTGAAGAAGATTTGCTGCAATGCCAGAAGAAGCCACAGCTACAGCAATGTCACCTTCCGCTCGGACTTTCGCAAGCAGAAGGTTTATGAGGAATGTCTTGCCAGTTCCTCCTGGAGCATCAAGAAAAAACACCGTGCCAGTGCCCGAGACAACGCTCCTCATGATTTGCTCGTAAACTTGTGTAATTGTCTCCCGTACCATCATCTGTCCACACCTTGAACCTGTCCCAGTTGTTGAGCACATACAACACAATGTCCCTTCGGACATCAGCAGTGAGTCTGATGTGGCCGTGCAATGTGTAGCACAGAGCGGACGTTGTCGACCGTTACGACCGTTACGCGTACGATTGGGAAACGAAACCTGCTGCACTTTTGTAAGTAAGCTGTAGAGAATGCGCCTGCCAAATTTCACCCTTGTACCTACACGGGAAGTTGCAGAATTAGTGATGAGTCAGTGAGTCAGTGAGTCAGGGCTTTGCCTTTTATTAGTATTATATAATATATATATATATAACAACATCAACAAAAAACTTAGCTAATCAGCAAAACTGCTAACCACTAACAAGCTGAATCAACTGTTTTATCATTTCATTTGTAGATTTCATCTGCTCATGTTGGAATTACAGTATACTTATATATTGTGTTACAGGGTGTCACAATCATCAATTGTGGATGTCAGATGTCAAGATCTATGAAGATGCTCTGATAGATGTCACGTTGAAGATTATCTTGATCTATATCACACCATCAATGCTCGTGATTGCTGAGGATCTTGAAATCGTCTTTTAATAAGATGATCGTATAGAAGTAGCTAGATTTAGTTGATAATACGATCATTCAGAATGTTGCCAGTTGATAAGAGGATCATCTAGAAGTTGCCAATCGCTAAATCGATCTAAGTATGTTACTATATTCAATGAAGAAACTTCTCTTCATCTAAAACAATTACTTTAATTCAGAACTTGAAAAAGCTATTCACAAATAATTACAATGGTTAAATGTACTTGAATAAAATAACAGATCTACACAATAATATAATTGAGTTCTAATACAAAACTCTAGTACATGTTCTCACTAACACGTTTTTACAAGACTAACTAAAAATCTAGAACCTTTCCCCGGGTATAGCGTTGTCACATGTCTTACGCACCTCGTTGCAATGCCAAACAATAAATGCAGCTCAATGTACAAAAATTAATATTTCAAATCCAATCACATTTATTCTGACACATAGCCCTCCGCGTGATGGAATTTCCCGAGGTCGCTGACGAGCTAAATATAGATACTGTGTACGCGACACAGGGCATCTCAATATTTGATTGCAAAAACAATTATTTAACATTCATTGTAGCAATTAGGTCATAATGACTCAAAGAGGTGACTATATTCTTAAGTTTAATATCAAATATTGGTAGTAGGTGACAAACAATTCATGATAAAAAATAATCTGTTGGGGATAAAACACAATGAAAATTGATCTCACAAAATAAATAAATAGTTCACTTACAAACCTGCCTATTATTTCTGCACTATTATCAATGGATGTTTCTTAAAATAACTTCTAATATTACAAAAATAATTTTCCGATTAAGATTTGATAAGGTTGTTATTTCTAGCCCATTACATGCCATTTTAGAGCTAGCAATACTTTTCCATTGTTTAGTGAGAGCAGCAGGTTAGAACCATTCATAACTTATCAAGTTGTGTAAGAAAAAAGAAGAAAGCCAAATGTAATGAATATTTTTTTTAAAAAAGGAAAGCTTATATGAAGGAAAAAACTGCACATTTACTGCTATAAATAATTATAACCCTGCCATGCACACCGCCATCTAAGTAGTAAGTAGGGCAGTCGGTGTGCACTGTTAGGAACTAGACAGAGAAGAAATGTTAACAAAGAAGTCTAGAACTCATGAAAAGGCTGTGCAGACATTCGTAATATGTGTTTGTGATATTCAGTGAATAAACATCTGTGTTCTTGAGATGCCTTCTGTCAATTTATATACATATATATTGTAAGATTATTGCCCATTTTTCTATAACAAAATTAATTTCCACAAATTAATAAATTAATTAGTTATTTTTGTTTACTCATGTTTTGTATAGATCTAGAAGGAAAACTTTACCTTTTTTTTTACTTTTACAAGTTTTGTTAGGGATAACGAATAATTATGCAAAGGTCCAATTTGAACCAGAAAGTGGGAGAAATGAGCACTACTTTGTACCAGACAGAGTGAGTTGATATAAGCTTTGTAGAAAAAGAAAAAAAGTTTTTAAACAAAGCTTATCTTAGGGTGACCGACTACCGTATGTGGATTTAGAACAGTGGTTACCAGGCGAATAAATGTGAGAGTTTTCCTTTCTAAACTAAATGGTTTGAATTTCTTTTAATGAATAGAAAATCTTTTGTTTGTTTTTTAATGAAAGGAAAGTCATTTAAACAAAAGGGGATGGGGAATTCAACTAATATGAGATCTTTCGTAAGCTACGGTTTTTATATTGCAGATAATAGAATTGCGTAAGGTTTTGATTCAAAAGCAGTCTAGCAAAAAAGCAAACCAGCGGTTCTCAACCTTTTAAGTTCGGCGATCCCTTTTTACAATCCCCCACTCTGCCGCGACCCCCCCCCCCCACACACGCATACAGCAATAAAAGAATAGACAATAACAATCCATATTTTCAATGGTTTTAGACGACCCCTGGCAAATGGTCAATCGACCCCCAAAGGGGTCGCGACTCACAGGCTGAGAACCCCTGGCCTAGACTAACAAGAAAAACATAAAAAATATAGTTTTTGTTTAGCGCAATTTCGTGCTGTTAGCTTTCTCAATACGCTATGATCCTATCACTTGTCAGGACCAGTTGGAAAGAGGTAGGGGAAAAAGAAATGTGTTTCTGGGTGATCGCTTTTTAAATGCATAAAAAATATCAACGACCTGAATTACATATTTGCTTTGTATTTGAAGAGAAGATTCTGCCTTTTTGGTTCAGTGTTGTATCTATAATTTTTGTGGTGCTGTAAAATAGATTCATTATTTTCGTCTATTATTTATACCAGCAAGTTATCACATAGATACCTACATAGATCTAGTCGTCAAATATTTCGCACAGATCAAACTAAATCTCGATTAGAAAATAATTATCCATTGTCATTCCACAAAACAATTTGGCGAATCTCATTGATAAGAGAAACAACTCTAAATTTACACGTCCCAGTCGTTAATTGATTCCGCATTTTTGTTGTTTAATCTAGATCTAGGTCTATGTAGTCTAGATTTAGATCTAGACTCTAGGTAAATATAGATCAAGACTTTCGATCTAAATCTAGTTCTATAAAGATGTCTTCTGACATAGATTTGTCAAGTATCCAAATAGTTGACGAGACCCACGAAAAAGCAAGGAACGAAACGTACACAGAGTTTGCAGAATTGCACTGCAGTCAACTTACCAATTCAGGCGTGCCTGAATTATATTGGCCTAAACTTTTTAACAAGCTATCCGAAGAGGTAGTCTAGTCTCATCTACATCATCTGATACTGATAGATCTATTATTCTATACCATACACTGATACAGACTCATCTATAGTCAGTATAGTTTGTGTCTTTGACTTTATAAACATGATGATGATATTATTATTATTATATCATTAGAATTATTATATATTATACTTATAGTAATATCTAGACTAGTCGACCGGCGGCGTAGCATACATGATAATTCATGATACGCCGCAATTTTGCAGGGCGGCCTAAGGCCACTGAAACCTATGCGACCACAGTGGGCCCGCACTTTATAGGACCTGCTCTAATTCTAGGTTTATATTAAATTAAACCATTTTGTAACTTATTAAACCATTTTGTAACTTATAACAGATTTCCAGCGCTTCCTGTTGATTTACCATAAGCTCTTGGAAATATCCTGATATTGTAAAATATATGAAAAAGTCCTGGAAATTATTAAAATCTTTTGAAAACTCATACAAATCTCCTGAAATTTATAGACAAAAATTGTCATTTTGGTGTGTCATTCAATATGGAAAACGCGTGATAAAAAACCCCCTGCATTATGCAATACCCGTAATTGTGGCATCTAGTGAAAGAAGCTTCTCGCGTCTCAAACTAATGAAGAATTACTTGAGGTCAACGATTCTCGTAGATAAATTGAAACATTTGGTAATTTTTGCTATTGAGCGTGATCTATGTAGGAAATAGAATTTCGATGATATACTGTATGACTTTCCTGCACGCAAGGGTCGTAAAGTAGTTCTGTACATTGTAAAGAATGAATAAAATGCATAGACAAATTTATTTTCTAATACAAACTCTTAAATTTCACTTATTATCCGCTTTCCTAACCAAACTTGGCCCTGCGAAATCCGTTTCGCATAGGGCTCCACAATTGTAAAGTCCGGCCCTGCTATTTAGTGACGGGTGAATACAGAGTAGATTACTTGTTCTCTTTCCATGACTTCTTGGTTACAATGGTTAAGTCCAGCCCTTCTATTTAGTGACGGGTGAATACTACTTGTTCTCCGACCCCTTTTTTCCTGCCTCTTAAATTACGTAGGGTAACTCTACTCCGTCCGACTTGCAAAATTAAAAGAATGATCTTTCCATTACATGGTGTCCAAACTTTTGAGCCATGAAGAGAATTATCTATATTGATTATTTAAAATTTAAATATAACATTAAATATATATATATTATACAAAAAAACTAAAACAAATTAATTCCACTTATCTTATTCATGGCAAACTAGTAACACAGACTAAAAACGCAAAATACCTAGGTGTTATAATAAATGAAAAACTGTCATGGAATCCACATATTGATGAAACTATAAAAAAATCAAACAAAGCATTAGGGTTTATTAAAAGAAATTTCTATAAATTAAATAAGAACATAAAACTAAAATGTTATTTAACCTTGGTTAGGCCAATAATAGAATATGCATCCACCGTGTGGGACCCCTCAACTCAAGAAAACATTAAGAAACTGGAACAAACACAAAATAGAGCAGTGAGATTCATAACAAACGAATATTCACATTTGACTAGAGTAACACCATTAGTAAAATCACTAAACTTAGGAAGCCTTCAGGACAGAAGACTCAAAAGTAAAGTAGCAATTAAACATAAAACACTGAACCATAATCTTCAAATACAAAAACAAAATCTAATAAAATACTCTGAAAGACACAAAAATAAAGGCACATTCCTCGTCCCATATGCTAGGACAAATTTGTACAAATACTCCTTCTTCCCTAGTGCTATTAGAGCATGGAATGGATTGCCTGAGCTAGCCAGAAAAACCAGTGACTTGGCAGAATTTAAGTCATTGGTTAATATGCATGACTAAATGCTTTACGCGTAGGACGTAATGATCTTCTTTTTTGAAGTAACGTCTGTATTATATAAGTCCCGCGGGCCGCAGGTAATATATATATATTATATATATTTATATTATATATATATATATTATATATTTATTATATATATATATATATATTATATATATATATATATATTATATATATATATATTATATATATATATTATATATATATATTATATATATATATATTATATATATATAATAAATATATAATATATATATATATATATAATATAAATATATATAATATATATATACTAGACATATATTATATACTAGACATATATTACCTGCGGCCCGCAGGACTTAATTTGCGTATCACTGTCGATATAGTCACTGAGAGTGTTTTGGAAACCATTAAACGAAATAATAATGCTATAAGAAAGTGAATGCGTGAATTAAAAAATAGTATTAATGGAGCTATCAAAATAGCTAATCGACCTAAATCCATTTTTTAAAATAAAAACATTTGCTTGTAGGTCTACATATATTTAGATCTAGAGTCTAGATATTATTATAAAAGATGTAGACCTACTATTGTAAGTGTGAATTCAATGGAACGAGAAGCTTATTAATTATTGTATATTAGTATATGTAATATCCCCCATATAGAGTCTCATGTAGCCTACAGGTCCAATAGACTGTGTTTACTTAGCGGTGTGCACGACACATTAAGGGGTGACAAAAAGCGATAAAATATATTTTATAATCAAATCGAACGCATGAATGTAATTGTTTATATGACATTGTTAGTTTAATTTCACGTAGATCCAGATCTAGAATCTAAACAATTTGAATGCCACAGCAGTCTAGGCAATAAATAAAAACTTTTGAGCCTATTATAGTAAAAGACTATACACTTTGTTCTCATTCTCAGGCTGTGTTGCCCTAGATACTGTAGTATTTGACCTATATACCGCGCCATGATGAATGACGTGTCGTGAACACGTCTAATGTATATGTGTAATATGTGTAATGTAGCTATGTTATCAGGTCTAAATGCGCATAAGAAAATCTAAAAGAAAAAAGTAAATTGAAAATAAAGACTTAAAATTAAACCGAATCAATCAGTACCTGTAGGCTTATAAATGCTTTAAAAAAACACATTGGAAAGTAAATTGTATTATGTAAGTAGTTTATTAGTTTAATAATATGCCATTATAATGTGCGATATTATGACCTTTGACGTTCATTTCATTTGTATCACTACTCGATATGTCAAGATGTGTGAAGCTATTTACATTTAGAGCGAACGATTTTATGTAAACAAAATGTTTTGTAAACTCAAATTTGAAGGTTAATGTGCATCAAATAATGAAATGAATAGACACGTATTTGTATGTTCATGTGTAAAATAACAAAATTATGTTTTCTTGAATGAGAGCTAATTTTCATATCTGCTGCGCATGCGTGATCTCTCGGTCTTGTCTCATCATTTAGACACAGCATGTAAACATGACCTAGATTTATAAGGTACAATACTTTTATAGTGTTGGGCAAATTTTTTTTTTTTTTTTTTTTTTTGAGGGTCTTAAGTTTGTTTTAGGGCTACAATACATACACTACGGTCTAAGTTAGTACCCATGGAACATTTCTGCTAAGTTTTATCAAGATCGGTCAAACGGTTTTGATTTCTATACGGGGACATACTTTCTATTTTATATATTAGATATATATATATATATAATTATATATATATATTTATTATAGTAATCCTGTAGATCAGCGTCCCACGCTCACAAAGTACCGATAATGAGCCAGAATAAAATTTACTTCATATAATAGATGTAAATAGTGTTTTTAATAAATTTGGTTGTGAAAAATAACATTTATATTTTGACTATACATCAATAAAGTGCCTTAGTGACTTCAGTATGATCAGTGCGCTGCAATTTTTTTTTTTTTTTTGTAATTTACAGTGTTGCCAACTTGTAGCATTTTAAGGATACTTTTTTGGCACATTTTGTTTACGAAAAGCAGCTGCATGAGGGCTAAACAAATTATATAGTTAACTATAGAAACTATGGCTAAAATCTTGATAATGGATGGTTGGTTGGTTGGTTGTGAATGGCTGGATTGTTGTTTAACTTTTTTGATGGTTGGATGTGGTTGGTTGGTTGGTTTGATGGATGGCTTTGGTTAGTTGGATGGTTGGTTGGTTGGTAGATTAGTTCTGGTTGGATGGTTGGTTGGTTGTTGTTGTTTGACTGTATGGATGGGTGGTTGGTTTGTTGAATGGATGGTTGGTTGGTTTTTGTTGATTGGCTGATTAGATTGATGGTTGGTAATGGTTAGCTGGTTGGGGGGTTGGTTGATATTTTGGTTGTGGTTGGTTGAATGGTTGGTTCGAATTTTGGCTGTGGTTGGATGAATGGTGATGGTTGGTCGGTATGTTGGTTGGCTAGATGGATAATTGTTTTGTTGGCTGGTTAGTTAGTTTGATAGATGGTGATGTTTGGCTGGTATGTTGGTTGTGGTTGGTTGGCTAGATGGATAATATTTTATGATTGCTTTTGGTTGGATGGATAGTTGGTTGTTATTGGTTGGCTGTATGGATGGATGGTTGGCTGGTTAGTTGAAATGTTGGTTGTCGTTGTTTGTTAAGTTGGTTATGGTTCAGTGGTTGTGGTTGGTTGGCTGGATAGATTGATGCTTGGTAATGGTTTGCTGGTTGGTGAAGGTTTGTGGAGGTTGGTTGAATCGTTGTGGTTGGTATTTTGGCTTTGGTTGGTTGGATGGCTGGTTAGTTGGCTAGATTGATAATTGTTTTGTTCGCTGGTTGGCTGGTTAGTTGTGGTTGGTTGGTTAGATGGATGGTGATGGCTGGCTGGCATGTTAGTTGTGGTTAGTTGGCTAGATGGATAATTTTTGTATGGTTGCTTGTGGTTGATTGTCATTGGATGGATAGTTGGTTGTTGTAGGTTGGCTGTATGGATGGGTGGTTAGCTGGTTGGTTGATATGTTGGTTGTGGTTGTTTGGTAGGTTGGTTGGATGGATGGGTAGTTGGGTGGTTGGTTGTTGATTGGTTAGATAGATTGATGGTTGGTTTTTAGCTGATTGGTGAAGGTTGGTAGGTTGGTTGATAAGTTGGTTATGGTTGGTTGAATTGCTAGTTGGTATTTTGGCTGTGGTTGGTTGGATGGTTGGTGATGTTTGGCTGGTATGTTGGTTTGCTAGATAGATAATTGTTTTGTTGGATGATTGGCTGGTTAGATGTGGTTGGTTGGAGGGTGATGGCTGGCTGATATGTTGGTTGGCTAGATGGATACTTTTTTTTATTGATTTGTTGTTGTTTGTTATGGTTGGTAGGTTGGTTGGTTCTTTTGTTGGATGATTGGTTGGTGTGTAGTGCTTTGATAGTGCCAGTATACTAGCACTTGAGATGAAATTCTATTGGGAACAGACCAATTTTGCTCTGGCTAAAAACTGGGCCGTCCGGCATATTGCCTCATAGCCCCCCCCCTCCTATACAGATCAAATGACTGTCCAGACACGTACCCACTTAACTCTCAGAATTGATTGCGTGGTCTGACCTGGTCAACCACCACCATGGATTGTCGCAATCTGGGTGAGGCATTTGCTGCAAGACACCAAGGGCCTTCTCGGATTCCTCCCAATATTTTAAGTACTTCTCATATATGAGTGCTCGGATTTTTACCGTTGCCAGAAGAAACATGTTTGGTGCTTGTGGATTCGTAGCTGGATTCTTGTGAGGACGTATGCAGCCTCATTGCTTCTCATGCCTCATTATGTGGACATAGGTACGACAGCTTCAATAAATCGATGGATGTTATCTGCAGCACCGATTGCCTATTCTATTGTAGGTGAATCTCCTCTTCTGCCACCCATAGTGGCGATGAGACTGGAGCGAGAGTCCCTGACCAGCATGACAGTAGTCGCGCTGATTTCTTTGTTGGACATTCGAGCTTGAATAGCCTTGAACGCCATAGTTATCCCTGTAAGGTCAACGTCCAGAGAGCAGGCAGCATGTAGCAGAGAGCTTGCCTGGGTCAGTCCTGTCCACCAGGTAGACTACTAGGACCGCATACCCGAATCTAGCAGCACATATAGAACTAAAAGGAAATAAGAAGGTTGACACACTCGCCAAGTGTGGGAGAACAAACAATTAAACATTGCACTCTATCCAAAAGAAATTAAGAAACTAATAGTGAATAAAATAAATGAGAAATGGAAAGCTCTCATCTGAATCACAAGAAAGGTGATGCTTATTATAAGCTATCCCGACAAGATCAACATCTTATCTTTCGACTCAGGACCAGACACACTAGAAGAGACAACATATGTACTGGAAGCTCGAACTTGGGACCAGTGAAATATGCCCATGTGGAGTGTCACCTTCAAAAAAAAGTCCAGTAGGGAATCAGTGCCGAAGGCACCATTATCCCGTTGATTGTTAGAAAGGCTTTTATCCAACAACCAGGCCTGGACATGGGGCTCTTCACCCCTGTCCTGTCTGAGGGCTCCCAGCAGTGGTGGCCATAATGACTGGGCTAGAGTGGGCCGTACCATGTACACAGCGCACTGACCCCGTTCCTGGGCCCCACTCGCTATAAGTGTCAGAGAGCTGCGCTAACTATGGGGAGATATCCTCATATTCCTACACTGTAACCGCCACTATTCTGTGTAAGGACCGCCACTCCAGCTTAACGGCTAACTGATGACGCCCCCCCCCCCTTGTGGAATGGTGTGTCGGACTTGTTGGACGTGTGCGGGCATGTCTTCCATCCCAACTCCGAGTGAGATAAAAAAAAAAAAAAAAAGCTCACCCAGGAAATCCGCCAAGGGCCTGGTTCGCTACTGGTACTTAGCCTATCTAGTTCCACTACTAGATGTTTCCACGGTGGCGCCACGCTGAGGCGACGGGTAGCTGGAATTCTCCAGTGGAGAGTCACCAGAGAATACTGAACATGTACAGTCCTTCAAAACTGCATACCTTACCAAGAGGCCTGAACAAGACGCTAGCCCCAAAACACCCCAATAGAAAGAAACAATATGGAGAGCTCCCTGATTTGGAAACCACTGCACAGTTCATCTCATATATTGGTCTAGTCATCGAAACGCTCCAACATAAAAATGTGAACTAGGAGGAAGAAGAAGATTGGGCTTGTCTTAAAGTTGCCGCTAATAAACCTACATGCATCATTGATCTCTGAGCAGTACCTCTGTTATATGCACTACGCCATCTAAACAGGAAGCCGAGTAGGTTCGACTCTTCAAGAAACTGATGGAGCTAAGACCAATTCTTACTCCACAGAGTGTGATGTTAGATTTTAAGAAGTCAAATGCAGTAAGCACAGTATTCCCGGCGACAAGACTTGTTAGTTTTGTATTCCATCTTGGACAAAGTCTCTGACGTGAAGTACAAAATGAAAATCTTGCAGCTACATGCGCCCTATCGTGAGGATAAAAGAACGCAGTAAAGCTGCAAGCAAAGCAAAGTACCCCCAACTTAATTAATAGACGTTTCGCAGCTATTTTGCTAATGTATGGAGTTTCTACGTAACATTGCATACATTTTGACTTTGTGGAAGCCCTTTTCTGTAAATATGACAAATATGGAAGTATGCGTGCGTGTTTTTGAAGTGCCTTTTTAGAATATAAATAAATGTGATATATTATAAAATTATTCATTTTTTGCTTATTCTTTTTAGCTTGCATTTTATATTATACTGTAAAGAATATCACTTTCCAGACTCTAAACAAACTGCACTACACGACACTACCAACTCAAAAAAACTTGACAACTCCGGGCTCCAAAATAACGTAACAGTTGGATGTCCAATAAATCACAGCCAATGCTACAGAATTGGCAACACTTAACACTGACTAAATATATCACAGTATATAACTGTACCACCGTATCAAACTACACTGGCCTCTCCGCTTCGTTCAGGGCATGCACTAGGTTCCACTGTTCAGGACTGACGTTATACACACTGGGCTTGTTGTGTCTGTCTTAATCTCAGATCAAGATCAAGACATCGCCTCATACTCGCAAGGTGCCTTAGCTAATTCAACTGAATCTGCAACAAACTGTCGTAATGCGTTGTACAGAACTGATTCAACTGAACCAAGCCTTGTAGTGAATCGTGTTCGCTCTTTATATAGGGTCCCTGCTGCATTCCAGAAACTGACAGATAGTGACTCGACCATTCTGGTTGATACACCAGTCTATCGCTAGCCTGGGGCGATTTAGTCGGCTGACTACGCACTCACACAACTACCCATATCCACACCACCACCTAAGTTTTAACAATACCATATTTGAAATGCTTACTGCAAAATAACATGAAAATATTGATACAATTTAAAATATTTGATTGGCGATATTTTGTCTGGTCACCTGTGCGAATAAAGTGACCTGTCTACCGGGCTTTTTGCCACAACTGCTTGTAAAATGCTAAACATGTTTCGGATGTTCCTTCGGAGTTGAAGATAAATTACTTCTTAGTCCAAACGTCCCGCAGGACGACGGGGATGGGAGCGGGCAGGGTTTGAACCCGGGACCATCTATAAATCTGAACGACAGCCCAGCGTGCAAAAGGCACGACCAGGCAGCCATCCTGCTATAGAATGGTACACTATATAGAAGGATACAGACTTTCAGAATTTGGCGGCACAGACAAAAAAAAACGGAGATCTAATAGTTGTTGAGATTGATGAAACGAAAGACTTTCATTGGAAATAGCATAGAGGTTAGTGGAGGGAAGGACACTATGTGTTAGGAGTCGTTGTGTGTTGAAAGACTTTCATTGGAAATAGCATAGAGGTTAGTGGAGGGAAGGACACTATGTGTTAGGAGTCGTTGTGTGTTGAAATACTTTCATTGGAAATACCATAGAGGTTAGTGGAGGGAAGGACACTATGTGTTAGGAGTCGTTGTGTGTTGAAATACTTTCATTGGAAATAGCATAGAGGTTAGTGGAGGGAAGGACACTATGTGTTAGGAGTCGTTGTGTGTTGAAAGACTTTCATTGGAAATAGCATAGAGGTTAGTGGAGGGAAGGACACTATGTGTTAGGAGTCGTTGTGTGTTGAAAGACTTTCATTGGAAATAGCATAGAGGTTAGTGGAGGGAAGGACACTATGTGTTAGGAGTCGTTGTGTGTTGAAAGACTTTCCAAAAATGTGTTCTAGTTGTAGTGCCGCAACATAAACTATCTATACCACAATTGGCTGGAATGCACATAGTATATGACGTATTGGCTGCTTGTTGCTCATGTAGCAAATAGAAATAGTAGAGTTTACTGTCATTCTGTGAGAAAACATCAAGACAACTTCACACGCACAGAACATAGAGAATCTATGTATGAGACATCATTGATTAGCATGCATGACTAGATTGACACATGAAATGAATAGGACGTCTTTTTTAAGTAAGGGACCGTCTGTAATCTATAAGATAAGACAATATTTTTTATTTATTTTATAGATTATAATTTGGCCTATGGTAAAATAAGTATTAGTATAGGTTAAGAATGTGTTCATTCTTCAATTTTGTTATTGTTTAATTTTTCTTGATTGACTTAAATCTTAATATTGCGTACATTTACAGCCAATCTATATCTTGTATTATTCACTCCAGGCATAGATTCTCTTAATTAAACTGATTGCTGTATTAATTTAATTTTTGGAAAACTACGGGGGGGGGGGGGCATAACAGAACCTAAATATAAAGGTAAGAAATAATTAGTAATTATAATGGTAATTATATTGGCATCTAATAAATCTTGAAATAGATATAGATCTAAAACAGTTACTCTGCATATGAAAAATTAAGCCCTAAAAATATATAGGTCTACCTAGCCTGATTATGACTTTCTTTGAGACCTTGCTGTCTCTACTCATCTAACAAGCCCAATGCATGTAACACCAAAACTACCTGGTCAATCAATAATTGTTAGTCAACTTCCCCCCCCCCCCCTTTTGCTTTTTTTTTAGATACTTTTTTACATTGTCTCCACTCTTCTAGCATAATAAGTGGACATGGCATGGGAGGGAGGCTAACCCTTCCCCCACTTCTGATTGACTTTCTTTGAGACTACATGAACTTAAAACACAAACACACAGCACACAATTATAAGCCACATTCTTTATCTACATTATTGCAAAACATGCAACATAAACAATATAGTCTACCAATTAAATTGTTTTTAAAAACATTCATAAATTTTGCACACATGGTTCTTAGTTTATTTCAAAGCCTTATACCTGTTGTTTTTTGTTTGTTTAGCTGGTGTATCAATAGGCTTTTTGGGAAGTAGAAAGAGGACTAATCAAGAACAATCTGATCTAAACGTTTGTCACATGTCAATGATGATGATGAGGGAGTCTGGTGGGAATGTACACCTTGCTTTCTTATAGTTAGAATGTTTATTTTGTTTGGTGTAATGCACAAATTGTAAGACAAATTTCCATACGGACAGTAAAGATTATTATTATTATTACTCCAGATAAAACTGATGTTTTACAGTGAAAAAGGAAGCTACATGTGTTGAGAATGTAAACAAAATGGTGCATGTTCAATATTAATGGAAGCAGTTCTGCTGTAACCATTCAAATAAAGATGTTTTAGCAAGAATACTGCAGATGTTTGAGGAGCAAACTTTAATTTTTGTTACAGTATAATGTTACCATAACTTAAAAATACTATAGATCAAATTTGAATATTAATAATAATAGGCATCTCAATAACTCATCAGCACTGCTAATGGCTCTGTCTTTCCTTCCAAATATTAAGGATGAGTATAGCGTTTCACATTGCTACATAAACCCAATTGCGACCTGCATATTTTTCTGCATCTTGAGCAAACAAAGCCATTGTCCATCGGCAGTCTATTTAGGTTTTCCTTTTGTTCTTTTGAGCCTTTCTTCATTAAGGGTTTTTCTTTTTCTTTGGGTCTCTCTCAAATGTGTGAGAGCTCTCCAACTGTCTCTTTCAGAGGTCATCTGCTGCCAGCTACTTTCCTCTAGGCTAGTGAGGGTGAAAGGATGCCTGAGTTGATCTATATAGCATTTACAGGGGACACCTCTGTTAAGCTGTCCTCTTTTAAGCTTGCCAGAGAAGATCGCCTTTGGCATTCAGTCATTCCCATGAATGAAAAGTGTCCTACCAAGCATAGCTGTCGAAGGATAATTAGTGCTATACTGTTTACACCAGCAGAATGTAGTTATTTGTAATGTAGTCTTGCCAGTACATGCCCATTTTGTAGTGAAGGCACTCTGATAATGTCGAAGGATAATTAGTGCTATACTGTTTACACCAGCAGAATGTAGTTATTTGTAATGTAGTCTTGCCAGTACATGCCCATTTTGTAGTGAAGGCACTCTGATAATGTTCGAGGAGCCTTAAATGCCTTTGATAGCACACCCAGGTCTCCGAGCCTTAAAAAAGTGTGGTGAGAACCACTGTTTTATAATAGACTTATTCTGACATACTCTTAGTTTGAGGCAACCTAAAGTGCTGTTGGCCTTTGCGAAAGGGTTGTGGCGCATTGTTTGACACTGTGCTGCCCAGGTAAGTAGAATGGTCAACAACATTAAGAAGATGGCCATCTACATTGCTGGATTAGTTCCGATTGGGACTTCTGAAGCGTGATCTCTGTTTTTTTTAGGTTAATGGACAGATCAAACATGACCTCATGCCATGCTGGCATGGTCTCATTTTATTTAGCATTGCTCCAAAGAATATTGCAGAGTGTTAGAGAAAGCACAAAATCATGCTTC
Organism: Biomphalaria sudanica; assembly: GCA_036873155.1. Taxonomy (NCBI): domain Eukaryota; kingdom Metazoa; phylum Mollusca; class Gastropoda; family Planorbidae; genus Biomphalaria; species Biomphalaria sudanica. The sequence continues at coordinate 743,438 of JAZGLO010000656.1, forward strand.
ACACTGTTCTCTATAGAGAAGTGAGCTGATAGGTCACCATTGTTTCTGATTAGACCTTTTTCATATGCCCTTCAAGATTCACAGCTATTCTGAAGCAACTACATAAAAAATCTAGAATATAGTAAGAATATAGAGACAGTTTAGATTCTAGATGAATAGAACTAAACTAGATCTAATCAGAGATAATCTAGCTACCATCCACCATATTCAATGATATTCATTATTCTATATTAAATAGAACTTCATAATCACTAAAAAAGCTTTGTAAACAGAAGGAAAACCTATATAGAAAATTTAAAGCAACCAAGGCAGAAAGAGTTTACAAAAAGTATATAAAAATTAAACACCTAACACAAAAAGTAAGCAGACAGCTGCAGAGTGAATACATAAACAATGTAATATCTAAATATAACAACAAAAACCTATGGTCATACATTAAGTCTAAGAAAATGGAAACAACAGGCATAGCGCCATTAAAAGATGAACATAACATAATACATAATGATAATGAAACTAAAGCAAACATCCTAAACAAATACTTTGCATCAGCATTCTCAGCCCCAGGAGACAAAGATATATTTCTTAATTTGAACCAAGTAGACAACATAGAAGATTTAGTAGTACAAGAAAATGGAATTAAAAAACTATTAGCCAACACCAAACCAAATAAAGCGTCTGGACCTGATGGTATTCCAGCTAGATTACTCAAAGAACTAAGCAATGAGCTAGCCCCAGTGTTCAAAATACTCTTTCAAGCATAGCTTAACCAGGGCAGAGTACCAATGGACTGGAAAGAAGCTAATGTCACCCCCCTATTTAAAAAAGGAGAAAAATCTGATCCAGGAAACTACAGACCAGTATCACTTACCAGCATCACATGTAAAATACTAGAACACATAATATGTAGCAATATCATAAACCACTTAGACAAACATAATGTCCTCACCCCATACCAACATGGCTTTAGGAAATATAGATCATGTGAAACACAACTAATAGGACTAATTGATGATTTTTCAAAAGGTTTAGATGCTATCTTACTAGATTTTTCCAAGGCTTTTGACAAAGTTCACCACCATAGTTTGCTTAAAAAATTAAAATATTTTGGCATTAACGGTCCACTGCATCAGTGGATTAAAGATTTTCTGATAGGGAGAGAACAAACTGTAATAATAAATGGCTCTAAATCAACACCAATAACAGTAAACTCAGGTGTACCTCAAGGAACAGTCTTGGGTCCACTACTATTTTTAATTTACATAAATGATTTACCAAATTGCATTAGTTCAGGAACAAAAGTCAGATTATTTGCAGACGATTGCATAATATATAGAACAATAAAAACAAAACAAGACACAGATATTTTACAAAGAGAATTAGATGAATTACAGAAATGGGAATCAAATTGGAGCATGTCTTTCCACCCAGAAAAATGTCAGTTGTTAAGAGTAACAAAAAAACTAAAACAAATTAATTCCACTTATCTTATTCATGGCAAACCAGTAACACAGACTAAAAACTCAAAATACCTAGGTGTTATAATAAATGAAAAACTGTCATGGAATCCACATATTGATGAAACTATAAAAAAATCCAACAAAGCATTAGGGTTTATTAAAAGAAATTTCTATAAATCAAATAAGAACATAAAACTAAAATGTTATTTAACCTTGGTTAGGCCAATAATAGAATATGCATCCACCGTGTGGGACCCCTCAACTCAAGAAAACATTAAGAAACTGGAACAAACACAAAATAGAGCAGTGAGATTCATAACAAACGAATATTCACATTTGACTAGGGTAACACCATTAGTAAAATCACTAAATTTAGAAAGCCTTCAGGACAGAAGACTCAAAAGTAAAGTAGCAATTATACATAAAACACTGAACCATAATCTTCAAATACAAAAACAAAATTTAATAAAATACTCTGAAAGACACAAAAATAAAGGCACATTCCTCGTCCCATATGCTAGGACAAATTTGTACAAATACTCCTTCTTCCCTAGTGCTATTAGAGCATGGAATGGGTTGCCTGAGCTAGCCAGAAAAACCAGTGACTTGGCAGAATTTAAGTCATTGGTTAACATGCATGACTAAATGCATGACGCGTAGGACGTAATCATCTTCTTTTTTGAAGTAACGTCTGTATTATATAAGATAAGATAAGATAAGATCTTTGATATATTATTATAGTACGGTATATTAATAGATCTAATAGTATCTAGAGATTCTAGTGTTTCTCAAACTGGACACAGTATAATAAATTGTCTGTTTAGTGTCCATTGAAGATAAAACTATACTCTATTTGCGATTACATCCTTTCAAATCCTGTGTTGTCTGTTGGGATAAGTGAATGAATCATTAATTTTTATTACACCATTCACACATACATTGTAAAAACATTTTTGCATGTTTTTGTTTTCAGATTTATGATGCTGGCAATGCCTTTGAAATGAAACAAGTTCTCCTAATGAATGAAACTGAAGAAACTATTGGGTCTCATTGGATAGTGTGTGCTACATCATCAGTGTGCATCTATGAACCACAACAGTATGTCCATTAAGAAAAGTTTTATTCTTAATACTAGAAAACTTAACATTGAATTTTACATTTATTTGAAGCTTCTTTTATAAATAAGCATCTTTTTTTTTTTAAAAACATTTTTAGTGTTTTGATAAAAAGATGGTGTGTAGCTCAATTGCATAAATGCCATTAGATGTTAGGTTGTTTTTTTTACAAAGCTTCTATCAACTCTGTAAAAAGTTTGGGAGCTAAACCCTGTAATTTTCAGATAATTTCAGTAATTTTCGTATAGACTATTTAGGTACTATTTTTTTTAAGACAAAAAATTTTTGTTACATTTTCTATCAATTCTATCTAAAAATTGTTAGGCTTATCATCTTAAGTAATCTTTGACTAAATCTTCACTTTTTATTTGATTTTTTAATTATTTTTTTTGATTATTATTGTTTAAACAGGCTCTAATTTAGCTTAATTAAGCACCCTTGTGATAATAACTTTTTTAGTAAGAACATCTAAACATGTGTGTTTCTACAGCATTTATTTGATTGATCATGCATGGACATATAATGGTAGCAGTGCAGAAGATGACCTTAAAAAAATACCTGGATTGCTTGAAAGAATGGCAGCCTTAATGGATACTGAGACAGAAACTAAAACCAAAAAAGAGCTTATTGACACAGTTTTAGAAACAATGTGGCAGTATGTAGATTTTTATTTCTTTTTTTAACTCTGGTTAATTTTGGAAATGCTATAAATGAATGGACTATTCATCAAACCCACTGTACTCAATTTAAAAGCCTAAATGTAAATCTATGGATTGGTAGCAAGTTTTCCCATCATTGTCCTCTCATGTTTTTCCCTAAGTGAAGATCATATAAGTATTATCCATCACTTAACCTAGCGAGACTTAGTTTACAGGAATAAGTATTGTAACTGTCTTATCATAGAGAATTGACATTTCCATTTCTATTTATTTCAGATTTAACCAGACGTATAGATTTGGAAACTTTGAACTGGTAATATTATTTTTTTGTGTGCAATAGTGCACAATAAATTCATATTTATTTTGGAATATTAAATAAATAAAAAGAATTGTTTATAACTTATTAGAACTACTCATTAATTTCAAAATTCTCATCTTTACATGAACAAAATAATCTAGTTCTTTTTATTCAGTGAAATGATTTTCCTTATTTCTCTGTATATTATTATTATTTTATTCTGAATTGAAAAAAATTTATATTAAATTTGTATATGCAAATAAGTAAATATATATGTTATCTTTTTTTTTTTTTTTGGTAGGGTTCTGATGATTCTATGCCTAAATGGTATATTATGGATGAATTTGGTAGTCGTATTCGTCATTCCGAAGAACCAAATTTTCGTGTGGTACCTTTCTATCATATCAATTCTGGATTAGTTTACTCTATCATGTGGCCAGTCAGAGAGATTGAAGTAGGAGGTTGGTACAAGATACGTTCAAAAACTGTTTTTTTTTATTCATTGTTTGACAATTGTTATTTGTAATTTTTAAAAATAAAAATAACTGTCTTTGCAACAGATGAAATTACCAGAGATTATATTGAAGGTGAAACAAATCCAACTGTGAGATTAGCTCGACTGATGCCTTGGGAGCCTGTAGATCTAATGCACATAAGCTACACACAGGAGGAACCAAGCCTTGAATATTTCTCTGTTAGTTGCTTTATTTTGCTTTCTATAAAGTTATTCCTATTTAAACTTTTTTTGCTAATTCTCTACGGCATAGATTGCACCAGTGCTTATTTCTTGGCAGCATTAAATGATTACAAGAAGAAGCAGACAACTAGATGCCTAATAAAGAAGAAAATATTTGCGTACAAACATAAATACTACAAGTTGATCTGAATCTTTAGAAGTACAAATTAAAAACTTAGTCTGAATTTGTTCAACAGTTTGTCACTATTATTTTCATTAATAACATTGAACTATATTTTATCCTTGTCCTTATATATTTGCAGAGCTACACACTAATTGAAACACAGCCATTTCCCAATATAAAGTTTATAGGACCAAATGAAAGCAAAAAGCTTAAAGTCTTTTTAGAATATGATAAATTTTCAGCACATTTAACTGATCCAAGGTTTGAACTTGTAGACAATCCAGATGATGCTGACATACTTTGGTATTTCCAACACTTTCACCAATTTTAGTAAGTTGGCTGACAATTATTTCAGAATATAAACACAATTTTTTTATTTCATGTTTTATTTATTTATAAACTTATGTGTAAATGTTGATTTTTATGTTAGAACTAGTGCATTAAGCAATGGGATTATTGTTTTAAGTTTTTTTTTTTATGTTATTTTTTTATGCATTTCAACTTTTGCTGAAAATGTTGAATTTTATTCTTATGATTTGTAAATATTAATTTTAATGTTTTTTTTGTCTGATAATTATTTTACTTTGTTTATACAAATGTATATTTGTGTAATCCCTTCAGTGAATTTAGTTTATCTCGTCCGAATTGTATGGTCAACCAGTTCCCTTGTGAGAATGTCATTACTGTGAAAGATTTGCTGGCTGTAGTTGCAAGGAGAGCAGCAAAGCCCATCAAAGCTGAAACATTGAGTTCAAATCCTAAATGGATGCCAGTCACATATAATTTAAAAACAGAGTTAGCAAAGTTTGTTTCCTACTACCAACATCGAGAGAAGAGGTCAGTTGTTTCTTTTTCCATACATGTCAGTTACAGTGAAGTTATTGTTGCATTGCCTTTTAAGTGTTACATTTTTCTTATCATTGAATATTTAGGGGTCTTGATAATTTTTGGATATGCAAACCTTGGAATTTAGCCCGTGGACTTGACACTTACATTTCCAAAAATTTAGCACAGATTGTACGATTGCCTGATTCTGGACCTAAGGTAAACTATAGAATTTTTAGTGAAAAATATATTTTTTTTTAATGAATTGAAATATAGAAAATGTCTACCATAGAAAAAAAAGTTAATTATATATCAAGTGTTGCAAATGAAACTTGTATTACAAAATCAAAATATTAATTTGCAAGGCGCAAAATTTTTATATATTTTTTTTAAAGATGTCCAGTTTTAGTAATTTGCAATTGTATTTTTTAAATGTAAACAGAATTTTAAAGGTTTTTTTTTTTGTAGGTCATCATGAGCCCACTTATTAAGAATTTAATGTTTTTCTTTGAGTGACAGTAGACTAACTATTTGTATTTTAGTTTTGGTGTGTCTACACATAAAAAAGTAACTAATTAATTTTAAATGAAATTTTTAATTTCAAATTTGGTCTTCTATTTCATATTTATTCATTGATTAACATGCATGACTAGATGGACACATAAAATGGGTAGGACATAATTATCTTCTTTTTTTTTGAAGTAACATCTGCAATATACATTTTAACTTCTCTGTTTCATTCACTAGTTAGTTGTTAAAGCTGGTTTAATTTATCTTCACCATAACATTGGTGAACACTCATGGGACATTTTTTAATTTTTTTTTTAGGTTGCTTGTAAATACATTGAGAATCCTGTACTTTTTCATCGATCTGATGTTGAAGCTGATGTGAAGTTTGACATTAGATATATGGTTTTGTTAACAAGTATAGAACCTCTACAGTTATTTACTTATCAAGTCTTTTGGCTGAGATTTGCTAACAAGTAAATTTAATTCCATTCTCTTCTCTTTTACATTTAAGGGTTGCACATAGATTCAAATGGAGATTTAAAAAAAAAAAAGATGACTACTTTTTTACATTTGATAAATACAAATATTTATGAGGAAATGACTTTGATTTATAAAGCTTCATTTATCTTTCTCTTTTTTAAAATTAACTTTAATAAAATGATATTTGATTTAATTAATTGTATTTTAAATTATCTAGGCCATATTCTTTGAATGATTTGTATGACTATGAGAAACACTTTACTGTAATGAACTATGTTGAAGGAGCTGAGACGAAGCTCAAACAGATGCATTATAATGACTTTATTCCTGAATTTGAGAAGCAAAATGAAGGCTTTTTTTGGAAGGATATTGAGGTAATTTATTTGTTGATGTACATAAATAATTTAATCTGATGATAGCTTGAATTATGCCACACAATTATTGCTTTTTTTTTGTTTAGAAACTTAGAAATTAAGCCTCACATTTGCATCTTTGACTTTTATTTACTTTAATTTTGTATGAAGATTTGTTTTGTAAATTTTGACTTACTTTAAAATGAGGTGAGATAAATTTAGACCAGCAACAGTTACAAATATAGCTTTACTTTTAACTATATCTTAAAAAAAGACAAGAAATTCTTAAGCATAGACAAGACGACTAAGAAAATTTATGTTGGAAGATCCTTGCAAACAAATCTCTTGGCATTGGCATGAATGACACTCACATAAAATAGTTGGACCCATGCGTGCATCTTCCTCTAATAGTACCAAAAATTATGTCCTCTTTTTTTCAACTTCTTAAGTTTTTCCTTTGATCCCATAAGTATTTAATATTTGATAGGTTACAAACGTCTTGAAAAGAATGAAAGAAATAAAATAATTGCATCCATTTTTTCACATTCCATCTTTATCATAGAGGTTTAACTTCTGCCTTTATTTATTTTTTAATATGGAAATACCAACATGCATTGTACTAATATACAATGTTGTGATTTGACATAATGCTGAATTGAATAGATCTAAAACTGGGATGATTGTTTTGTGGATATTCCTTGCTCCCATGTAAATGTAACACAGCCCCTTAATGAATAAAGCACAAATGATAATCCAATAATTAAAATTCTTAAACTTTAAAGTTGTGCATTGGCAAATTAGCATTGTGACAAATGTTTTAATATACTCTATAGTAAACAAGGTGCAATACAATACATTAAAAAAAAGCATTTTCTGGAGGACTATAAGTAACTGATGTATTTATCGTAGGAACAATGAAAATGCCATTAATGTCTTATTTTTAGTAGTCCTGCTCACTTTCTTAATATTAATGTGATGGAAAAACAACAACTAGTTCACATCCTAAATAATGAATAAGTAATTTATATCATGTATACTGTAATATTTAATATATAAGGCTAATATATAAACAGAAAAATATGTATTTAAATTATTTATAAATAATTAGTGTTGTGATATAATTTAAAGAAACCACGTTAACCACATGCAAGCTCACACAGATGCTTGAAACATCAGACAACTTCACAAAATGTTCCAATAAAACCTAAAAAGTATATACAAGTGAATATGTTGCCTTTTGTCTGTTCTATTCAGTCTCTAGTGTTACTCTTCCATTAGTCTGAAACCTACAATTGTCATTTCCTGTCTAACCCTAGCAACTCTTTTTGGTTCTAGACTACTACACACCAAAAAAAAAACTTAATTCTACTAGATCTGTCACATTTGAGCTATGTTTTAATTGTAATGTTTGATTGTTTTTTTTCTCTCACCAAAACTAAACCATGTTTTTGTTAACAGAAGGATATCTTCTCTATGATTAAAGAACTCTTCCAGGCAGCTACAAAACTCCCAGCTCCACAAGGCATTGGTAGATCTCCACAATCTCGTGCTATGTATGCAGTTGATTTAATGCTGGCTTGGGATACAGATTCTTCAGGTATTTTGTGATGCTTTGTGGATTTCTAAAATTGTTTATAATTTTTAAATAGGCCTACTATTTAAATCAAATAAGAAACTGCAACATAAAATTCTTGGCCTTGATCACTGACTGATAATTACTGGTTCTTCCACTTACTGTGGACAATAACATTATTACTTTCTGAGTACATGGAACAATAAGCCATTTTTTTCGCAATTCCGATACAATATGTTTTTTAAAGCCAACATTTAAAGCACTTACTAACATTTTTTTGGTTCTGATCTTTCTTCTGTTCCAGTTTTATAATTTATATTTATTTTCTACACATATATAAATCTAGATCTAAATCTGATTCTCCTGTAGATCTAGATAATTGTCAGTGTGAATGTGATGGATTATTTTTAAGTCAGTGTGATTATCAAATGTGTTTTTACTAAGAACATGAAACAATTGTATGAAAGCATGTGTGTATGTGTGGAGGCGCAGTCGCTGAGCAGTAAAGCGCTTGGCTTCTGAACCAAGGGTCCCGGGTTCGAATCCTGGTGAAGACTGGGATATTTATTTTCGGGATTCTTGGGCGCCTCTGAGTCCACCCAGCTCTAATGGGTACCTGACATTAGTTGGGGAAAATTAAAGGCGGTTGGTCGTTGTGCTGGCCACATGACACCCTTGTTAACCCTAGGCCACAGAATCAGATGACCTTTACATCATCTGCCCTATAGACCACAAGGTGTGAAAGGGGAGCTTTACTTTTTTTATGTGTGGAGAAAACTACTAGAGTTTGAAATGTAATGACTGTAGTTAATGATAATGTGTAGCATAATTTTAGAATAACTAGATCTACAAGTACATCTCTATTTAAAATCAAACCAAAAATTAAAAACCACAAAAATTGTCAAGTAAATATAGGGACCTACTAAAAGTGTGTGTTTTTTTTTAATGTAGGCCTAGTATGTGGAGATGTGTTAATCTATATAACATGTGTCCTTAGATCTAGGACTTACAAAAAAAAAAAAAAGTATAAAGAGTGGATTAAATTGCAAATAGTGATGTTTCTTCTTTCCAACTGTTCCACTTCAATGATTTATTTATCAGTACTTCTATAATATACAGTAAAAAAATGTATGTATTGCAGAGCATTATTATATGCTAGGATGCAAGGGAGGATTCAAAGAAGGGTGTGCTTTGTTTAAAACTGCATTACTGGCATTTCAAAAAAAAAAATGGGGCAGCCTAAAAGTTTGTGATTAGGAATCGGGGCTTTCTATTAGAGGACGACAAAAAATTATTTGACGTCATTGTAATTCTGGCTGAATAATAAAAAATTAAAAACTATTCAGGTCAAACTAACCAGAAATATGTCATGGTTATGCACGTTTGGAATTCAAGCTCAAGGGCCTAAGGAGTGTGTGGTTTGTTTGTTTGTGTGTGTGTAGGTCAGCTGTTCCACTGGAAGATACAAGGACCAAAAAGTGTTGGGGGGAGAGGCATGTATTGTGTGTGTGTGTAGGTCAGCTGTTCCACTGGAAGATACAAGGACCAAAAAGTGTTGGGGGAGAGGCATGTATTGTGTGTGTGTGTAGGTCAGCTGTTCACTGGAAGATACAAGGACCAAAAAGTGTTGGGGGGAGAGGCATGTATTGTGTGTGTGTGTAGGTCAGCTGTTCCACTGGAAGATACAAGGACCAAAAAGTGTTGGGGGGAGAGGCATGTATTGTGTGTGTGTGTAGGTCAGCTGTTCCACTGGAAGATACAAGGACCAAAAAGTGTTGGGGGAGAGGCATGTATTGTGTGTGTGTGTGTGTGCGTACAGCGGCATTATAATATAGGAAGACAAGAAGGCTACAACTGATAAGCCTAAGAAGTGTTTGTAGATACTCTATATGAGGGGTTTACGGTCATGGTGCAGCTCTGGTATCTGCTCGTATATTTTTCAAATTTGGTGTTTAATTAACACTTGCTTAGAAATACTTTAAGTACTTTTTTTTGCTAAATACTTCCAAATACAGAACTAAGTAGATTAAGTACATTTATGTGTGTGTGAATATTCAGTCTTTTTTCTTTTCCCATTAAAAAAATGTCTAAGTACAAATGTTGATCCAAAATATTGTCACCATTTACATTTCTCTACATTATTATGACATAGTTATTAGGAAGATAAGAGAGTGCTTTGGATGTTCAGTCTTTAAATCTAGTTTCAGATTCACTCATTAGGACCATTCATTGTCTGTGCTTGCTACCAAACCTGAAGCCCATGTTGAACTAACCTTCTTGTGTTTTTGCTTCCCTTGTCATAACCTAAAACTGCTTGCAGTTGAACCTTTATATCTGTATATCAAACCTTCATTCATTTTACTCTCATTTCACAGGTAACAGAGTGGTGCAGCCAATGCTGTGTGAAGTCAATTTCAGTCCTGACTGTGCCAGAGCATGCAAATACCACCCATCTTTTGTCAACGATATATTCAGTGTTCTCTTTCTCAATGACACAGATAACAAACATGTTGTAGAGTTGTGACCTCAACACATTGTTTTTGTTTACTAAGTTTAATAAAGCCTAAAACAAAAGACATACAAAATATTGTTGTTGTTTTTTCTCTATTGATATGCATTAATGTTAATTTTATGCTTTTTGTTTCCTGGATATTTGTTTACATGATTCAATCTATGTGAATGATTTATTTAATTTACTAGGGTAAGAAAAAATAAATGCAAATTTTTTTTTCCAAGTTGTGGTTTGGCTCATTTTAATTTTTTTTTACACAATATTCTATTTCAATGAAACCAAAGTAGAATATAACCACGAAGATTACCATTGCTTCTCAGTCGGAACTTAAAGTTAATAAAAAGATCCAAGAAGGTTTGAGCAAGTTAAATAGTAAACAATTGTTTTTGACTTTTAAATTATTTGTGTTCACGTGTGGCTATGCCACTTTTAGAGAACGGATGGTAGAGTGGTTAAATGCTTGGATGCCAATTTGAAAGTTATAAGTTCAAGTCTTATTAAAAGCAGTAGGGTTTTTATTTTTGTGAATTCTGGGTATGGTCTGATGATCATTTAGATTGAACTGAGTACCTGACCTCAGCAATTGCTTTGGTTCCTGTAGGAATGGGACAACCCTTCTCTCCCCCCCCCCCCCCCCTTATCCTTTCCATTTGATATTTACAAATGATTCCCCTATATATTACTTTACCTGTTCAGGCCCGCTCCACTTGCTGAATTTTAAATTTGGGAAGTTACTAATAGCAATACATAATTCCAATTTAAACACATAGTTTTATGCTAAATTAAATGCTAGAAGCCACTGAAATTGTGTTTTTCTATTATCTATCATTCTAAACTCAATTAATAAATCGATTTAGAATCACTTTTCATGTGTTTTTTTTTTTATGTGGTAAAAAAAAGGAGGGGGGTTTAATTTTTTATCATTGAAAACATTTATAGCCTTTTTTAATTGGAATTTTGAAATAATAAGGTTCTTGATCAGTGGCGTCAATAGAGTGGTTGTCACCTGGTGCTGTCAACTCACCCCCCCCCCTAAAAAGAATTCATATTTTTTTGTTTGTTTAATAATACACACTTTATAATTAACTACATTAATTGGTTGTTAAACAACTATAAAATGAGTGTCAATAATATTGTGAAATTTGGTTGTTACTATTTATCTATAGTTCAATTTTGCAACAATGTAACCTTAAGTAAATTACAGTGTTTTTTTCATTTCTGGATTTCAAACTTGAAAACGTATCAATCACTTAAAATTAATTTCTTTAACAATTAAATTTTTAATAAATTTGCCAGTTGTGAAAGTGTCGTCTGTTCCATTGTCGAACGGGTTATGCTTTTGGTAAAGAAAAAGTTGGATTAGCCACCAGTTTGTCAAAAGTTTAAGGGTATGCCTACTTTTATGAAACTTGAGCTTTCTGGTACATCTTCCTCGCAAATAAATAAATAAAGCAAAGATAGGTAAAATAAAAGACATCTGGCAATAGAACTTAACCTGTAAAAGGCTATAATTTTAGAACGAAAAAAATGACTTCCATTGTACCAACATTTTAGGCAGAAGCATCTATTAAATAGCTTTACCGTTGCTTCTTAAAATTTCCTGTATTCCTCCATGGCTCCATACACCGAAGCAGCATTGTTTATATTCCTGAGCTCGACATATTGTAAAGTCAAGCTAACACGAGCCTAACCCTCTTTCTAGACATTTTAAGATATGAAGTAGATCTCATCAGCTTTTTTTTCTCCCTTAAAATCTTAAAACGTCTGAATCTGATGCGTGTGTGCTGTGTCAGGTATGCTTTCATACAAAATACAAAGGTGCTTACAGCAATTTGGACTCTTCTAAGTAAATGTCTATCTTTGACTTGGTTTTCTAAAACATTACAAAACTTTTCAACATTATAGATACACTTTCAGTTATGGGTTTTATCAGTTTTATCAACACATTTCCATCATCTTATGGAAGCTTTATATTCAATAAAGGCTCGTCGTTAATATGGTCACGAAATGTCAAATATTCTGATTTTATAGAAACAATCTGTGCAATATATCCTCCCTTCTTTACACCAATCATAGCCAGTTGATGAACAACTGAAGAGAACATCAAACTATTTTTCCTTGGCACAGTCTTGGCTCAGCAGCAAAAAGCTGGCTAGAAGAAGAAGAAGTAGCATTTACTCTCCACGGCTTGGATTATTCTTTCAGCCTTAGCATTCAGTGTTCGACTTTCACAAACATATAGAAAACAATGACTGTAATAGTGGCGATAAATCGTTTTCCTTTTACTTGGAAGTTGATGTTACTCTTCCAGATTTTCCACAGTTTACATATGACAGCGGGGAAACACAACAAATCGTTCAGACACTATTTATTCACCGACATAGCCTATTATTCACCCGACAATTCTTTCACCCGACTATTTTTTTCACCACAACTGGTTCACAAGACCAATCGTTCACTGACCATTGGTTCCCCGACAAATCCTTCACCGAAAAATCGTTCACTGGATAGTTACATAATAGGCCTATATATTGTTAATATTATATTCTCGTTGCGTGTTTAAGATAAGAGATACATAATTTTTATTGTCCCAATCAAATAGAAATTCATTTTGACTACAATTGACCACCTCAGCGTAACTACTGTAGCAATAACAATACAGAAGCAAGTACAAACAACATTCACACACGAAACACATGCACTCGCATCCCTCGTTAATCTTCGGACTCGAATACTCCCATTTGTAGAGCTATGTGTACCGCTAGGTCAATTTCTTTTTTATCTGTGTTAGTTAGCCCTTAGATCGCTACGTTTAGATTGTCATGTATGGAAAATGTCATTGTTTAATATTTGATTTTCCTAGAGATTGTCGCACTTTTATACTGACAGCGGTCTGGAAACTTGATGCCTGTAACTTATCTAATGGCTTTATTCACATTGCAGTAGCGTAGTCGTTTTGTCATTTTGTGAATTTTATCTGTGATATAGTCCTAGGCCTAGATCTAGAATAAACACGAAATAGAAACAAAATGTGTAAGGGGGGAAATATGGAGGAGGGTAAATGGAGGCATTTTATTCGGATGGGCAAAAAAAAAAACGAGAGACTTAGAGAGAGAGAGAGAGAGAGAGAGTATGTATGTAGTATGCGGGAGTCTCTTTCAAACTGTTCAATGGTGGAGCAATACAAAAATTAAATAAAATGAAGTTTCGGTTCAAATGAATAACTGATAGAGAGATGTACACTTTACACTAAAGTTTTAATTACATTTTCCATTTCACTTGTGTGATATATTCTGTACACTTTACACTACAATTTGAACTAGCCTACATTTTCCATTATTTGAATTTTGTGAATTGCTATAGGCCTACTAACTTTTTCATCCTAGCCAAACACGACTATCAGCTAGTAAATGTGACTAATAGATGTGGCTGTATCAGTTGATCATTGTTGAGTCTTCGTATTTATACTACACCTTGCATCTTTGGACTAAACAAGACAATAGCGGCTGCTATAGTTGTGTTGTTTTTTAAGTGTTCTATAAACTATGCTATCCGGTGACCCGATAAAATAGCGCGGACAAAATAGCACCAACAAAATAGCGCGAAACTTCCGACAAAATAGCGGAAGACAAAATACCGCGGACCTGTATATGGTGTGTATAAATGTACGGATTTTAATAAGTGAAGGTCCTGTCACCATTTTGTGTTGTGGCCTCTATCTTTTAGATGTATGCCTAATGTTATGCCCTATTTGCAGAGAAAGAGAGCACTTAAACATTTTAAATCATTCTCCTTTTTACTATATGTAAAGTATTTCTTGCAAAATGATTTTTTTTTAAATTCGGCGCTATTTTGTCGGGGAACCATGCTATCCCTATTGGAATCAAGAAGAGACCATCTTGAGATGCTATGAGCAAAACAACATATACAAATACCAAGTCAAAGAAATCTGCAACTTCTTGAACACAGCTGACGGAATCATTTAAGACGAAGTATAAGTTGCGCTTAGCACAGTGAGTATAGAGCGCAAGCGGCTAGTTTTGATGAAGAAATACCTGAAGGGTTAAGGCCATTGTACTATCCACTCTCGGAAACAATCATCATCTGTGCCTTGACTTTCGTCGTAGGGGGCGCTGTGAAAGTTTGCGTAACCAAATCACTCCACTTTTCCCCGGTCAGCAGCTGTTCTTAGCAGGATATCAAGAGAGAGGTCGGTCCATCCTTTTTCGTGCTCCCTCCACTGTATCTTGAAAAATTACTTTTGATAAATAGCCATGTCTCACAATCTGACCAAACCAGCTCAGCTTTCGTCTATTCACAGTATGGACGGGTCTTCCTTTTTGCCTGCCAGAATGTTTACTTGTAAAAGTACAAACTATTTGTCTTCTTTTCTTGGTATCTGAAACCCAACATTTTTCTGTTATCATCATCATCAAACTCCATTTGAGTGAGGGCTTGATAGGCTTAAATCCTCTCTTGCAAAAGCCCTGGACAGAAACCTTACTGTCTTGCGTAGTGCATTCATGTCACCATACAGGTCGAGAATTTTTGGTTTCCCAGACCTGTCGAGACGGAGATCAGCAAGTCTGGGGCAGTCATACAGAATATGAGGCACGGTTTCCTCTTCTTCCCCCCAGCGGGGGCACCGTGAATCGAAGTTTGGTCATAGCCGTGAGGAATATGAGCCAACAGGACAGTGGCCTGTCCTGCACTGTGCTATAATAGCTTGCTCAGGCCTGGACCGCCTCCACTACGGGGAAGTCGGGTCAGGGCGCCTCGTGCGCTCCCAGACTCCACGGGCTTTTTTGGGACTTGTCCCAGCACTCAAACCACTTTTCCATTTGCTTTTTGAATTTTAGCCAGAGCATGATGAAAACTTAAACCATGTTCAGGCAGATGATCATCTGCCCAGGTTCTATTTACAAATGCCATGAGCACGGCCCTTCCTTTGCCCCCTACATGCTTGAGCATTTCGAGGTGATACCATCAGGCCCGGGAGCCTTTTTGAGCTGGCATTTCCTTATGGCAGCATTAAAGTGGCCTTGATGTTGATTTTAGAAAGAGTAGCAGTCAGTAATATTGGAAGATTGTCACTACCAATGTCACCGAGTAGTTATGACATAATTCAAGTTAGAAGAGACTAAAGAAAGATATTGTGATAGTGAACCATTGCTAGCATGCAGAAGAGTAGGAGGAGAGTGTTTGTTTTGCAAAAGAAAAAGGTTAGTAGAATTGCACAGGTCATAAACTTTTTTACCAGACAGATCAGTGTCATCATAGCCCCAGGAAGGTGAATGGGCATTTAGATCTCCAGCTATGATAGTGTCTACAGTTAATGTCTCTGACATCTAAAGCCGGTTCTTGATTTGGCGGATTATAAACATTGATACACTTGAAGCGTCTATTATTTTTCCAAATTTCTAGCACCAAAGTGTCTGTCCTCCCCTGACTCAAGTCTGTGGGCACTTTCTTGGCGACCAGAGCATTAGCCACCAATGTAACCAGGCTTCTGCAATCCCCACAGGAGCAGCGGAAAACAGAGTACCCGGGTATTGAGACACTTCTTTTTTCACCAATCAGGCATTCTTGTAGTAGAGCAACATCCACACACTCTTTGTGGAGCAGATTAATTATTTCAAGTGTCTTTGGAATAGGTCCTCTGACGTTACATTGAAGGACTTATCTTATCTTATATAATACAGACGTTACTTCAAAAAAGAAGATGATTACGTCCTACGCGTCATGCATTTAGTCATGCATATTAACCAATGACTTAAATTCTGCCAAGTCACTGGTTTTTCTGGCTAGCTCAGGCAACCCATTCCATGCTCTAATAGCACTAGGGAAGAAGGAGTATTTGTACAAATTTGTCCTAGCATATGGGACGAGGAATGTGCCTTTATTTTTGTGTCTTTCAGAGTATTTTATTAAATTTTGTTTTTGTATTTGAAGATTATGGTTCAGTGTTTTATGTATAATTGCTACTTTACTTTTGAGTCTTCTGTCCTGAAGGCTTTCTAAATTTAGTGATTTTACTAATGGTGTTACCCTAGTCAAATGTGAATATTCGTTTGTTATGAATCTCACTGCTCTATTTTGTGTTTGTTCCAGTTTCTTAATGTTTTCTTGAGTTGAGGGGTCCCACACGGTGGATGCATATTCTATTATTGGCCTAACCAAGGTTAAATAACATTTTAGTTTTATGTTCTTATTTGATTTATAGAAATTTCTTTTAATAAACCCTAATGCTTTGTTGGATTTTTTTATAGTTTCATCAATATGTGGATTCCATGACAGTTTTTCATAGTTTTAGTATCAGATTTAGAAATTTGTGGATCATGTTGCTTTATCTTTCCAGCTAAATTAGCACGAGGGGCACTTACTTTCCCAGAATGAGGTGTTAGGTTGATTTTTTCTGAGACTTGTGTTTTTTTGTTCGTTTTTGGGAAAAAAGATGTTATCAGGGTTTGTGTGTTGGGAAGAACGGTAACTCTTTTTTCACAACGTGGCCTGTTCTCCCTTGTTACCAACGTTGCGAGTCAATTAGTAGCACATTTTTCGATATCAGGCCTAACGCCCTTTACCTGGCTAGCGGAGCCTCTTAGGTCTGCTCAGACACGGTTTTCTTTTTATTTATTCTCGACATAAGTATGGGTTCCTCAAGGGGGAGGGGACTTGGGTCGCCCCATAGAGCGAGCAGTGAAAACAGTCCAGACATTAACATTGGACTATAAAACGATCAAAAGGCCGGTTAATTCAGCCACTCGTAAGTGGAGTTAGGCAGGAGACCTTTTTTTGTAACCACCAGTTTAGAGCCCGCAAATTTTAATGGCTTAATCCTTCACTCGTCTCCAGGGCGGCGGCTGATCAGTTCAGCATTAGCTTTAGACCCCGACGGACACAATCTCCACACCAGATGAGCGTGCAGGGGTTATGTCAATCAGAGCTTAGCATTTTCCCCAAACCTCATCAGCAAAACTCTGCACCAGGAGAGCACGAGAGCCTGCTAGGAAAGTTGGAGCTCCTGCAACGTTAGCCCTTTTCGAAACACCATGAGAGCAAAGGGTGAACTTACTCCAGTTACCAGAGGACACCACGAGGAGGTCGGCGGGCACTGTCCCCCAACATTTTTTTTTTGTAGCATTTACTTTAAAGGCTTGAAATATTCTTTCAGCCACAGCGTTCAGTGATAATCTTTCACAACATATTGGAGTACAGAGACCACTAGCGAAGAATACGGTTTTAATTTTACCGGGAAGCTGATGTCACTCTTCCAGATTTTCCACAGTTTGCTCATGGCAGAGGATTCCATGCTTAAACGTTGTTTTTTTTCTCTTTTATTGATCCTTCATCTTTTTTTACGATTGACCCTAGGTATATAAATGAGTCAACTTCTAATGTTTGGCAATTCAACAGTGTGCAAGATCTCGAGCTATCAGTGGCGTCACTAGGGAAGTGAGGACGGGAGTTGGAACGCACCGGATGCGTAGCCAAGGGTGTTGGAGTTGTGGAATTTTGTGACTGATTTTTTGCTTTGATTTCTATACAGTACGGCCCATAAATTGTATATCATATGATGGGACTCCAATTATAGGCCTATCTGTTCTCAAAATCATTATGTTACTTTTTAAAAAATAATGTATCGATAACTGAATGCATGCTCTATATCTTTAAAAGAAATATAGCTCTTATGTTGCTTTTTAATCGCTAAATTTGTAGGCCCTAAAAAGAAAAAACCTACTAATAGCACAGTCTACGGATGTAGGCTATTGCATTTTAAAAAAATGTTTTAGATTCATTTAGTATTACACTGTAGTCTGTAAAAGATGTTTTTAACATGACGCTCATATAACCCCTTATATATGAGAATATTATAAAACCTTTAACAATTTAATGCGTGTCCAAGTGGCATTCATGAGGCCCTTTAGGTAGCCCTACCGGCCCATTTGAGTACCAGCCCACCGGGCATTTGCCCAAATAGTCAGTCCGCCCCTGGGGTCACTAACAACGCGAAAAGCAAGATTACATGACAGTGACGTAATATTTAATTAATTTTAAAAACAAATTCGGACACTCATTTGGGGGCCCCCTTCAAGTGGGAGCCCGGAGGGATTTTCAAATTCTCCCCCTCCTCCCCCCCACCCTAGATACGCCACTGTAGACTCAATCTACAATCCCATCACTAGCTCCCTGTAGAGTATTTTGTATTTTACAAATATATAATAGACTATAACTAGCTAGATACCCCGGCTACGCCGTTGATTTGTTCCAATGCTTAAATTTATATTGTTTATTATTGCCCGATCACCACCACAACGCCTTTTTAATAAATGAGGTACATTTTAATGGTCAACATATTTTTTTTTTAGCCCGTGAATTAGTGTAGCCTATCTGTTACAATGACATTTTACGGCCCGCTCTCTTTTCTTCTCTGTATCTCTCTTTCTCTCTATGGAACCCCTAGTTTGTTTATTTTAACAGAATTATTTCTATACCAGACAGCACAAGAATCATTTAAAAAAAACTAAAACTATCGGTAATTAATTATTTTGGTATCTTGAACAAGGGAAAGAAATCGCAATTGACACGTGTGATGGTATATGTTGAATTAGTTGAATCTTGAGCCCTGAGTGAAATTTTCTTTATGCATTTAAAAAAACGATTATCAAAGAGCCCATTTCGATCTTCCCTACTCCCCCTTTCACCACTGGACTAGACAAGGGATAGGACTATAAAATAAGGATAGGACTAGACAAGGGATAGGACTAGACAATGGATATAGATAGGACTAGACAAGGGATAGGACTATAAAATAAGGATAGGACTAGACAAGGGATATAGATAGGACTAGACAATGGATATAGATAGGACTAGACAAGGGATATAGATAGGACTAGACAAGGGATAGGACTATAAAATAAGGATAGGACTAGACAAGTAATAGGACTAGACAATGGATATAGATAGGACTAGACAAGGGATATAGATAGGACTAGACAAGGGATAGGACTATAAAATAAGGATAGGACTAGACAAGTAATAGGACTAGACAATGGATATAGATAGGACTAGACAAGGGATAGCAGGGGCCGATCCAGAAATTTTGTCTAGGGGGGGCACAAATAAAATGTGTCGGTAATTTCTTGATATATATATATATATATATATATATATATATATATATATATATATATATATATATATATATATATATATATATATATATATAGGGAAAGAAAATATAAAACGTTTTTGGCATTGAATTCAGCTAACAGATACCAATCCTGTTATAAAAAATACAGTTCATATTGAATTACAAGTGTAAAAGGCGAGTCCACATATAAGGGATATCGCGCGCAATTTGATGGCGGGCAACCGATTGCGCAGGTGTGGACGTCGATTGCAGATTGTAAGCAATCGCTTGTAATATTGCGGGAGATTTAATTGCATAGGTTTGTATAGAGGTTGCGCAAGTATGGACAGGCAAGTTTGCTGGCGATATCGCCCATATGTGGATGCGCCTTAACACACAACATAGAGTGCCACTTAATATCTAAATCCTAGTGTTGCCCACATAAAAGAGAATATGATATGTTAATCGGAAAGAATATCCATAAGTTCCATTCTGCGAGTTTGATCACGTGCAAATTTGTCTAACACCTTTTCTGTATCAATGTCTATGTCACGGTTTATGCACATGAGGGCCAATGAAGAAAGTCGTTCATCTCCCATTGTTGAACGTAAGTATGTCTTTAACTGGCGAAGACGACTGAATGATCGTTCACACTCACATGACGTCACCGGAATTGTTGCTGACACACGTAGCATGGTGTGAATATTAGGATAAAAGGTTGCAGAAGTTTGTTGAAGTGTTGTCACTAGGGAAGATGGAACATCTGATGAGCTTGATTCCCATTTACTCTGCCAACATTCCAATTCTGTACACAATGTGTGTGGTGATGGAAGATCCATTACAATTAATTCGCCATAAGCTTTAGCTTCTTTCTTCTTAGTTTGTGGATTAGACAAGAAGATAGAAGGAACGAGAGCAATCCCTTGAACAGCACGTTGTTGCAAGGGTGAAAATCTTGTTTTTAACTCTGAAAGTAAATGATCAATGAAAGGTATTATGACAGTACGACGAAAATATTGTTCTGGTGAATCACTTGGTGTATTTGCTCTATTTATCTGCCGTTTACCTAATCGTGGTACACTTGGCTCTGGTGCATCGACTGACTTGGATAAAGAAGTGGCCTGCGTATACCATTCTAAACTAACCTCATCAATTTCCTTCCGGCATCTTTCAATGCTGCTAATTACATTTGACACTTCTATCATGGCAGAGCAAATGTCAATTGATCGACCTTGTAAACTCACACTGAGTGAATGAATAAAACGGAGACCATTGCAGCACGTAACGTAAGAAATTAAGAAATCAAACTGTGTCACCCCCAAAAGAAGACCGCGTGCCTTTGCTACTGATTCTTGATTCCAGGAATCACCGTCAGCTATATCATTTAAAGTTTGCACAACTGCTGTATAAAGTTCTCCAAACACTTCCAATGCATCATGCCTGGCTACCCACCTAGTCTTGCATAGATCAACAAGTTTTTGCTTTCTGGACTCAGGACATAGATGCTGAATATTATGCTGCAATTGCAAATGACGCTTAGGTGAATACTTAAAAAATATACAGACCTCAAGCAAAGTACCCATCATGTTCCTAATTGGTTGTAATGAGCAGGCTTGGACTACAGCAAGATTGAGAACGTGAGAATTGCAATGGAAGTAAACAGCATTAGGATACTGCGGACTGATTATAGCTGCAGCTCCTTTGGTAGTGGAGTTTTGTTTTGACTGAGAAAGTAAGCACTGATTGTTTTCATAGATCCGAAACTATCCACCAACTTCTGCTTCTTTTCCTCTTTCACTCGTTCAGGACCTGACATCTTTCGCTTGGTTTTATCATTCATTTTCTGTAATCGTAAAACATCGTATAAAAAATAAAACAACACATGGCTTAGAATCACTTCATCACTTAAATTTACTTAATAATGAATTAGGTACAAACTTTGCAGCGAATAATATGTTAACACCGACCATGTTTTTGCAGTTTTTATTCTAAATTTAAGTTGGGAATTACACCTGTCAGTGAATAACATTTACATATATACGAATTTCAACAAATTTTAAGTTGAACAAAAATAAATACGTCTCAAATGTGTATGGAAATTATGGTCACGTACCTTTCAGCAATTTTTGGGGGCACGTGCCCCTTATGCCAACACTTCTCTTAGGGGGGGCACGTGCCCCTTAGGCCCCCCCTTGGATCGGCCCCTGGATAGGACTATAAAATAAGGATAGGACTAGACAAGGGATATAGATAGGACTAGACAAGGGATATAGATAGGACTAGACAAGGGATAGGACTATAAAATAAGGATAGGACTAGACAAGTAATAGGACTAGACAAGGGATAGGACTATAAAATAAGGATAGGACTAGACAAGGGATATAGATAGGACTAGACAAGGGATAGGACTGAGAAAGCTAAAAGCTAAACAAAAACAATTGGTAAAAATATTTCTATCGCACAGATTTATATTTCTAGGTCAATTGTACATGTAGTTACATGACTGATCCGAACTATTTGATACAATTAAAAGTATTTTGTTTTTCTTCTTTGGTTACTTTTACTTTTACTTTTTTTTCAGTTTCCGAAAGACCCAAACGAATGTCACATTCCCATTCCCTTTTTCACGTTTATTTTGTATTCTAAATAAGAAGAGATATCAATTTGATTTTATTCATTCAATGACTAGCAGTACGCACTGGCTACGCCATTGATTTAATTGTTTTCATTCTTTTTATTGTTTAGTATGGCTGGAACACCTACTTTTTTGTTTGTTGATGTTAATAAATGGTCCTCATTTTAACAATCAACCTAACATACTTTTTTTTTTTTAGAACCCCCATTTTGTTTTTTACCTGGGAAAAGTAATTTCTCCCACATAAACTTTTGACTTGATTTAGAAAGACCCGCCTTATAATGCTCCCCCGACACATGCACGGTCTAATATTTTGGTTCCATCTTTACTTATACTATTCCCCCACCCACCCCGCCAACAACAAAAAGTGAGTTTTTCGTATGCATTCCCGTTCCCCTGTGTAGGTAGGCTACTTTGTTCTGTAAATACAAATAAATATCCAGTGAGTTTTATTAATTGTACCTAATCGTTTAGTTGACCCCATTTGAATGTAGCCAAATGACATAATACTAAGGCTAGTCTTCAAGTCCGAAGATTAGTGAGGAATGCAGTATTTCCCGTGGCTGCGCAATCCCAGCTGTGACCTACATATTTTGCCACATCCAGGGCAAGCATAATATTGTCCGCAGGCGGTCAATTTAGATTTTCTTTTCGCCGTCTGCGTTAGTCCTCGGCAGCAGATTTTCTTTTGGTCTCAAAGTCCGCGGCCTTCCTGAGTGACCTCCAGCTGTCTCGTTCTGAGGCCGCATGCAACCAGGTGCTCTCTTCTATGTCAGCCAAGGAAAATTGACTTCTGAGCTGGTCTTTGAAGCGTTTCTGTGGGCGCCTTTGTTACGTCGACCACCATTTTAGTAAAGAAATCTCACAATTTGTACACAAATGTATTAGTTATGTTAATAATATATACTAAAATTATTTATATTTCAATAAATCCCGCCCCCCACCATAAACTTTGAACCCATTTGTTTATTATGTCGCACCACACTCTAATCTCAAATTCTAGCGTTAGTAGCCTAATTATAAAATGAAAAAGGGTTGTACCAGGTTTGATAGAAAGCTTGCGGTTTTTCGCGAATAACAGTCCCAAGTGTTGCCATTCTGTCAAAAACCGTTCTTAGTGAGAGTCTAGTAGGTAAAATGAACCTGTGTACAAAATTTCATGCTGATCTGTAGGCCTACAACGGGTTAAGAGATCTCTTGATCAATGAATGAGTGGTATTTTAAAATTACTTTATTAATGGGTTCCAGCAACAGGCAGAATAAAAAAACATTGCAAACAATGCTCTTGGAATTTGATGACGGACATGTGTAGTTTGCTTTATTTATTTATTGAAGAGGTGTTTTAAACTCAAAACATCACTCAAATACGCTTCTGGAATCCTTTGACTTTAGTAGTTTTTTTTTTTTTTTAAATTGATGAGTTTTTTTTTTTCATTTCTTAACCTCAGGTCATTTCGGGGAAGGGGGGCACCCCCCACCCTTCCTTATCTTATCTTATCTTATATAATACAGACGTTACTTCAAAAAAGAAGATGATTACGTCCTACGCGTCATGCATTTAGTCATGCATATGCCCATGTGGTCTACGTAGCGTTTGTGGCTCTCAACAGAAAATTAGACTTATTTTACGTTTGTTATACACCTTTAAAGGTCTACACAGACTATCTAGATCTATATCAGGATCCTGTCAGCGTCGAGCTGCATAACAAATTTTATTGACACTGTAACAACTAGAGTCTAGATCTAGAGATTTACCAGTAACAACAGATGTTTTGTTAGGTTTAAAAAAAAAAAAAAAAGAGTTCTGCTAAACAAGTTTCCCTTTTCCCATAGTCCTTTGCGTTCTTGGCTGGAAACAACAATAGGGAGAAAGGGAGAAAAAAAAAGTATCACAAAAATGGCACTGGCCAGGAACAGTGTGTCTAGAAGGAGCTCTAAAAATGAATTAGAAAAGGATGACGAGGACGGCGAAAACAATGGATACATCCAAGTATTTGTGAAACCTCTAGAACAAGGCAGCTGCAGCTATTTATTTAAATGGTTGGGTGTAAACAAAGTCAATTTCAGTTCACAGCAAGTTGGAGTGTGTTACGGTGGAACTACATTAGTTGTCAGTGTGTTATTTTATCAGTTACTGCGTTGTGATGTGGGGATTTTATTTCAGCGTTTATGTTCGCTCGTTGTTCCAATGTTTTGCATTATGTGTGCTTTCTATTGGCTATCATTATATTTTCGACGTACATGGAGCAATACAAGTATTTATTTATTATTCTGTTCATGCTACATGGGCGAATTTTTTGCTCAAATCTTTTTTCGTGACTGGGGTGAAAAAATTGAGGAAAACAACAGCTCAACAACTGTATTATCAAACTATACAACACAGCCTCTAGTCATTGTCTGTGTTCTATTATTTATAAGTGTAGCTAGTGTATTTTCAAGTTTAGAGACCAGTCACAGTGCTGGTGTAATATTACTGGTGAGCTTTACAAGGTTTTTAGCCTGCTCAGCTTTACAGGATATTCCCATTGGTCTAAGGCCCTTTGTAGCTTACTCATGTGGATTTGCTGGAAATATTGTTGCAAAATATATGGAGGCTCTACTAAAGCCTCAAATTCAAAACTATACAACACAGGATGGAAAAATTCCAGTTATCAAACGTAGGAGATCTAGCTCATCAAGTGCACATGCATTTGCTGCACACAGATCAGCTCGGCGAACATCTCTACCAGCATTGATTCAGAAAAGCCAGGTAAATAAAATAAAGATATATACATGTTTGAAAGGCATTTTTGTTGTTATAGTTTTGTGTGTTGAATATCAATTAAAAGTTTAAAAACACTAAGTATCTTAGTAAAATAAAAACCTTAAAAGTAATGCTAAAATAGATTATATAATATACCGGTATATAGAATTTTGCAAAATATATCCAGCCTACTTCATTTTAGATTTTATTAATATATGAAAAGTGATTTTTACTCAGATTACAATAACATTTATATAATAATACAGGGTTATTAAAAAAGAATGCACTAAACCCGTTGCCCTATTAGATGTTAAAAAAAAAGATATATAGTTGGACATAAGTGTTGTATATAATTCAAGCTTTTATTTCGTGGTTTATAAGTGCTCAATGTGACGACTACCATCAGCATGGACAACATCAAGCTGAAATGAAAATTCTTCCCTAATGAGCTTGAGGATGTTGCAGTCCACTGTGTTGATTGCATCTTCTGTTATTCAATCTTTCATGTCATTGATATTTACAGGCAACAGTGGAACAAAACCTTTTTGTCTTTAACATGTAATACTCCCATTGGAAAAAGTCACAAAAAGTGAGGTCGGAAATCTGGCGGCAAACTGCAGAGAGCAAAATAAAAAAGCCTTCTGCTGAAGAGTCATCATTTTTAGAGTAAACAAGCCATTTTTCTACTAAGACAAATGGATATTGACAACTTGAAAATGGCACCCAGTTAAACAAGGATAACTCCTGTATCAAATGGTTACTGATTCAGTCCATTACACTGCTTTCAAAATTAATAAAAGCATGATGTTTTTGGTGCATTCTTTTTTAATTCATCCATAAATCAACTGATCTTTTTAGAAAGTAGAAATCTATTAGATTTATCTGCTGGAAATTTTAAAAATAATTGTGAAACCACACAAAATAACATGCTTAGAGCTTAGCAAATTCTTAATGTAAAAAAAATTAAATATATCACAGCAAGGAACACCAATGACTTCTCATAGTTTAAGGCACTAGCATGCATGACTAGATAACATACATGCAGAACTCTAAAATCTCATCTCTATAAAAACACACAAGTAAGTTTTTTGTGTGCAGACTTCTGCACATATTGTTTTTGGATTGAACTTTGGCCAGGTGCAAAAGATGCTATATTTGAATGGAAAGTTATTTATTTAAGTTTTATTATTATTATTTTTTTTTTAAATTTTAATAGGTAGGCAACTTTTTTGTCTTTTCCATTGTTTTATTATTATTTTTGCAAACTTCTGCATTTATTGTGTTTAGACTCTTCTGTACACCAATAGCTTAAAAAGTAAAAGGGTTTCTTGTGATTTCCACAATTTGATTTATAGATGAGTTTTTAGAATTTTGTTTTTTTATGTTCTATATCAGTGGTTCATAAAAAAATTTTTTATCTCATAGACCCCTTGCCATGTTTTCCAGTTTTTAGTAGACCCCCAGCATTTTTTCATCAATTTCGTGTGCTTTTTCTCACTGATTTCTAGGCCATATATATATTTATTATCTTATCTTATCTTATATAATACAGACGTTACTTCAAAAAAGAAGATGATTACGTCCTTTTTTGATGAAATAAAGTTAAAATGGAGAAAAAAAAATGTAATATGCATTACATGCATTGACTAAAGTAAAAAAAAATAAATTAACACCTATGAAACAAGTCTTTAAATAGACTAAAAAATTGACTAAAGTAAAAAAAATAAAAATAAATGAACACCTATGAAACAAGTCTTTTAAATAGACTATGTCCGATTTCCGCTTAATTTCTTTGTTTTAAAATTGGATCTTTAGCACCCAAGAATTCAGAAAAATATTGTCAAATATAAGTCTTTTGACAACTATCATACTTCAGTGTGAAGGAGCTATTGATCAAAGTTTCAAGTACCGGGCAGTTCTTTATGGATTTCTTAATTCATAAAAAAACGAAAATATGAAAAATAACACTATATTATCAGGCATGGTTAACTAGTCAAGCTTTTTTTTTTCTAGAAGTATGTAGTTCGCGAGTAATAATATAAGAACCTTTCAATGTCATTTTACCATCACACATTTGAACAGTATTGTTACTTAAAGGAATTTTTATCATGATTTTTTCTAAACTGGGTCTATTTTGAACTTAAAGTGTTCGAATCTATTTCAAATCTCAATCTATGGCTTCATTGCAATATAGCTTCAAAGTTTGTTGCATAAATACAAAAATGCAATGGCTTTTACGACGAGGACGGAATTTATCCAAATTTCTAATAAGCAACACTGTCTACGGTTCTTTTTAGACTAGGCCATACAATATTACCTTTCATTTAGAAACAATTATGCTATTTAAAATAATATGTTAAAATTTTAGAATACAAAAAAATCATTCGACTAACAGGGTTAAAGTTCAAAGGATTAATTAATGTACAAATCATTAATGGGAAATGAAATTTAAAGTCTCAACATCTTTAATGAGATCCACTATCATACACCCCCATTTACAGGTCATAGATCCCCCAGTTTATTTTTTTCACTTTCGTAGACCCCAGGGGGTCTATATAGACAACTTTGGGAATCACTGTTCTATATTATACTAAGCATTCTTCTTTTTATATTTATCTTATAAATAAATTACAGATTCTATGTTTCGTCAAAAGAAGAGATCTATGAAGTATGCATATCTGCATGTTAATCTAGTTATGCATGCTAGTGCCTTAATCTCTGCTAAGTCATTGGTTTTCCTGGCTTATTCAGGCCAGAGAGACCATAATTGTACAAATCTGTTTATATACAAAAGACTAATATTTAAAGCAATAGCAAGTTACATGAAGTTTTGCTTTTATTCATTTGTATTACTTAATTATTTTTTTTATTACTTTCATAACAAATTTTAATATTCCAAGCTTGCTCATTTAGAATCTTTTTGATGCTTTATTTAAATGTAAAAACTTTTTAATGGTTCTATCCATAAATTTACTCCAATTTGGTTATTGGAAAACATCAAATAGAATTAGTAAGAACTTCTCTATGAGCTACATTGTCCCTATTATTCTGCTAACCACACAGAAAAATTAATATATTGATAACAACATTGAGCCTTGGATTTACTGCAAAATAAGTTTCATAATTAAGTTATTTTTCTAGTCTACTTTTGTTAAACAAGTCTCAGTATATGATTGTGTTAAGTTTTTTTTTTTTTTTGTGTTTTTTAATTATGGTTTATATTACTTCTGTCTTTGATGATCCTTCTTTTTTGAGCATAGATTTCATAGATGCCATTCAGTTCAAATCTATTTTATTGTGAAACTATGACACTGACATGCATAGGAAGGGATAATGCTGTATAAGGGTTAAAAACAATACAATAGCTAATCCCATATTATTATTTAACAATAATGTTGGTTTGGTTAGCTTAAAAGAACAGCTACATGTGTCTGCTGGCACTAGTATTTCTGCTACATTGTACAGTTTTTACAAGCAGTGATTTTTTTGTATGATCAATCTTATCATACACATTTATTGGTTTCTTATAAGCTGTGTATACTACATGATTTATTACAGACCATTTATGTTACCACAATAGGTTTATCTGTTCTGATGATATAGCCCATTCAATCCATTAATACTTGCTACTCTGGCCACAAAAGAAGTTCACTTAGAGATAGTCTACCTGTCTACCTGTTACCTTGTATGCTAACAAATATTTTAAAAGTTAAACAACTCAAACAGTGTTTACCAATGGTGGGTTACAGTTTGAAAGTGCAAAGGCTGAAATAAAAAAAAACAACAACAAAATGTAACACAAAATTTATATATGTTTTCAAACTTTTTATGTCCTCAACAAATTTGTTTATTTAAAAAATAAAGAGTTGGAATGAGATAGTTTTATTTATTTTTTATTTTTGTTGTTGTTGCTATTTTCTAATTCATTATCTTCCTTTGTTTTGTTGATGAAGCATATCAGATTAGCTGATTTATAATCTATATATAATTTGAGGTTTCTTGAATGTTAAGAGCTAGTGGAATGGAGCAGGCTTGCAGAAATCATGCTTTTATATCTATACTACTATAGCCAAACCAGTGGTGAATCTTTGCAAATTTTGAACAGAAAAGTAATAGAATAAACATATATTTATTATCTAAAATCATACCAGGATAATAATGGTATCAAAGAAACAAAATCAGCTTTTAAAGGTAAACTCTTCATAAAATAGTAAAATATTGCAAAGTTTCTATGTGTGATGCATCAATTATAATAAACATTCTTAGTTATTACAGTCTATAATTCCAAGGATTAATACCTGTAGTTCTAACCTTATCTTTAAATTATAGATGCTATAATTTTAAATAGAAATGAAAGAAAATTAATTTTTATGAATATTTAAATATTAAAATTTACTGGACAACAACACTCACTATTTTACATTAAACGTAACTTATTTCTTATAATAATAAGATGTGTGTTTGTGTGTAGGAAATAGTGAGTGATAAAAATCCCAGACGTATATTTCTTGTCTTGAAAGTTATTTTTATAAAATCAATGCTCACTGTTCTTCCTATTGAAACATTTTATCAGTGGTTTGATTCTTTCACTGTGTATGTAGACATTTATAAAGAGGAGGAGAAAAGTGTAAAGAGCTTAAAATAAAAAAAAATTGTTCCTCCTAGAAATATGAAAAGCTGTTGAAAGGGAATGGAGAGCACTTCAATTTTAATTATGAAGAATGGTCCTGGTAATGAATGCAGCCTAGGTGCCAGACATGCTCTAACATTTCAATGCAGACAAAGTCTAGAAAGCAGTAATTGCAAGTAACCCAGTCTATATTTAGTCTTAAAGTTTCTTTTATAAAGGTGCTTAGGGCTCTTTAAGCATACTTGTTTAGGATTTAAAGGGAGTATTGATTTTTAAAAAATGATAGATAAGTTATAGAAAGTATTTATTAGCTTAATTTTAGATGTCCTTTTAAAAAAAAATAAAAATTTAATACTTTACTGAAAGGTAAATATGTTTTTCTGAACTGAAAGTCTGATTTTAAAATGATCTTTTTGCTTATACTTACCATTTATAAATAAATGTTAATCTATTGATTATTGAACATTACAGACCATTATCACTAACCAGTATCACATGTAAAATACTAGAACACATAATATGTAGCAATATGATAAATTACTTAGAAAAACATAGTTTCCTCACACCATACCAACATGGCCTTAGGAAATAAAGGTTATGTGAAATTCATCTAATAGAACTAATTGATGATTTTTTAAAGGAATTAGATAATAATGAGCGAAATGCACTATTTTATGAGACTTTTCTAAGGCATTTGACAAAGTTCACCACCATAGCTTGCTTAAAAAAAATTTTAATATCTGGGCATTGTTGGTTCATTACATCAATGGATTTGGGATTTCCTGATAGGGAGAGAAGAAACTATTATAACAAATTGCTCCAAATCAACACCAAGAATAGTAAACTTAGGTGTACCTCAAGGAACAGTTTTAGGCCCACTACTCTTTCTACTGTACATTAAAACCTACCAAATAGCATTAGTTCAGGAACAAAAGTCAGATTATTTGCAGATGAATGCATAATATAGAACTCTAAAAACAACACAAGATACTGAAATATACAAAAAGAATTACAGAAATTGGAATGTAATAGAAGCATGTCTTTTCATCCAAAACAAGACAAAAAAAACAATTAATATTAAGTGTAATTCTATCAACTAGTTTGGATGTGTCATGTGTAATAGATCTAGATTAGAAATATTTTTACCATTTGTTTTTGTTTAGTGCAATTTCATGCTTTTAGATTTCTCCATGTACTATGATCCTATCACTTGTCTTGACTAGGGGGGGGGGTGGAAGGATGGTAATTATGTGAATGTTACCATTATTGCTTTTTTAAAAGCATATAAAAAAAATTATATGAATTGAATTAGAACTTGAGGGCTCAAGCTTCCTCAAGGGCACTAATTCAACTTATACCACCACATCCGTTAAGTACACTTTCTTGCCTTTGTTTGATGCAAAAAACAAAACAAAACAGTAGTTAATAATTAATTGGTTAGTTTAAAAAGAATCGATACATGTTTTGTTAGGTACAAGAAATAATTGTGAAAACATTTCAACTTGATCCCAGATTGGGTGTGGGAGAAATAATGTTTACAACATTTTACCAACAGACAGAGAAGTTGATATAAGCTTTGTAAAAATGTTAGTTCAAAGAGTAACCAAAAAAACCCCAAAACTATTTATTATATTTGTGTTAATTACACAGACTAAAAACTCAAACATCTAGGTGTAATAATAAATGAAAAAATTATCATAGAATTCCCATATTGAGGAAATTATTAAAAAATCAAACAAAGCATCATGGTTTCTTAGAAGAAATTTTTACAAACTTAGTTTAGCCAATATTAAAAATGCATCCTCTGTTTGGGACCCCTCAACTCAAGAAAATATGAAACTAGAAAAAATGCAAAATAGAGCAGTGAGATTTATTAGAAACAAATATTCACATTTGATTAGTAAAATAACTAAATTTAGAGACAATTTAGGACAGAAGAATAAAAATAAAGTAGCAATAATACATAAAACACTGAAACATAATTTAACCTTCACCTATCCTCTAGTTTGTTAGACTGTTGGGGCACCACACAAGATTTGTTGACCATCTTTCATCATTGCTCTCTGTCTTTTCTCTTGGATAGAACCTCTTTCAATGGCACGCCCGTCCATTGAATCATGTTGTCTTTCCATCGCGTTTTATAGAACCTCTTTCAATGGCAGGCCCATCCATTCTTTTATGTTGTTTTTCCACACTTTCTCTGTCTGCCTCTTCTTCTTTTTCTTGGTACTATTCCCTGATTGCCTGAAGGAAGGTCTTTGTGAGCCCCAAAGACCTTGTACTATGGTCATAGAGTTTTAGTTAGTGTGTTTTTTTTTTTTTTGTTTTTTTTTTACAGCAGGTCTAACACTTTCTCTAATTTCTTCATTTGTGA
This sequence comes from Biomphalaria sudanica, assembly GCA_036873155.1. Lineage (NCBI taxonomy): Eukaryota > Metazoa > Mollusca > Gastropoda > Planorbidae > Biomphalaria > Biomphalaria sudanica. The sequence goes on from JAZGLO010000656.1 coordinate 775,595, forward strand.
TGTGGTCTTTAAATTTTTTACCTAAGATCCTTCTATAGCATCTCATTTCCATTTGCTAGGATTCTCCTCTCTAGTTTGCAGTTAGCGTCCAAGACTCACAAGCATAAAAGAATTTGGCCATGACCAGGGAGCTCATTAATTTGCCTTGAAGTTGTCTTTCCATATTGTTTTGAGTTTTATAAGTGCTGCTGTGGACTATGCTATTCGGCCAGTTGTTTAGGTTTGGGACCCTCAACTGAGACAATAGCTCTGAGGTATTTAAAACTATTGACACATCAACTTTTCATCTCCAATGCTGATGCCCCCCTTTTTTTTTTTTTTGGTTTTGGTCATAATTTGAGTTTTTCAGCATTTATTTGCATGGAACTGTAATTTACAAATAGAAAAACAAAACATAATAAAATAATTAGAAAAACACAAAGTTTAGGCAGATTTCTTATTACATATGCTAGGACAAATTCGTACAAGTGCTCCTTCTTCCCTAGTGCCATTAGACAATTAGAGCCTGAATTAGCCAGAAAAACCAAGCCAATGACTTAGCAGAGTTTAAGTCACTGATTAACATGCATGACTAGATTGACACATGAAATGTGCAGGATGTAATTATCTTCTCTTTTGAAGCTATGTCTATAATCTCTAAGATAAGAAAATGTAGTGGATCAGAAATGCAAGGTATTTGAGTAAGCTTAGTTGATTTACTGTTAAATGCCTTCTAAGATGGGAGTCTATTTTCTTTGGTCTAAATTGTCATAAATAGCTGGTTTAATTAGGCTTGGTATAATTTCACATAGATAGCATTTATTCCATAGAATGATTTTTGTTTTACATTTTTCTTTGCTTAGTGCTTTTATTTGAACTATTTTCATGACTTCACTCTCACCAAACTTTGTGTTTGAACCAATCAAATGAATACAGACAATCCGGTCTCGAAGATAAATAGGAAATATTTCCAAAATATGAAGCAAAATTAATTGATGGCAATCACATTTGTAACTTTGTGAGAAATGCTTACATTATGGGAATTAAGTCATTATGCCTTTGTTTAAAGCTTTTCAAGAAAAATATATATAGTATGTATATGTGTTTGCAAAACATGTGTATTTGATTTTAGACTCAATTATTTTTTTTTTGTTCAAAGACTTTGTGCATAGCGTAGTCTTTATTTTGTGAGTGTGATAAATTCTGTTTTACTCTTTGTTTCTCTGTTTCATACAGTCTTCAACAGCAGGCTATGAATCTGCTATACTTGGTGAAGCTCATGGTCTGATCACAGATATGCTTGCTGATAGTAGCCTTCCACCACACATCATCTCAGGACTAAAGGCAGTCAGTAATCTATTAAAACCTCCTGATGCACAGAGCTCTTTCCACAAGCCCAGAGTCAGTCCCCTTGTGTCACTGACAGAAAGTACTACATATGGTTCTGATAGTGAAGAAAGTCCCTACACTGGGGAGAGACCATCCACACTTCCTAAGGTATTATTAACCTTTCATACATTTTTAAGGATTCTCAATTAATTACATTTTCCCCCCTACACAATACAATGCAATATATTTACTTTAGCCAGTTCATCTCTGTTCATTTACATGCTGGTTTCAAGCTGCTAAGTAAAGCTCTTCTTTGTTATGGTAGCTGAAATAGAGTGCATCCTTTGTAATGTAGGACTGAATGCTTGATTTATTAGGCTAATGAAAGCTTGAATTAAAAAAAACAACAAAAGCACAGATTTACAAACAGATTTTCCATAGTAAATTTATTAAAATTAATTAAACCTTTATAACATTAAATATTTTCAGTTACAGTATTGGGAGTTTCTGCTAAAATGTTAATATCAATATGACAATAAATGATGCAGTGTTAACCTTTCACACAGAATATAAAATGGAAGCTTAGTGCAGCCACTGATCTATAAAAACTAGATTAGTTAGCAATGTTAACTTTTTGTTTTTTTTAATGTCTTCTTTTTTCCATAGAGTAAATAATGCTAATTATAACTGTATCTAGGCTAATGGTTGATGGTGGAATCAAAACACCTTTATCCTCTCTTACTTAGACCACATTAATAAATAGAGCTGCATTTACTCAGGACTTAAGCTTACATCACAATAAAACACCTTAACTTCCATTGCTTAGACCACATTAACTAACAGAGTTGCATTGATTCAAGACTTCGGACCTTAACTCACAATCAAACACCTTTTTTTATAGAACTGCATAAACTCAGGACTTGAGTCTTTGAATCACAAATAAAAAATAAGGTACCTCCACTAGAACTTGCACTGGTGACAGCTGCGCATTGAACTTGTCAACATATCCCTTGTCAACTAGTTTGTTGGGTTCATGTTGGTTTTTCTTGAATAATTAATTTGGTGGAATAATTAACAACCAATGAATTAAAAGAAAATATGTCACCCTATTAGCTTTATAACACAACTTTTAAACTAAAAAATTATTTATCATCATCAGATCATAAGCTTCAGATAATGTAGACATAGATTTATTGACAAAACTTATTTTAGTTTAGAAAGGCAGATAGTTTGTAATTTGCCATTACTGCTAATGTTTCAACAGATGTCAATGTTAGCTCCAAATGACTTTAAATGTGCTGAATGCATAATTAGGAATTATAAGGGAAATAAGTAGGTAAAGTTTGAGCAACATATTTGTACACTTCTAAAGATAAGTTTGTAGCATTACAAATGGATCAAAATGGTTGTATTTGTCTGTTTGTTGACAGTAATTTAATTAGTACATTCTAGAGATAAACAGTCCATACTAACCCCAAATCACTTTACTATTAAAAATAGACAAACACTATATCCACAAGTTACCCTAGTAGCTTTTTTTTTGTGCAGATTGATTTATCAGATAGTCAGTAACATTTTTAGGAATATCATTTGTACAACCCAGTTTTCTGTTCAATATATATCAATTTTGATATATTCTTTTAAAAAAAGTGAACCCAAATTAACTTTTTTGTGAAATTTTTGTTACTTAAGATACATTTTTTTTTGTTCAAAAGCGTCTTCGACGTAGTCTACCACCATCATTAATCAGAAGAATGTCTACCAGCACCTGGACCACCACTACATCAGCCACTGGCATGCCAACTCTTGAACCAGAACCTTGTCGCATGCGTTCATCATCTTTTCGACATTCTAGGGAAGGAACTCCTGGTTCAAGTCCAAATGGAAGCCGGAGCAATAGTCCATCACCAGCTTCTGTTTCTAATAGCACTACAATTTTGACCATACCAAAGTCTAGGTCATTTTCACTTGCTTCTGCCCCAACAGTTCAGTCATCATATTCAAGGCGCTTTCCTAGAAAAAGTGCCACTAGTGAGTCTTCATTGCTATCATTTGGTTCAGCTCCCAGTAGGATGGAAAGCAAGCAAAGTATTAGCCCACTAGCACGTACAGGAGAATCTATAGATGAAAGGGAGGCCAACACAGTCAAAGTTTTATCCAGCATCTCTAGCTCAGCTATCATCCAGAAAAGAATCATCACGTCTGATTATGAGAGCAGTGATTCACCAAGCAGTAGTGATCATAGTGATAATGTCTATACTTCAGAGGATTTGGGATCTCTTAACAAGAAGGTAATTTATGCACCAACGTTTAGAACATTTAGGTTAGATCAAATTGTGACAACGTAGTTGTCCACTAAATGAAATAAGTAATGGTCTCCGTTGACTATGATGTAATGTTATCTATTTTATTTGACCTTGTAGTTGTGCTCATCTAGTATTTATGACAATATTCAAGTCAAAATGAGATTGCATAACTTCATGTTTACTAAAGTAAAAAGTGTAAAAGTTTTTTTTTTCAAGGTGGCTTTAGGTTAGCGTAAATCTTTATGTGAAAGAAAGTAATCAATAATTTTAATTAAAATAGTCTCTACTCTTTTGTTATTCTGTACAATAAGACTTGGCTAGCTTTCTAAACCTTCTGAGATTAAAAGAAAAAAAAAATTTAAATCAAATATTTACAAAAAACATTTGTTTGGAGTATTTTCTTATCTATTTATTGTTTGTTGCAAAAGGTTTACATTTATTTTATTAACATACTGCTTTATGGAATATCTATATGTATAAAAATTACATTTACGATTTAAAAAGGATTAACTTTTTAAAATTGTTTATTTTATTTTAGATTTATGAAAATGCAAAAGTCTGTTTTTTCCAATTATCAGTTTAATTTTTTAAAGACTTATAATAGAATAATTGAGAGTTTTAGACGAGAGAAACCAATGAAGCTATACCTTGTCATCAGTCTCTGCACAGGGTTTGGGCCTATTTTGTGTTAATTGTTTTGCTTGTTTTGTTTTATAGCTTATGAAGGCCCCATGGCCCAAACTTTGTTTTGACTTTGTCTGGCAGGGTCACATATAGACAAGTTTATTGTATTTTCTATACAGTCATTCGCCCCTGCAGCAGTCAATCTTTGTTAATCATATCCTTATTTGAATTGGTATATTGGTTCATAGTAGGAATCATTTCAGTATGTTTTTGTTTTATTTAGGAACTGTTGCGACAGTTACCTGGCACAGTGGCCAAAGTAAAAGAAAAAGCTCAACCATTGGATGATGGAGAAGACGATAAAGAACTTGAAGGGGATGATGAGGCAGAAGATGATGATGATAAATTGATGATGGAAGAGCAAAAGGATAAGTTGTCAGTTGAAAAAACATCAGAAGAGAATATTTTATTGACATGTATCAGTAAAGAACTAAAACTTTTATTTGATCCAGAGAAAGAGATAGAAAAAAATCCATTGTTAAATATCAATCAATTGAATCTGTGGGATTTTCCTATTTTCAAAGTGGCTGACTCTGAAGGAACATATCTACTCACTAAGGTAGTGTAATAGGATTTACTTTTTAAAACATCTTCCATCTTGGCACTAAAGCCTTCAGTTAATGTATTTATTGAAAAGACAAGATGTATTTTTTTTTCAAACAGCTAGTAAAAGCGCTCTGAGCATGAAAGTAGCGCTATATAAAAGCTATAATAATAATAATGAATTTTTTTACTAATGGACTTCTCTGCATGATTATTTTGAAGTAATTTAGGCAGTAGATTATTGTTTTAAGAAATAGGAGTGTAGAAATGGGTATTTTTTTTTTCTAAACATGGTTTCACTCATTCATCTGAAACTATCCAATGAAGCATGCAAGAGAGTGGTATAGAGTTATACTTGTGTTTCCCCATTCAACTTATTTGCATCTTACATCCCTTTTTTTTTTTTTTTTTTTTTTTTTACATACATGATAACATCCAATAATCATTCAGTTTAAAATGGATTTCAGGAATTTCCTGACAAAGTAGTCTGCTGCCTCTGTTTCGTATAAACACTTAAGATTTAAACCTACATTAAGGCCATTCATGTTTATTTTAAATCAGGTATGAATAATTATAAATTAAATTGTCTAAATTTGGGCCTGTAAAAATATTGGTAGTAAGCAAATATCAGAATGAAAAGTTCATTTATTCCCGTAGCATTTGGATCTGTCAAAAAATTGTTTAAACAATTTTTACCATGTTTGGTTTGATAATTTTGATTTATATAAAAAATATGCTTCAAACATTTTTAACAAGGGATTTTTTAAAATTTGTTTGGCCATAAATACATAAAAAAAAAGGAGTCAATCCACCCACTATTTGCTCAAAATGTGTGATGATAGTTAATAGGGTGAATAGTCTAGACAAGCAATTCCATATTGTCACCGCTGTATTTTTGACATCATAAATGTCACTGTGGTTATGTTTTGATGCTGTGATATTATTGTCGGTTTATCTATGTAGGCGTGGTGGTGACATTGGGTTCATATTATAATTCACAGAATAAGGAAATGACAATTGATGTAGCAGACACAAATAAGTTTAATTTAAGTAATAACACCACATATTGAATATGATACGCAATTCAATTCAGGAATGACCAGTATTAATCCTCTATAGAAATATGGCGAATAAATAATAACTTTGTAACTAATCTATAACCAACTTCTTTAAACAACTGACTCAACTGACTATATTAAGTGACTCTATCAAGTGCTTGCTACCAACTCCCTATATTGACTGACTACTCCTTAACCCTGGTTCACTTAAGGTCAAAAGTGTTGTGAATAACATTCACAATATAGAAATAACATTCACAATTTTGAAATAGGGTTTCTACACTATGGCACCAACTTTGAGGTGGTGACATATATCTTATTATTTTTTTTTTTATCAACTCTCTTTCAGTTTACATCATCCGCCCTATAGATCGCATGAGCTGAAAGGGAAACTTTACTTTTTTTTCTTTTTTTTTTTACACTTTCAGTTGACAATTTTCAAATAAAAGTAGACACCTTTTTAATAAACACCATGTACTTGGTGGCTTTATAATGGGTTCTCTCTTTCAGAATATTGACACTTTTAGCAAGCTAATATATTTATTACTAATTTTATTGAAAATTAAAATGTTTGAAATAAATATAAACAATTTTTTTGGTCTATTTTTAGATTGCTTATCGGCTGTTCACAGAAGTGGGTTTAATGGAAACATTTCGCATCCCACTGGCAGAGTTCTTAAATTATTTTCATGCTTTAGAGTTAGGATACAGAGAGAAGCCATGTAAGCATATAAATTATAGTTTTAAACTGTTTGAAATCTAATTAATAACCATGTTTTTATTGTTTTTGTTGATTACTGGATATTTCTTGTTGAAGAGAATTGGTACATTTGCTCTACTTGACATCTATTAGTATTTATTTTAGATCACAACCGTGTTCATGCAACTGATGTGCTGCATGGTGTTTACTACTTAACAACACAACCCATACCAGGATTTGCTCAGATCAACACTAGTGATTTGGTCTCACGCAATGGCTCTTCTAGTGAATCAGGTATGTTCCAGTACAAAGTTGGTATTCACAAAAGCGTCTTAATTTAAGAAAAATGATTCTCAGCATTGAAATACTAAATATCAACCAAACTAGTAATGTGTGGTTTTCTGTTGTTCAGATAATGAGAACTCAGATCACCCCTCCATTAAACACAGGGCCAGTTTTATGGCTGAGGATTCCTATGGTATTATGGGAGGTAACCTACCAGCACTAGAACTCATGGCCCTCTACACTGCAGCAGCCATGCATGACTATGACCATCCTGGTAGAACTAATGCATTTCTTGTAGCTACCACTGCTCCTCAGGTAACTCTCTTAACTTGTTTTATGTGCAATAATTTATTAAGAGAAAAAGAAATAAAGAATATTAAGTCATATAATTTTATCTCATGTAAAGATGTTTTCTTCTAAGAAAGATCAAAAGAATATTACTGGAAAAACTGCACAACAGCAATATGTATAAAATATACATTCTTATAGTTACATTATAGATTAATGTAATTATCAATTGGTAAATAGAGCTTAATTGAGATTTATATATATATATATATGACAAAACCAACCAACAGCCCTGTCCTGTAACTGATAGTTCCCTTAAGGTCTAACTTTATATGATGAGCCCTAAGTATATATTATCTATTTAAAATATAATTTTTGTTTTACAATAATAGATCTATTTTCACAACTAATTTCATTTCTTGTTGAACTGTTTCAAAATTAGGCTGTGCTCTATAATGACAGATCAGTGCTAGAAAATCACCATGCTGCGGCTGCCTGGTCTCTCCTTCTCAACAACTCACAAAACTATTTTATCAGTGGTCTGGAAGCTGCAGAGTTCAAAAGATTTCGTTATCTGGTTATTGAGGCCATCCTTGCCACAGACTTGAAGAGACATTTTGAAATTTTGGCTGAATTTAATGCAAAGGTCAAAGTTCATTTCTAAATAAAGCTTTTTTTTTCCCTATAGGATTGGGGGGAATGTGTGTTTGAATTATGATGCAAATATTTAAAATATCTATTGCTTGTTGAAATATTTTGTTGTTTAAAATTATTATTTTTTTAACTCAATTTGCAGGTGAATGATGAAGACTCAGCTGGGCTAGATTGGACGTCAGAAACAGATAGACTCCTGGTGACCCAGATGGTCATTAAATTAGCTGATATCAATGGCCCTGCTAAACGTAAAGATCTCCACCAGCAATGGACTTTCAGGATAGCAGAAGAGTTTTATGAACAGGTAATTTTTTGAGACTGTTGTCAGCATTGCATGTAAGTTAGAAAATCTTCTTATAATTAATATTAGATCATGCGCAAGTATGTAAATATTTATTTATATAAGACTTTTCTTTAAGTCCAAAGATTAAGGAGGAGTGCAATATTTCATGTGGATATGCAGTCCAGACATGCCTACAGTCCTGCATTATGCGGAACCGTCCCGCAAAAGCATCAAAAAAGCTCACATGTTCCGCCGTTCCGCATTCACGATTTTTTGTTCCGCCAAGTCTGAATTCCGACACAAAAAAAAAATCTCTGATTTTTCACTATTTATTAATAATGCAAAATTAAAATACTGAATGCTAAATATAATATATATAGGTCTGTGTTTATTGTTTACATTTCATCTTCTCCCGGACCCGGTGTGTCCTAAATTTAGGAAGATAAGGTTGAGCTAGATCTAGACATAGATCTAGTACTCTAGGTCTAGATACTAGATCTAGATCTATTCTGAGAATCTAGTAAGTGCTAATAAGCCAAATGTTCCATTCAAATCCCTTTCTTTTCCCGACAATGGCTCTACTAGTCTAGACTAGATCTAGACTATTGCCTAGTATTCAGTAGTATTGGCAATTGGAGTCTAATTCAGTAATTGACTATTCAATCTATTCACTATTGGGCTATTGTCAGAGTATTGTCACTATTCTAACACTTAACTCAACTGGTTTCTTAGGTTTCTAAGTAATCTAAGAAAAGGATTTTTAAAGATATACGTTATTAAAGACCCCAGATCTAGACCTAAATGTAATTAATTAACTTAGACACAGTAAGGCTAAGGCCTAAATAAGGCTACAGTATAGAATAGATCTACTATTCTACTTATTAGTATTATTACATAGTCTAAATTAATTATTAGTTTATTTTCTAGATCTAAAAGTAAAAGTAGGACTAGCACTTAGATGATACTAAATCTAGATCTATCTAGAAATAGACTTAGAAGGTGATAGATTAGATTCTAGATTTCTATGTATCATTATGTAATAAATTTAGTTCTCAATAAGTTGAATAAGTCTATAGATCTAGACATTAATATTTAGATTTTAGAGATCTATAATCTATAATATTATTTTTATAATCTGTGTTCTTAGGTCTTAGACGACTTATTAGATGTAGGTCTAGACTAGTAGACTCTTAAATTATTTTAGTTAGATCTACAACTAGAGACAACATCTAGAGTTATTAGAGTGATTAGAGTAGAGCCCTAGAAAAGGATAGATAATCAAGTAGATCTAGAATAATCTAGATCTAGTCAGTAGATTTATATCTAGTAGTAACAAATAAAAATAGATATAGTAACATTTGAGTCTAGGTCATTAGAATACATTTTAGTTAGAATTCATCATTTAGGAGTTAGAACTATTGATTTCAAACAAAGGACATAATTATGAATTAAAGGTTTTCTTACTTTAATAATATTTACTTTTATAATATTTACTTCTAATTTATAAGAAGCAAACTAATATTGTTATTAAAGTAATATAATTGAATTTTTATTTATATGGCGTACAGTATGGCTAACAAACATAAACGCGTTTATGTTCCACATTGGGGCCCAAAATTCCACATTTTCAACCTGAGTGTTCCACATTCTGGGTCTTGGGGGTAGGCATGTCTGGCAGTCCCAACTGTGATCTACATATTTTGCTACATCCAGCGCAGTGGTAGATTTAAGTTTTCATTCCCATGTCTACATTTGTCCTCTGCTCATGTCCTATTGGTCTCAAATGTGTATCTTGTGGCCTTTGTAATCAATCTCCAGCTGTCTCAATCAAAAGCTGCCTTCTACTAGGTTCTCTTTTCTATGTCAGTTAAAGCAAGCTGGCTCCTTAGCTGGTCTTGAGAGCAAATATATCAGTGTTCATTGCCACCTTGAAAACTTAGAAAAGCTTTGAATTTTGATATTAAATTCAAGGCCTTGAAAAAAGTCTTTGCCAAAAGCTCATAAAAAACCCTGTAATTTCAATAATGTACCTTGAATTTTGTTTTTAATTCCTCCATAACTGTATTTTTTATTTTGCCTAGTAAACTTTAAGGTCAGATTTAGCGAACTTTGTTTATTATTTGTTCGGGCACTTTTTAAAAATTGTTTAAGAAGTCGATTGACACTAAATCCACTTCCAGTGAGACATTCTAAGAGATATGTACAACTATTACATGCATTAAGAGTGTACTAAAAGGGTGTAATCAAGATCTAAATCTAGTACTAGTAGCTACTAGATTCTTGATGTAGTCCATTATAAAATATGTAAGTCGCTACAGAAATGACTGAATACAAGATACAGCTTTTTTTAAAATTGAGACGTAGTTTAAAGATTTAGATTCAACTTCCAGTGAAACATTGAAAGAGATGCCTACAACTTCTTCTTCTTCTTCTAGCCAGCCTTATTGCTGTGAGCTCTTTTGCAGACTGTGCCAAGGAAAAAAACTGCTGTTTTCTTCAGTTGTTCAGCACTGCCGTACCCAGCCTACACTAAATGCCTACAACTAGATCTAGATCTTGTAGGTCAAATTTAGATATAGACCTAGTCTAGATCTAGTACACAAATTGTTACAGCTATTGCTGTAATACACAAGTATTTTTTAAAAATTTTAATAAAAATCTACATTAGATCATATTCGACTAAGTCCACTTCCTGTGAGACTTCAGAAGGATGTCTACAAGGCTGTAATAAGTGTAATCTAGATATCTAATATCTAGTGATTTCTAGTATCCCTGCTAGTACCCAAACGCTAATGACTCTTTGTCAACAGTGTAACCTTTGTTTTATTAAGTACTAGCTACACACACTATGTTAGTGTATGGCTAAGTAGTTAAAGAAAAGATGTGAACTTAATATGTTATCTAATTTGACAGGGAGATGAGGAAGCCAGCCTTGGTTTGCCAATATCTCCATATATGGATAGAAGAAGTCCACAGTTGGCCAAACTTCAAGAAACTTTTATAAATCATTTAGTAGCTCCTTTGTGCAATGCTATGGTTACGGGAGGTCTACTTCCTGGGACCTGGGCTGAGGAGGATCCACAGGAAGGTAATGGTATGAAGTTTCTTTACTTTTAAAGTAGTTTAAAAAAGGCAGTAACAAACTGCTAAGCCAGATATGTGAGAATTATGAGAGCTGGCCAAATGTGCAAATGTCCCAGAGCATTTTATGTGGCCCTTGGTTACCTACTTAAATTAGGTGTGTCCATAGATTCTATCATTATTGCAAATATATTTGTCAAACTAAATTAAAATATCTCTATAATTTTTGAAACTTCTATGTACAGTTCATATCTTGAATCTGATCACGAAGAGGCTAAAGAAAATATTCTCTATAATTCTAAAAAGTTGTAAATTGTAAGTTAACAAAAATTATTATAATTGGCAATATATCAAAACATTCAGTATTAGATTCGTTAGATTCAAATTGTGTTTTTGCTCAACTGTTTGTTATAAAGCTGTGTAAAATAGTGTAATATAAATATTTAAATATTTAAATAATGTTGGATTGGAGATAAAAGTTTTAAAACAAAACTTAAAAAAAAATGAATGGTGCTGTACCACAAGATTGTCAACTGGAATAAGCCCTTTTTATAAGGTGAATTTATTAAAGAATGGTTGTCAGAATGAAGCAGCCAATATAATATCTCCCTAACAGAAAAAGACATTAGATAACATTACTCTGTCAAGGAGAACTGTAATTAGGTGATTTAAAAAGCTGAAAATTTGATGCATCAACTTCGTAATACAACGACTTTTTGTGGTACTCGCTGGCATTGGATGAAAGTACTGATGTACAGGACACAATACAATTACTGATATTCATCCAGGGAGTAGATACTAAGTTTCAGCTCATGGAAAAGTTACTCAGTGTTGAATTACTCAAAGACATAACTTCAGGCCAGGCACGCTGTGTTGAAATAGCTGGGTTGGCTATACAATGAAAGAACAACATCCTGACCATACACTCTTACCTCTCCACTGGGTCAATTATCAGAAAAGTTGGTGGAAAACTATTTTGAATATTAAACATTTTATTGACCTAATTGTCACAGTGATCAACCTTATCAGGGTTAGGGGCATTACCCACTAGCAGCTGAGAAAACTGCTTGAAGATTTGAAGAATAAACATTTAGATGTTCTGTACCACAGCTGTATTTGCTGGCTTAGCAAAGGCAATGTATTGAGAAGAGTGGGATCTCAAGGAAGAAATTATGTTCCTTGAAATGAAGGACATTGACTGTGACTAATAGACAGACTTAATGTTTGCCATTGAATTTATGGGGAAATTGAATGTCAAACTTCAGGGCACTTGCTTGTTTGCACATGAAATGTATGTGCTTGTAAACCTTTTCAAGCAAAGCTTTCCCTTTTCTCCAGGCAAGAAAAGTGAAAACAGTTTTGTCATTTTCCTTTGCTGAAAGGGGAAACCATTTGTAGTGAAATAGCTAAATAATACAACATTCAGTTGAATTCCTTGATGGTGGCATTGGAAATGAACTTCAAACCAAGTTTCAATATCAGAGTGAACCATTTAAAACCAAACCATCATAAGAACAGGTCATTGCTAACTGACTGAAATATGAAAGCAGTCATGAGAATAACAAACTAGTACACGAACATTAGACACAAGTTTCAACAGCTCAATACTTCACATTAAGTACATTGATGGTTCAATAGTTTTATGTAAAAAGACAATAATAAGTTAGAATTTATTAGAAAAATTAGTTTTAAAAAATTGCACACTTTTGTTGTATTGTCTATATTTGGCATGAACAAATGAAATATGTAATACCATAAGGATGTGCACTGACTTGACTTTATGCATTGTTATAAACATTTATATTTTCTAAATTAGTTACACCCTCACACACATATATATATTGCTGTAACTTTAGTGGCTGACTGATAGGGTTAATGTGTGTGTGACAGATCTACTGACACACGAGACTAAGGCAAATCACATATGTCAACAGCTGTTGAACAAGGGACTTTACTGCTAGTACACGCAAATAGGATTCGTGTTATGGTCATGTGACCAAAAGTCTTTATGGACAAGAGACAGTGTGTAAGAAAGGACAGTAAGGACTGTGTGGTAGAATGTGTGTCCTTGAAAATGTCGCTGTATGAGTCCAGGACTAGAGAGAGAGAGACTTGTAGTGTTTAGTTAGGCAGTTCTGTTGTGTAGCAAAGCATTTGAAGTTAGTGTAGCCAATTGTGTTGTATTGGCTGTCGATGTATTTAGTCATTAAACTACCACATTGTTTATTGAAACTCTTGCTGTCAAGTTCTTGTGTTAGATGTGCTGTGTTTAGCAGTGTTTACAGAAGGCCTGATAGAGAAGATCGTAACAATATATATATATACACACACATATTTATAATTATTATTATAAATATGTGGCCCCTCATACCAAACAAATTTTTTGGCCCTCTTTAGGAAAAGGTTGCCCACCCCTGTGATAAGCTATTGCTGGCTAGTTTATTTAGGCTCTTCACCAAAACATGGTAACCTGCTGTTTGTTTTCTATTTTAGCTGCTGCCAGAGAAAGTATGGAACAGATGTGTGGCACAGATACACAAGATGAAGATAATGATACAGATAATGAATCAGGTAATACACCACACACATTGGAACATTTTTTTAAACATTAAAAAACATCATGATTTTCTGGTGAATGAGAACAGCTTGATGTGGAGAACTTTTAGCTTCACTTCAACTCTTTGTGGCCAGAAGACAGACTTGTGGGTTGGAGCTCTATACAAATTTGCATTGTAGGCATATTACTTACATTTTTGTGTTCAAACAAAATGAACTTTCCTTTCTTGAACAGAGCTATACACCTTCCACTAGCAATGTAGAAAATTTGAAAATGCAAATTAAATGACAGGATGAAAAATGATTAAAACAATAGACTTCAACTCACTTCAGAACTAGTGCTTGCATTAATATGTCTCCCCCTTTTATTCTGTTTACCCACTTTTTATCCACGTCTGCTCCAATCTTCTTACATCAGACACTGAACACTCACCCACTGCAGTTAGTTTAGTTTAGTACAAAATATAATCTGATATTGATACAAAAGTAAATTATTTTGAATATTTGAAACATAAAAGACTAGTTGTGAAAACAACATCTTAAAATTACTATTTTTATTTAAATCCTATGATAAATGACTGTCCCTTTTCCCACTAAAACACAAATTAATGTATAAGCTATGATTTTACAATACTAAAATCTATTACCTCCAGGTCAATTGAACACATTGTATGACTTGTTCTTAGAGAGGAAATCCTTTCACTGTCAGATGTTTAATAGTAAGCACATATTTATGTTGTTCTCTGTATTTAGGTGCTAATGAAGAGAGGCAAGTATTTAAACCATTGAGAAAAGTGAATTGCATGTTGACTAAAAATCTGAAAGAGAATTATGAGTTTTGGTTGGCAATGATCAAGAAAGAAGAAGAAGAACAGAAAAAATCCACTGTTGATTTAGAGACCCCAGCAGTGACTGGAGCTTCAGTTAATATGAAGGTATGTACAAATATAAGTTGAGTTCATAAGTCATTAATAACCAAGCCATAACACAAATTATAAAAGTAAACAGCCACCCTTAGCCATTTTGTATTTCCCAGTTATGTCTTTAAGAAAGTTTTGACAAAGAGATCTATATCCCCTAAGAATTCTTTCATAACTTTATTGTAGTTATTTTGTTGAGAAAACTCTAAGCATGATCTCCCTCTAATTTCCAGGAGCCAGTCCTAGAGAAAAGTGAAATGGAGCCCATCAAAGAAGAGTCTGAGAGTCCTCCGCTGTCTGCTGTAGCACCACCCACACCTCCTCATCAACCTAATGTAGTCAAAGCCAGTCAAAATTCAGCCTTCCAGTCCACATCTTCCTCCTCCTGAGTATCTCCACAGTATTTCAACATTTGCTTATTCTGTGACAAGTCTGCTCTAGTGATTGGTTTGTAGGAAAAGCTGCACTAGTATTGACAAGAACGTCTTGTGTGGTTTTAGTTCAGTTTTAACCTTACTAAGTAACAATTATTAATACCATATAAAGTAATGACATTATTGAATAGATTGTGATAGTAAGTGAAACTAACTTTAGCGATAAAACCTACTCAGTTATTTACTACTTTAATAACTGGTACATGCTCTTGTGTATCATGACAATGTACTGATCCATAGTGAGAGAGAGGTAACAGACTTGTTTCTTCTTCTACTGCTAGGACTAGCCAGTACAAAATGTAGACATCTGTATTAGTGTTTTATGTTACTGAAATACTAATGTTTTCAACTAATTGCTTCAGGACAAAATCAAAGTCACATTTATGAAAGCATGATAAAGATTTATTGCCACAAAACCAGAAAACAAACAACTATTAACTCTCAAAGAAACTTTGTGTGACCTGGGAGAAGGGGCAGTTCAGAATTTTGGTGACTTGTGTCATGGAGCACTGAACTAGGGACAAAAATCAGCATTTTTTTATTAACAAACACACATTTTTTTTGGTGCTGATAGTATTGATTCACAAATCGGACATATTTTTTTATTTACAGATTTGATGTATAATGTACAGAAACTATTCCTGAGCTTTCAAGGGCAATGCTCTTATGTTAGTGACTAGTGTTTACATGGTGTAAATATTCCTTTGATTATGAGCACTTTTTTTTTAAGATGTACTTTTCTGTAGAAGTTAGCCTATTGAAAATTTCATGGATAACAACTGGCAAACTATTTCTTTGCAAAATTAAGGACTTTTTTTTTTAAAAGCAGTAATTAAAAAAAATAAAATGGATGTAAAATGCATCCAATAACTATAATGAACACATGTACACAAATGTTCTTCTATCATTTGGAAGTAACAAAACATAACTATCAAGAAGACCCAAATAAAAATGATTTATTGACATTTTTACAAATCATGATTGAAAACTAAAGTAAAGTTTAAAGAGATATGGCTAGTGTCTACCTGGCATGTTGTCAGCGAGGTGATCATTGAAATAGTTACTGTCACCAGTGTGGCTCATTGTGTGATGAGTGAAACATCTCAGAGAGGACAAGTTGTCTAAAGTTAAACATGAAGAATTTTTATATGTAAATCTTGGCATTTTAAGTTATTGTATGAAAGGTTGGATTAACTCTTCATTACTTGTTGGTGTATGCAACACCTTCATTTTATAATTAGCTGTTTGTTTTGTAGAATCATAGTGCTTATCAAATTGTTTTAAACTATTTGGTAGTTAGACTTATTTCTAATGGTTCAGTTATGCATCAGGGAATAATTGTGTAATGGCAGAGAGATGTTTGCATGTGTCTGCAAATGAGAGGTGAATACATAGGTTCTTTCTCCAAAAAACAAAACAACTGCTAAAGCTACTGAGGACAAATACAGCATAATCAAGATGAGAAGATACAGGCAGCAGTTCATGCTGTTGTCTTGAAAAGTGGAATGAACTAGTGGGTGCAAGTCTGCTAGAACATTTGTCCAAATATGTTGTTTTAAATACCCATATAATATTTGCTAATACTTTTTTATATCAACATTTTATTTTTAACATGAACAGGATCAAACAATTTTGCTAAATCTTTGTTTTATGTTATTGAAGTAATTGTTTTGATTTGAAATATTCAAAAGACATAATAATTTTTTATTAATTAAGCCATTTTACTACTATCACTAGATTTATAAATTTTATTGAGATATTTATTTATTTTTAATTGCATTAGTTTGCTTCAGGTTAATTTTAAGTTGTAGACAACACTTGACATTAAAGATGACATCAGATAACCTGTTGAGATCTGCTTGGCATGAGTCTTACAACTATTTCATTAGGAAAAAACATTTAGGTCTTTTAAAAGCTTCTTTTTAACCATACACATCTATTTTCATTTGTCTATGACCCTTGTTTCTGAAGATTCAATTCTTTGAGTTAGTGCTAAGCATTTCAATTTCTTGAAACCTATTGTCTTTGATCTCAGTCTCTAATCACTGTTTCCATCTAGACAAGATGGCCACCTATTCAACTCTGCATTTCTGCTTATACATTGATTGAAAGACCTAAACATTTGTAAGCTATTGTAAATGTTAAAATGAAACTAATGAAAAGTAAAAGATTTGTGTGTGTGTATTTTTAAGTGAACTGACTTTGGGACCCACCTTACACTACTGGCTGATGTGTATACATTAGTTTACAGTTGAGGGAGATCAATGTACAACAAAAGGTTTTGTGAGAAGTTAGCCAAATCTTTTTTCTACATTTGTGTATTGGCTTTCCTTCAAACATTATTTGACTGCTAAATGTGGAGGCACTTTTGAATAGAACAAATCCCATCTCATTGTGTAAATATGTAAAAAAAAAAAAATTTTTGTTGTTACATCTCAATATTTAAGTAATAAAACATTGAAAATCCTGTTCACACCAGAATAGGCCAGTTTGTGCCAGGCCTTATTGGTTGTATACAAGATGATTTATACAATTGAATGAGCATCTTAAACTAGTTGCTAGCTGATTATGACTAGTTTGAAGGTGATGTTTCAAAACAAATCCATTTCTTTTCATCAGTTCTATTCATAGAATCTGTTAGCTAGAAGCACTGTTCTCTAAAGGTTATATCCCAATATTTGTGTACTACTACACACACTATTTACCCAGCATCATAATAGATCAAGTTGAACAAAACAATCTTCTTCAATTCTCATTTCCAATGTTATTCTTCATTTGTCAGTTTGTACATGTTTTAATGGGGATTTTTCAAACTAGGAGCATTGGGATGTTATGATTCTATTAACTGATAAATTCAACATGAATTCATGTGCACACACATTACAATGTAAGATTTTTTGTTAACAAATATGAAACCAGTTGAATGATGTCTAATTTTTTTTATGATCAACTTTTGTCAACTACCAATCCACTTTGTTAAGTATTAGATAGACAAATAAAGCTACCATGTTTAATGAATAAATATGTAATAGAAGTCATAATAGACATAATATATCCTTTGTTTTAAATACTGGCATATTATCATTTGTATTTATTGACTATTGACTTTTGTTTTGGTCCAAATAGGGTACTTGTGTCCTTATTTTTATCATTTGTTTTCATTTTTTTGTGATATTTTTATTGAGTGATCTGGGATTGTGATAGCAACCATGTATGTAATATGTACATATGTCATGGATTTGTACATATTCACAAGATGTCCTAACCTCATGTCACTTGTTCATAGCCAGTTTGATTTTGTTCCTGATGTTTTGTGTTCTAGCTAGATAGCTAAGTTACACTTTGAGCTGTGTTTTTGTGTATCTGGACATTGTAAAGCTCTTGACTGTCTCTTTTATCTGTTCTTCACCATTGTAGTTGAACCTTTTGTGTGAGCAGTGTTTGATTTTCTCTGTTTTATTGATATTATTTTGTGTTGAGAAGGTGAAGGCCGTCCATAGCTGGAGTACAATCTGGGGCTGCTTTGAAACATTTTGTTTTTAAATATATATTTCATTGTTACTTTCTAGTTGAGTTTTGTTTTCAAGCTATTTGGTTGGTGATATTCTTTGAGTTGACATTTTAGTGTCAGCAGAACATATACATGTATCAATTGTCAATTGGTCCAATTAAGGTCCTGTAAACATCTGCATAATTTGATCTAAAATGTAGTGAAAGATGTTTTTTGTTTTAAATCTTTTCAACAAACAGCTCAAGTTTCCAACTGCTAGAACTTCACCTTGATTTGAGTTTCTTGAGTCACCTTAAACTGTCAAAGTTATACCATTTAAAAAATACTGATACATACCCAGACAAACAATAAAAAGTCAAGTTATAGGATTGAAGAAATACTGTTACCAAGACAAACATTAAAAAGTAAAAATAATGAATACTGTTACATAGACAAACATTAAAAAGTAAAAATAATGAATACTGTTACATAGACAAACATTAAAAAGTACAAATAATGAATACTGTTACATAGACAAACATTAAAAAGTACAAATAATGAGCAGTTTGTAAAGATTAGCTGAACCAAAAAAAAAAAAAATGTTTAGAATAAAATATATTGCATAGTGAATTAATAAAGACTGATTTAACTAGAAAATCTATGAACATTTGTTTATTTATAGTGTGACTTGCTTAATTTTTTTTTTTCAAATGCCTGAAGTAAAAACAATGAATGAAGTTCAGTCCAACGCCTAGCACATTGTCAGATGTTGAATATAAACTTTGCTGTTCTCACAAATCTGTCTTGCCAACTGTTTAGTTCATAGTTGACTATCGCTTTAATTATCTGATTGCCAAATACTTAGTAATGAGTCACTGACATCCAAAAGTTGAATTAGCTATTCTGTGCATCTTGATAGAATAATTTTACTGTTTAAAAGTTATCTCTTTATTGATTTCAGTGGTGCTACTGCAAGGTTCCTGGTAGGAACTGAAATGAATGTGCTTACAGAAGATGAACTATTCTTTATCTTCATACTGAGATATTGGTGTTTCATGTTCATTGAATTCTATTCTGTTAGGAAGATTTCTGATTTTGGCTTACTTTTCTATATATCTAAAGGAAACATTGAATGAAAACTTTGAGTTCTATCCATAAACTTAAGAACTAAATGCTGGCTTAAATCTGTCTCAAACCTGTGTTTTTAGATTTGTGTGCAGGTTTGAACCAATGACTATCTATGATTGAGATCTGTGCCTGATCTTTATTTGAAATTAATAGTAAGACACCATATAAACAATTTTTTTTAGTTTCTTGAAGTTTTTGGTAGGCAGCAAAAGATTCTGTTACAATTTAGTGTAAAAGCTTATCAAAATTAAGTTGACTTTTACATCAAGGTCTGAAGAGGTACTTTTTACTATTACTTGATAGACTAATAAAGGAACATACTTATTATCTGCTGACGTTGTTTGATCTTGGACATTGTAGAGCTCAGCTCAAACAATCTTGATGGTTAGGTTGATTCATATATTGCTGAAATTAAATAGAACTCATTTTCAATTGCTAAAATCTGACAGTAAGTGTCCGAAAAAAGATTTCTTCCTGATATTAGCCGATAAATACCTCGTTGTAGTGGTATGCATTACTGAAGCTTCCATGGATTTGTGCAGATTGAATATTTAGATACTCATGTTCTAGTTCCCTGACTGCTGCTTTTTAAGGCCAGTACTTGAGTGTTTGATTTCTTGTTAGATTGATACCAAGTTCATGCTCCTCAGATCTTGAAAAAATTATCTGGAGTTTTGATTTTTGAGCATTGAACAGGATAGACTTTATAACTTGCGGGTGTGTTTCTGTTTCAGGATCATTGTATAAACCATTTGGTTTCATTCAGTTAGTTGGGATCACTTGTCTCATCATCTGCAACCATCATTTCCATAGAGTAGAGACTTTTGCATTAGATCCAATATTGTCTTGACTAAGAGTCTTGTGAGAATGAAGGAATTCTAGCAGAACTACAAGAAAAAAGTTTGAAGTAGGTCTGAATGTTTCTCTTGTTAGTGTTGACATTGTTTGTCTTTTATACACTGCCATTGTCATGCCCCACTCTTCACTCACTTGGTGGTATAATGTCCTAGACTGAAAGGTGTACATTTTGTGTGTCCGTGTCAGACATTTCCATTGTTTCACATGAGCATTCTGAGCAGTGAAGCTTCATTTCTTTGGGGCAACATTTTCCTATCAGTCAAATGGTTAATGGGAGTGTCAATAGACTAGAGCAAATAACTGTCTTTACTATCCTCAAACAAATGTTGGGGACTTATTTAATTGGGTGGGCATGGGATGTGCTAAAAATAAAAGTCCCAGGCTTCCTATAAATCTGAACACCTTAGCCCCATAGTCTCCACATGGTTTCTTGTTTGCTGATGACAATCAAACTACCATTTCTAGAAATCTTTAGTTTGTTAACTTTGTATAGTTTCATTAGCCATGGCATTCCTAATATCTATACAAGTGCTGGTTATTGGAATGCTAGACACATTTTTTAGGTCTAATTTCCAAAGGTTCTAGTTAGTTGCTCTCTATTGAAATGATTCTTAATGAAGACACAAACAATGAAGTATTTGACTGAAAGCAGACTCTTGGATTGCAGCAACATTTTGTGGTTTGTTCACTATGATTGTATTGTTTCAAATTCTATTTATTCAAAGTAGATGTGTATATGTATGTATTGTACATAGTGTATTCTAACTAAAGAGGACATATTCTATGCTCAGTTTATTTCTTATGTGTACTCAATATTTTATTGTAAAATATAAACATTGTTTTCTGTCCTATTTGAACAAATGTTGTTTCAACTGATGAATGTGTGAAGGTAAGAGAGAGATAAAGAGAGATTACTTCTGGCTTACAGTAGTTTGGTTTTTTACAACTCCTCTTATTAGCTATATGGGTGGAACCTAAAACTTGCCTCGACAAGGATCTCAAAAATGGCTCTAATGCTTCTCCTAGAAATTTGACAGTTTATGTTCATCTTTGAAAAAACCAATTCCTAGCTAATTGGCCACACAGGGAAAACTCTGGCTTGACCATTATAATTTTTTCAAAATATAATCCTCTTAAAATTAAAGTTGGTCTTGAGATCTATATCTTGCACAGGTCAGTAAAAATGCCCTCTCATATTCACCCAAGAGTTGGAAGAAACAAATAGACTTCTGAAACATTTTGTATGCTGTCTTGTGTAGAATTTCAGTCTAGAGTACTGTCTTTTTATGTTTGTAATATGGATCTATAGCACCAAACTATAATATTCAATTCCACATCTCTAACTAGATCCAGTATTCTAGTCTAGATTACTGTCTTTTATGTTACCATGTCTGGATCTAGATCACTAGACTAGAACTTTATATAGTCTGAGGATTTCTTTTGTGAAAGGAGGGAGGGGGGGGGGGCGGTTAAAAAAATGTAACATTTTTTCAATCTCTGATTCATTAGTTTTTAAGAACAAAGTAATTGCTCTTACAAAAAGTCATTAGCATCATAAAGGAGGAATTGTCTTTTCAAAAAACTTTTTATGTTACTTGTTTTATTAGAACTATTTTTTTTTTAATCTAAAAATTAATTTGTTTATAAATTGTATGAAGCATAAAAAAATGTACATCTAAACTATGTATTAGTTGTTTCAAATGTTTGTCTTACATCTCCATTCCATAGTTCTCATTGTGTAGTTATCAATCATTTTACTATGATATTAAATACAAAGCACAAATTGAATGATTTCTTAGGCCTCAAGTTGAATGAGTTCAAACTAAGATATAAAAATTTTGAAAAGTTCATTTAGCATTTTATAAATATTTTTTTGTGTTTAAATAGCCTCAATTTAAAACTAGAGAAAGTAATTAAGTTGTTTCAAAAACATGATTATATAATTTATTTGTAAACAATCTTAATTTTAAAACTGCATTGTCCTTGTGTAATGTAAAAAAGGATAATGGTCCCCTCCATTTGATAAGATGCCTGAATAAATTGAGTGAAGATTAGTATAGCTTCATCAAATAGGTTTTTTGTTGTGAATGTAGGTGTTAAACCAAGTTTTCTGTACAATTGATACAAGCTTCATGCTTACTTATGTACACATCTCTTGTTTCTTAGTCTAACATAGCATTCTGTTGGACTCTACCCACTGTTGTTGTCTCCCCTTGTATATAATACAAGACTTTTGCTGGATTACTTGCCCATGTATCCAGTATTTAGATTTCACTTGTTCAGTGTTGTAAGTCTACTAGGAAATTATTTTTTGGTTTAATTTTAAAATTGAAAGTAGTTTCTTTTCATTTTTTCAATATTAACACAAAAGTATTACAATTATTACAATTGAACAACTCAAATGTTTCTAAAATATTTCTTGGTAGAATATTTTTTCATTTGTCTTGTTGTTTTCTTGGTGACCCAGTTCATGCTTAAGTAATCTCTGTGCTTGATTTGAACTTTTGTTTCAGTTGAATATCTAATTGTCTTTTGTGAAGGTCTCATCTCAATTGAGTGTTGTGTCCCTTGAATTGTTTTGACATTTCCCATTTTAACCAACCAAACAACCAACCACAATGTTCATTCAAATCCCTAATGGTGATTAAAATTATTTTCAAATCAGACATGATTGTTGTTTTTTTTGTTTTTGATTTATTTACATTCTTGTTGGTATTGAATTACAGTACAAACATTGCAACTATTGACTAAATAGAAATGTTGTTGCTATTAATGGAAGAAATATTACTGTTATTGTTATAGTTTAGTGTTAATGCTTAAATAGATGACTGGTGTCTATTCTATGTGGACTTTCCACATCTAGGAATGGAATGCCCTTTACTTTGCAGTGGAGAATAGAAATGGACAGGCAAAGGGGGATAGGAAAGTGCCATAACAAGCACAATGAAGAAATATAGGGAAATGATAAGGCTGTTCAATATCAAGGAAAACCAAGAAAATAATCTACAAAAGAATAAGACCAGCAGCAATGTATGCAAGTCAGACCTGGACACTAACAAAGACAACCAAAAAATCTTCTAAATACATGGAAACGAAAAATTCTTAGGAAAATCTATGGTGCTATGCAGGATGAAACAGGGTGGAGGACACACACTAACCGTGAGATATATCAATTGTATGAAGACCCACAGATAGTGACAGAAAAAAAGTATAGTAGAGAAAATATGGAAGAGGAGAAAAGTCAGATGATCAGGTGTAAGATCAATCTACAGCTGATAAGGGTAATATGTCAAAATGCAATATTTTCCTTTACTTACATCTCTCTATTTTTATTGACTAGACAGAGAATACTAGACCTTCAATGAAATTAAATGTTTTTATTGACTAGACTGAGAATACTATACCTTCAATAAAATTAAATCTCAAGTTTGTATTGACTAGTTAGACTTTCTTATTATTATCAAAATAATCTAGAATGAAACAGTCCCTACATTATACAGTCATCTATTTTCATTAGATATTTGTTCAGCTAATGACACAACATATTCCTTTTACATGCTACTGTGATGAGTTTAACTCTTAGCTAAAGATGAAAAACAAAATTGATCCCTTTTGAATAAAACCATGTTCATACTGCTGAGGAAAATACTTAGATTACAACCCATAGAGTAACAATGCAGACACATGTAAGAAACCAGAGCTTTGTGTTACAATGGTTGGGTAAGTGAAGCTAGCAGGTGTTGTAAAATAATAGGATCTATAAAAGTGTATTTGTAGTTTTTAGTGCTGTAAAATTATAGAATCTAAAGGTTTAACTGTGGTTGTTATAACTAGATGACACTCATTGGTACGTTTTTGATCATTGTAAAAAGATTGACTTCTGCACTGTCTAATGCAGATATAGTAAAAGGGGGTAACATGTAAGGAAATCCAATAAATCCGGTTAAAGGCTCAACAATCAATGCAAGTAGTTTATGCTGATACTGAACAAGAAGTTTAATAGCAATGAAGGGAACCGTCGAATGTCAGCTAACTCTCTACATTCATAAAAGGTTTCCTATCTCTAAGGAGTTCTGGAAGTAGAGTCTGTTTACTTCGGCTGATATTTCGTCCTATCTAAAACCTATTCTTGTTTTAACCAGTCATATCATTGTCTCCAAGTCAAAACTATTTCCGAAACAAATAATTAATTCCTAATCGTGCCATAACAACTTAAAACCAAATCTTTGTGAGAAACTTTAAAAGATAAAAAAACAACAGAGAAAATGAACCAAAGTTGTTTTTTTTTATTTGGTGATCTAGCTGTGTAGACCAAAACTGTTTCATAGTACCATATAGGTATTCTAACCTAGGATATATGTATTAGTTCAGTATCTGGTATTTTGTCTTGCAATTTGACATTCAGTATTTTTCTTTGACATGTCATGTGGAAGTGATTTAGTTTCTTTGCATGTTTTCTGTACACTGTCCACATTTCTGAGGCATAGAGCAATGTAGGGAGGATGACGGCTCGATAGATCCCTAGCTTTGTATTTGTGGTGATACCACATCTGTTCCAGACATTTTTAGACAGTCTGCCATTGGATGCACTGGCTTTGGCGATACACAGGTCGATTTCATTATCAATCTTTCCGTTTCTAGAGAGTGTGCTGCCAAGATATGTTAATCTGTCCACTGCATTTATATCAGGCAAAGCATCCATACAATCCTGATGCAGTCTCAGCTGTGATGGGCAGGGCAGGACACGTCTGCAGAATAGAAGACCACCGCATCCCTAAATGACTCTTGTATGGCCAACTAAGCGAAGGAAAGCGCTCATAAGGTGGTCAAAGAAAGCGCTTCAGGGACACCCTCAAAGCTTCTCTGAAGGCGTTGAGCATAGACCCAGCCACCTGGGAGACAGAGGCATATGACAGAGCATCATGGTGTTACGCTGTGAAAACTGGCGCACAGGTTGCTGAGGAAAAGAGAACAGAAGAAAAACGTCAGAGAAGAAAAGCAAGGCCCATGACACTAGCTCCAGCTGGAATAACCTGCCCAGTGTGCAATCGAACATTCCGGGCTGACATAGATCTTACCAGCCACATAAGGAGGCATAGAACCCCAGTGCAAAGCCCTCAGCCCCTGGCTGACAAAGCGGTCATCATCGAACCACTATGGACGATCTATATATATATATATATATATATATATATATATATATATATATATATATATATATATATATATATATATATATATATATATATATATTAGTGATGCATTACATCAGTAGCATCTATATGACACAAACTAAAAGAAAACTCAGAACAAATTTCTTTCTTGATTTTTGTAATTGTAGCTCTACTGTTCACACACAAATAAAATACATTATAAAACAGTGAATACAAAAATAGAACTATCTGGATCAATATAGAATTTCATTGTGTGGATCAATATAGAATGTCATTGTGTTCATCTGGATATATCCTAGTGGAGCAATAAATTATTTCATTGTGTGACATAAAGCAACCAAACAAAAAAAAAACATTCTACAAAAGTGCATATAATGAAAGCTGTTTCTCAGCCAAATAGAAAATGTCAAACAAGAGCAACATTGATATTCTGTTGATGTGTCAGTAACATTGGTAACAACAAAAGATTAATTACATTTGGAATGTACGCAAAAACACCTTGTCAGAGAATCATTGTCTTCCCACTATTCTCTTCAGATATTTCTGGGCAGGCTATCATGTTAGACTTGTGTCTTTTCTTAAACAGCAGTTTCCTGATCCTCAGATTGCACTAACTGAAAGTGTTCCTGGTCTGAACCAAATAAAAGTATTAATTATTTTTTCTTCTATGCTAATTCTATTTAAGTTACAAATGTAGCAAATATTCCATTTGGCGAAAATAAACGTACAGTTCAATCTATGACTAAAAAAATAATAATCTTAATTTGCTTTCTTCTAAAAAGGGAAAATTATAATTTCTGATTTCTTTTTTCATGGATGAAAAAGCATCAAACATTAAAATGTATCAATAATGATTTCTTTGTAAAATGCAAATGTATTCATATGTATTTATCCTACACATTTCTCCATAAAGAAGCATGATGAGAAAAGAAATACAAACTTTCTAAATACGCTGCAAGTTCTTTGTCCTCAGCTTTCAGTGCTTGCTGTCTAGGAGAGTTACCCTGGAAATCAGTCCGGGTCAAAGATGCTCCAGCTGCCACTAGCATGTGACAAATTGTACGTCTTTGATACCAGGCTGCCTTGTGGAGAGCAGTTTGACCTCTATACCAAGAAAATAGAACAACAAATGTACATTCTGAAAGTACCTTACATAAGTTTCTTAGTAGGGCAATAGTTCAATTTCTTTTTTATTGAATACTTTTAAAATTGATTTCTTTTTTTAGTAAGCAACATTAAATTGTGAAATAAACTCACTTGGAATCTTTTGAATAGTTTACATTCAGAGGGAAAATAAATGTATTTTCAATTTTTATTTTGATGCTGGGAATATTCCTATTTAATGACTTAGAGGTGGAATCCATAGAATAAAAAAATACAACACAATTATAGAACTGATTCAAGTTATACCCAGGCATTCATATTGTTTCTAGAAGATGATCTAAAGTCCCTTTATCAAAGAAGAAAGTCATAGATTATCCTTAAGATGAATTCCTACTATAAAGAAGAAGTTCTTAATCTAACAGCAAGTCAATTATGTACTTTTTCTTCAGATTTGAACACGCAGATTAAAGAAAAGTAAAAGTACACCTAGAAATTGATCTTATTGCTATCAGGCACAAACTGGGTGAAAGGTTGAATGCAGAAAACAAGGACAGCAATTGTTTTGATTTTTTTTTATTACACTTACATGAACAAACAAATATTTCCAATGAAAAAATACTTCCAAAAATTATTCTAAAGATATTAGTCTCACTTTAAGGAAAATCAAATTCTTTTTAGGTGTTGAGCTGTCACTTACTTTTCATGTTCTGCCATGTCTAATAGAACAGGTGGAGCTGAGGGAAAATAATATATAATTTTTTATTAACTTCATGATAAATTTTACATTTTTCTTTAAATAATGACATCTTTGTCTTTTATGTTATTTATTTCAATGTAGATCTTTAAAACTATTTTTCTATTTTTTTTAGTCAAGATATTTAAAATGTACCTCCTGAATACTATCTGTTCAAATTGAAAAGAAAATCAAGAATGGTGCTTTCAAATAAGTTTCTCTTGAAACTCAAAAGGAGAAGATTAAGTAGATTTCCACCAAACTTTATGGTCAACTATAAATAAGGATGTTTTATGGTCTGCACAATGATCAACAAACTAATTAGCCATAAGTTTTAGATGGAAGATTTTTTTTTTTCTTCCCATACAAAAATTAGGTCTCCACCAGGGCCACTCATGTCAGTTAGTTAAATCTCGCTACTGAGCCACCAAACTCAATATTGAAATTCTAACTTTACAAACACAAGAAAAAAAAAGCTCCATTTTTACATCACCAGGAGATACAAGCTAAGGACTCATATGAAGGGACATAACTAGTGACAAAATGACTTAAAACTAACTATTTATATTCGACTATCACATAACTCTATAAAACTAACTATTTATATTGGACTACTACATTGCTCTATATGAAGAGCCTCAAGCAAGGGACTCTTTATGAAGGGACATAACTAGTGATAAATTGACTTATGACTGTTATTTTAGACTATCACATAACAATAATGTATAATTTTAATCCTAAGAAACACTAGTAGTATTCTTTTGGTTAATGAAAGTCATACCATTATCAATTAGAAATTTCACAACTCCTTTATGTCCAAATCTAGCAGCATGATGAAGGGCTGTCATTCCATACTGATCTGTTGCTAATAAATTAGCTCCCTTGTGATAGAGTTCAGCTATCTGAAGTTAAAAATAGTTTTACTTAATTAAGTCTAATGCAACTTTCTATTGCAACTGAGGACCATTACTGAAAATAAAAAAAGGCTTCTTTAAAATGTTATTAAAATAAGTGAGCCAATAAATCACCTTGTGAATATCCCCTCTTTTAGAAGCATCCATAAACTCTGTAGATGAAACAAACAAGTTGTCAAAAACAAAAATATTGATAAAAGAAAACCATGAAACCTTCATTTAACAACTACATCTTGATGATTTAATAAACAATCAGCAAGATCATGTTTCTTGATTCCTATACAAAGTACTTCAGCTTCAGTGTGTTCACTTAGCAATAAGCTTGTAGACTAGTTGCATTTAAACTCTTTAAGACAGATGTGTTTCAAAGGAACTGAGCTTATGTAACAACGGTATTTATGTGGGTCTTAGGCACTGAACTTATTGTAACAAGGGTATGTATGTGCGTCTTAGGCAATGAACTCATTGTAATCAGGAAAGTCTATACCGAGCTTTAACAATGCTGCAAATTTTGGCACTGAAGGGCCAATACTTACTGTAATATATCAATGCCCTCCATACTTACTGTAATATATCAATGCCCTCCATACTTACTGTAATATATCAATGCCTTCCATACTTACTGTAATATATCAATGTCCTCCATACTTATTGTAATATATCAATGCCCTCCATACTTACTGTAATATATCAATGCCCTCCATACTTACTGTAATATATCAATGCCTTCCACACTTACTGTAATATATCAATGCCCTCCATACTTAATGTAATATATCAATGCCTTCAGTAATCTGTATCACTGATGCTACATATCATGTGACTAGGAAATTGTACTAATTGTGATATGGCAATGCCATCAGTAATCTGTCACAGTAATACAACTCTTGTGACTCAAAGGACTTGTACAATGTAACTAAAGTTATATCCGCATGATTTGAAATGGAATCAAACCAGAATCTGGACTCGAGTGTTACGATCCTGTGGATCCGCTACAAACGTAGGCCTACCTTGATCTAAGAATCTAGATCTAGTCTATATAGATCTAGCTCTAGACATTATCGATCTAGATAATACTATATAGATCTAGAATGTAGAGAATCGTAATGTAATGTCTAGCTAGACTCTAGTAGATCTAAAGGGTTGTAGTCTAGACTCTAGATCTACAATGTGTTTTGAATCGATAGTGCTTCGATATTTAAAAAAATTAAAATGAATACAGGAATCATGGATTCTTTTTTTCCATTTGACTTTTTTAAAGCTCCAAAATAATTAATTTCTACTAATGATCTTAAACAAAAATAAATAAAGAGTGGCGTTGGTGTAATAGCTAGATCTAACTGAACGGTACCAACCCGCCACTCCACCACTCTCGCGTTCTTCATTTCTAGACTAAATCTCAATTTTGCATAAGGAATATGCATTTTGCGTAAGAGTAGGCAGGTCTATAACTCTGCAGTGACTGCTTGCTAAATTCTAATAGATAGGCAAAAACAACATACAGAAAATGTACAATGTTTGATTAGAATAAATCAGGAACTAGGCTTAAATGGCTTCAAATTAATCTGTTTACTAAGAACAAAAAAGAAAAACAAAAAAGAAATTTTGAATTAAGGAGAAATTATATAAAAACAAATTTATGGACTGTATTGCTTTCAGTCCCTTCAACATTATCATACAAAGGGCCAGTACTCACGTTTATCTAAATGAGAAAGACTTGGTGGTTTTCTATCTGTTGTAACATTTGTGGAGCTGGTAAAATTATAACTTTTATCTTGGCTCAGAACATTTGGGCTAACTGGTTCAGACACACTGATGATAAAAAAATGAAATGATAAGCTGACTGGTTCAGACACACTGATGATAAGAAAATGAGATAATAAGCTGACTGGTTCAGACATACTGATGATAAAAAAATGAAATGATAACCTGACAGGTTCAGACACACTGATGATAAAAGAATGAAAAGATAAGCTGAATGGTTCAGACACACTGATGAGGGGAAAATGTGAAATGATAAGCTGACTGTATGCATAGGACATAATTATCTTCTCTCTGGAAGGAATTTCTGCAATTTAAAAGATAAGAAGATTGACGAGAAAATATTATAATAATAAGGAACAAGATTCAACAAAAGTAGGTCAATCTGTAGAGGTGATAGGTAAAATCTGTCATTTGAATAACTAACTACATTATAAAGAGATATACATAAAGAATAATATAGAGAAGAATACATTAATACAGACAAAAACATTTTTTAGTATCTCCTAAAAAAGCTTGATGTAAAAACGATCTACAACATTTTTTAAAACTGTTATGAGATTAATTTTGGTAGTTAAAAATTGAATTTATATAACAGAAAATATTAGAAATAGTTGTGGACTACACAAAAAACAACATGTCAGCAAGACTAACCTCAATAGCTTTGGTGATTTTGGTGGGGAAACAGGAAATGGAAAACTTAAAGTCAGAGCTCCATCTTCTCTTCCAATGATTGAACCATTCATTTCTTTATGACCATTCGTATTAGGTATGCATAACTGGAAACTGGCTTGTAAATAAGGAGAAGAAGGCGGGGCTTCGGGATCAAGTATGTACAGATCTTCTGAAGAGATATCTGTGATGTAATGAAGTGCCTCCTGGGACTTGTCAATGCGAAAAAATCGTTCTGTCGTTGTAGCTGTGTGCATTTTTAATGATTTTTTTAAGATGTTGAAAAAAAAAAGAAATTTGCACAACCAGACGTAATAAAAAAACAAATGACAATACTTAGGCAATAATATTTCAATTCTGTTTTCTCTCCTCAGTTTATATTAACCAAGCTCATAAGTTTAAATTAAAAACATTATTTACAACAAATTTTTCCCTAACAATTTATTATAAGTCAAACATAGCCTTGGTGAACTCCAAGTCCTACCAGCTTGAATGTTTTGGAAATTAATAGCCATTGGCCATTATTGCTGGCCACATGACAGCCTTGTTGACTAGGCCATAAAAACAAATATAACCTGCCCCATGGACCGCCAAATTTGAAAAGGGAACTTTTAAACATGACGCTGATAAAACATCCTAATTAAAATAAATCTCAGGTTTAATGGTTAGTCTTAAATGGTTAGAGTGATTGTCTTGAATTGACATATCTGGGGGTTGAAGGTCATCAAACTTGTTATTTAAATAATACCATAATCATATCAATAATGCTCCAATGGAATTAAAAAAAAGATTCACACATCAAAATCTCTTATAAAACCTCAGCTCACTTACTTAGACTTACACTTAGATCCTCCAGCGCAGCCATTTGGTGCATTGCACTGCAAGCTGTCTCCATAGAAATCTTTCTCCAGCTGATGTCCACTGCGCTGAGGTCCTCCATAATGTGCAGCACCAAGTTATATTAGGACATCCCTGTTTGCATTTTATTTGTATTGGCCTCCACGGGACACATGATTCAGACTGTTGGAGGACATATCCTGCAAACCTCATATTATGCTCAGACACAACCTTATTAAGGATTTCACTGTGACTCCCTAGATCCAAGAATACTGCAAGAAAACTGTTCAAGTTCTGACTGACCTTGTTTGACCTGTTTCTTTATATCCAACTTGTGTAAGTTTTGTTTTGCTTTGGGTGAAGTGTAATCCATCAACCAGTTTACACCATAGAATATCCAAAGCAGTCTGGTTCATTGTTGATGGCTAGGTGGAAGATGTCTTGATGTTAAAGAACTCCTTCTCCTTCTTATGTTTCAATGTAGCTACTGGACTGGTTGTAAAGATGTTGGAAGATATGGAATGCCATTTTCTCTCTCAAGTGATTCTCAATGGACACTATCAAATGCTAAAGTCTATGAAATTGATCATTACTCATTGTTGGCATTTCAGATTTTGCTTGATATTATGTTTCACAGAATAAAGCTCTGCCTCTTCAGAAACCTGCTTGACCTTCACAGTATAACCTTTTATTTGTTTTTCTTCAGTGTTCTCATCAATATTGAAAACTTCAGAGAAACAAGTCCTGTGAGATGATGGTCTCTAGCGAAGGAAGCTCTACATAAAAGTTTGTCTTTTTAAACTCAGTTCTAATCTTAGAACTTAGGATTGTTTTAAACAAATATTTTAATCATATACTATAAAATTGACATAATCAACATTTTAAATTCTTGAGAAATCACTGGTCTAGAGAGTCATGCTGTTACTCACAGTCAAGAAAGCACCAATTAGATGACAACTTCACAAAACTGATCACTGTATCACTTGAATTAGTCTGAAAATTCTGATGAGAGAAGAAAACATAAGCATACATCATTAACTTTGACAAGACATACAAAATATATCAAGACTAATCTAACAGACCAGTACATATCTTATTCTACTTGCAAATCTTGGACCTAACTGCAGACATAGCAGCCTAGCCATGAAATCAAGATGATATAAAAGGATGCTAGGTATCACCTTTAAAGACCGCATCACAAATGAGGAACTTTGAAACAGGATCAAAATGGCAATTGGTCCCATGATGACCTGCTGACTACAGTCAGAAAATGCAAACTAAAACTATATGGCCATATCATAAGGTCCTTGGGTCTCACAAAGACCTTCCTGACTAACCACTCTGCTAGTGAGGAGCTAATGAAAGTAAAAAAATGTATAGTTATCTATTGGTTGTTTTAAACTAACTTTAAAGCGTCGACCTATAAAGAGAACTAGTTCAGCTTATACCAACACTTTAGTCAAGTACAATTTCTTTCCCTTTATGGAGATACCAAAAAAAAATAAATTAATTACCAATAGTTAATTAATTGGTTAATTTTTTAATTTTTTTTAAAATTCTTGTGTTTTCGGATAAAAGAAATGATTGTGCAAAAATTTCAGCCTAATCAGCGATTTGGCGTCGGGAAAAATAATCTATGCAAATTTCTTACTAGACAGACAGAGTGAGTTGATATAAGCTTTGTAAAAAAAAAATGTTTAGACAAAGCCATAAGTATGTGAATGTCAGCTAGAAATCAATATTTTTCATAAATGCTTTCTGCTATAATCATAAGCTAATCTACTATTTTCTGAGCTGAATCATTGTATTGAGTAGTTGTAGAAGTCTTGTACCAACTTACTGCCAACATTTTGTTGATTTCTTCACGCACTTGTTCAAGGTCTGAGTTATTGTCAACTACAATAATCCCTAATGGTACAGCTGTAATGAAAGAAACAGATTGTCATTTAGGATTCCTAGGATGATATCTAATAAAATAAAAAACACACAATACAATTTTCGAAGCAATCAATGAAACTATTTGACATTACTGACTTTCTACTAACTTACAAGCTTGTCGCAGTTTATCTTTCTCAAAATGAAACATTTCATAATCAGTGACACCAATACGACTCACTTGGAGACGTAACCGTTCAGGCACAGAAGATGGGGGACTGAAAAAAGCAAAATCAGGACTATGATTTTTTTTTAAACATCTGCCCAAAGTGAGTAAAATGTTTGTACAACATCAAACTAAATTAATTAATCTTATGATTCTAATTTGTTTTAGAACATTTTTTACAACTTTATTACCACTACTTCCATTTTGGCAGCATTTTTATAAGCAAAGAAAGAAGCAATCATTATCAAATAACAATCAGCACTAAGTTTGTTAGATTGTTGGCACTGTTACATTGTTAAATAGACTAAGTCTCTTGTTGGCACTATATTACATGGTTAGATAATCTCTTGTTGGCACTATGTTACATTGTTAGCTAGACTAAGTCTCTTGTTGGCACTATGTTACATTGTTAGACAGTCTAAGTCTCTTGTTGGCACTATGTTACATTGTTAGATAGTCTAAGTTTCTTGTTGGCACTATGTTACATTGTTAGATAATTTCTTGTTGGCACTATGTTACATTGTTAGCTAGACTAAGTCTCTTGTTGGCACTGTTACATTGTTAAATAGACTAAGTCTCTTGTTGGCACTATATTACATGGTTAGATAATCTCTTGTTGGCACTATGTTACATTGTTAGCTAGACTAAGTCTCTTGTTGGCACTATGTTACATTGTTAGCTAGACTAAGTCTCTTGTTAGCACTATATTACATTGTTAGCTAGACTAAGTCTCTTGTTGGCACTATGTTACATTGTTAGCTAGACTAAGTCTCTTGTTGGCACTATGTTACATTGTTAGCTAGACTGTCTCTTGTTGGCACTATGTTACATTGTTAGCTAGACTAAGTCTCTTGTTGGCACTATGTTACATTGTTAGCTAGACTAAGTCTCTTGTTGGCACTATGTTACATTGTTAGACAGACTAAGTCTCTTGTTGGCACTATGTTACATTGTTAGCTAGACTAAGTCTCTTGTTGGCACTATATTACATTGTTAGCTAGACTGTCTCTTGTTGGCACTATGTTACATTGTTAGCTAGACTAAGTCTCTTGTTGGCACTATGTTACATTGTTAGACAGTCTAAGTCTCTTGTTGGCACTATGTTACATTGTTAGACAGTCTAAGTTTCTTGTTGTCACTATGTTACATTGTTAGACAGTCTAAGTCTCTTGTTGGCACTATGTTACATTGTTAGACAGTCTAAGGCTCTTGTTGGCACTATGTTACATTGTTAGACAGTCTAAGTTTCTTGTTGGCACTGTTACATTGTTAGACAGTCTAAGTCTCTTGTTGGCACTATGTTACAGTTAGACAGTCTAAGTCTCTTGTTGGCACTATGTTACATTGCTAGACAGTCTAAGTCTCTTGTTGGCACTATGTTACATTGTTAGACAGTCTAAGTCTCTTGTTGGCACTATGTTACATTGTTAGCTAGACTTAGTCTCTTGTTGGCACTATGTTACATTGTTAGACAGTCTAAGTCTCTTGTTGGCACTATGTTACATTGTTAGATAGTCTAAGTCTCTTGTTGGCACTATGTTACATTGTTAGATAGTCTAAGTCTCTTGTTGGCACTATATTACCGTGTTAGATAGACTAAGTCTCTACTAACCTATACTGCCTTTTATCATAAAATGAGCAGGTTTCTATGAAAACATTCTTCTACAAGTGTGTGTAGTAATCTATCTATTTAGCAAAGCCATGGTTTGTTTAAGTTTGTTTAGAAATATTTTTGTAACAGAAAAAGTAAACAAAGAAGACACTTACTCATTGGCTATAGGTATGGAGCCACGTCTCTTAGGTTTGGTTACCATGTAGGCCTGGTTCCTGAAAGTGATATTAATGTGAGAGGGTCGAAGTCTACAAGGCTCTCCATCTACTTGCATTGGCATAGATTTAAAGGTGGTAAGTCTAACCTCACGACACTGCATCAGGCGTTCACCATGTCCTCCAACATACAATGTAGCCTATTAGATAAATATTCTCATAATTTATAGAGTTCTACACTGATCTGAGAACATATTTAAATTAAACTATACATAATGATTATACACAAAGATAGTATTTATATTAAAACGTGTGTCAGATATAAAGAGACAGCAAGGTCCAAGTCATGATCACAACTTGCTATAACTTTTCTACAAAGCACAAAGAAGAAAGTCAAAGATACATTGAGATGACATAAAGGTTTCTGAAACTCTAATGATAGCAAAGTCAAGAAAAAAACTGGCCAAAAACACACTTAGGGCACAAAAATAGTTTACTATACAGTAAAATGTTGTTTAAAAGGACGTCAGTTATTCACATCAAATACCAGGACTTTTTATTATTGTTTTACAGTAGGATATCTAAGTGGTCTTGCTGATGTGCAGATTATTTCTCTCAATAATGGTAGGCTACTAGGTATAATGCTTTGTTCCCCTGTATATTTTACTTGAATTTTATGTTTAGGTACAGCATGGTAGCCCCATATGAATTTTCTAAACATTGTTAGAGTTATGGAGCATTCATAATATTCCACATACATTCATCCAGATGATTGATTATCCGAACAAATGCCATTTCCAATTAATCTGGATAATTGTTGTTCTACTGTATTAAAAGAAACAAGTACAGAAATAAAGTTCCTCCTAAAAAGTTGGCTAAAGAAAAAACAACTTGAAACAACTTGTAAGCTACTAAACAACTAAAGTGTATGTTGTCAATTTAGTGTATGTTGTCAATTAAGTGCATGTTGTCAATTAAGTGCATGTTGTCAATTAAGTGCATGTTGTCAATTAAGTGTATGTTGTCAATTAAGTGCATGTTGTCAATTAAGTGTATGTTGTCAATTAAGTTATGTTGTCAATGTGTGTTGTAAATGTGAGAGGCTAATATTGATTACAGCAACTTTCATAGAAAAGAAAAGAAGAGAATTCATTCAACCCAAAACTGTCTTGTTAAAAAAATGAATAGACTACTAAAGAAAAATAATTTCAGTACCAAGGAGGAGTAGGTGAATCCAATGACTTCCAAGTATCCATCATCATGTGTTTGTGGTTCAAAACCTACAGCATTGGGATTCCCCCATGGTAATGTACCACTAGCATATCTAAGGAAATGAGAACATAGTTAATGAGAAAACAACAAATATAACAACAAAGTCATTCTTTTGCAAACTATGTCACTAACCTATAGAAATATCAAGTTCAGATATAGTTTTTAAGGCTCTCCGTACCTAGGAATGTTGAGTATTAAAAGACAATGTAGTTTCATATCTTGAATTTTTTGTGTTAAATCAACACCATCACACTGAGAGACAAGAGAATATGTTTGATAAGAACAGCACAAATATTTACATTAAATGATATTCCAATGTACAAACCAAATGTATCATAATATAAGGTTTAAATATAAACATGCTATGTAAATATTACCTCAAGTCTTATGTGTTCAGCAAAACCTTTCCAACTCCTTTTTAGAAGATCTCTTCCCCCCGCCTGGAATAGATCCAATTAAGTTTTTTAAATCTGATTGTTTCCTATACTAATCTACTATTTATAATGTACCTACAACTGAATGCAAACCATGACAACAACAAACAAAAGTAGACAAGTGCTGAGAATTAAACTAAATAATAGCTACACATGAAAAGCTAGACAATTAGTATCTAATAAATCATGAAATAATGGAGCAAAAAAAAAATAGTTGCCTATTGAATTTGACAGATATATTTTCTGTAAAAACAATGAAAATGTTTGTGTTGTCATATTAAAATAAATGTACCAGCTGGACTCAAACACACACACACATAAAGTGATTTATTTTAAAGCATTTTAAGCATTATGCTACTCTACACCCTAAGATATTATAAGAAGGTATGCCAGGCATTTATTTTCACAGCTAATATTGCTAGTTGCTATTTGAAGTATCTAGCTTCATAGCATATAAAAGTAAACAAGAAGGGATAGATATCAAACTTATCACAAATAACAATATGTTATTTAATTTTGGAATAACAATAGACCTGGTGTGAGACAGCAATGCTCAGAGTTGTTTAAATAGTAGAACAATTTCTTAAAGTATTATTTTATTATACAAACATTACAGAAAGACTGGGGATGAGAAATGTAACAAAAATAAAAACACAAGCCAACAAGTAAAGCCCCAAAAAAAAACAGCAACACATTTTAACAACAGGACAAAATAAATAAATATAAAACAAGATAGAACAAGACAAAAGCAAAATGCATTGAGGAAAAAAAAACATCACTGAGAAAACCAGCAAAGAACTAACTAGCTATATTTCAATGTTGATACATTTGCTTATTTGACAGTCTAGTTAAAGATTTCTGTAACTAACTAGCTATATTTCAATGTTGATTAATTTGTTTATTTTACAGTCTAGTTAAAGATTTCTCTAACTAGCTATATTTGAATGTTGATACATTTGTTTTATTGTCATAGTCTAGTTAAAGATTTCTCTAACTAGCTATATTTGAATGTTGATACATTGTATATTGACAGTCTAGTTAAAGTTTTGTTTTCTTTCTATGTTTTTGTCATTAAGCAAATACTAAGAAACTAAGACTTGAAAGGACTACAGCCACACAATAAGAAGGGATAATAGCCATAAAAACAAAGAAAAAAACTTAAAGTGAACAAAAATTGTTAGAAACTTACACCTGCATAGAACATTTTGTTTCGGAATCTACTGTTAAACTTTTCCGGGTTAGCCTCTGAAATAATGTAGGAAATAATTCATGCTACATCATTCATGCACATTCATTACTAGATCTAGGAGTTTATCAACATTAAAACAAAACAAAAAACCAAATTGAATAACCATCTAGGTTCTATCTTATACTACAGTATGACCCGATGAAATCAATGACAATATATTGACAAGGCTGTTACCTCGAGATTCATGAAACTCTAAAGCCACATGAGCATCAGCTCCCAAGCTGAAATAATTGTTGAAGACCTCTAAAGGAAGAGTATCAGTGGTCATATCTTCAGTTATCTCCCCTTCTGTGCTCTCGTTGGTTGTTACTTCGATGTTCCACCTGAGACAAGAGTAGACAAAGTATTTAGTCCCATATAATAAAAGATGTTCAACATTTGTACGTGGCAAAACAAAATTGCTATTTTCTTTACAACAAACACACAAAAAGTTGTCTCAAGTAATTAAACTAAGTTTACATCACAGAAATAACTTTACTGACCTGTCCAGCTGAACAACTTGACCATCTTCAATGTTGCATAATATTTTAGAAATTGGTTCATCTGTATAACCCTGTGGCAATAATTACAGCATTGTATAATTAAACAAATGTTGGTTTCTTTTGTAGAGATATTCATGTCATCTAAATAGTAATTTTTTTTAGGGGAGAAGGAAATGGAGGGTAAAATTATATTTTAATGTATAGAAACATTTTATCCTAAAGACCTCTTTCAATGTATAGAAACATTTTATCCTGAGACCTATTTCAATGTATAGAAACATTTTATCCTGAAGACCTCTTTCAATGTTTAGAAACATTTTATCCTAAAGATCTATTTCAATGTTTAGAAACATTTATCCTAAAGACCTATTTCAATGTATAGAAACATTGTATCCTAAAACCTATTAAACACAAACAATTACAAATTAACCAACTTCAAACCAAAAGTATTATATTATTTCCATTCACTTTATAATTAAGAGAGACTGTGCATGAAAGAGAAATGGTCATGGCGTAACAGAATGCATAGAACTACAAAGTTAGCTATAAATAACTTACTCCACCCCAATTGAGGGTCCTGGCCAAGTCATTGCCAGTTCCAATAGGAAGTATACCAACAGGAGGTGGGGGAGATAACCCAAGTGCATCAATGGTTGATAATATCCAGCCCACAGTGCCATCACCACCAGCAGCTAGAATTCTTAAATTAGGAACTTTTTTGTACAGCTCCAACCTATAAGAAAAAGAACAAACATACTAACTCTAATCTATAAGAAATAGAACAGCCATACAAACTTAAACTTATCAGAGACATGTACATCAGAACAGAAATGAAATATGAAAACAAAAAAAAGTTGACTTTTTGTTTAGTTGTAATTTTGATTAAACATTTGAGATGCCTAGTAAGTGTTGACAGTTCAAGTTTTGGATTTGAGATTTTATAATCAAAAGGTAGTTATTTATTAACTTATATTATCCCAACAGTAACTTTTTAATACTTTATATTACAAATAACTCATATTTATTTTACCAGGTGACAATTTTAAATCAAATTTTTCTTAAAGATAAACTTGTACAATTTTCATCTTGGTAAACAATTATCATTGTTTGTTTTTTTCTAAATAAATAATCAAATATACATAGAAATACATTTAAATGTGTTTCAGATATTCAGAAAGAAACTGACAAAAATGTGCAAAGCACACTCCTGCTCTATTTTGGTGAATAAAACACATACCCCAATCTGGGGCCGCCTTGTGAGAGATCAAACACTTGTCGAGGATTGAGCATCCAGCAAAACTTGTGGTAGAGTTTTGAGCCTTGGTTGCCACCACTTTTTGGGTTGATAAAAACTAAGACAGGTTTGATGAGAGGCGATGGGATTGGTTTCAAGAGAAATGGTCGGAAGTCTTCTTTGCTCTTTCTTTTCTTCACTGAAACTTTCCTTTTCTTACTGGTTCTTAAGGAAGTTTTAAATGAACCCTGCAAATAGTCATTTTCAAATACAAAATGTCAAAGAAAAGTGAGCACATTGTGAAGAAAGTTGCAACTATCATGTATATCTGCCTTTCACAAAGCAAATGTTTTTTAAAAATCAGCACAGATGTCCTTTTAATAATTAACCATAATATGGGCGGAAATAATCAATGTCATTGACTTTTAACTCCAACATGGATAAAGTGCCTTGTGGCATTGAAAAGAAATAATATTATAGAGATATTTCAACAGAAATATAAAAGGATAATTTAATTTCATCAAGGTGTTGCAGTCTAGCAAACCTGATCATTTTTTCTGAATCTCAAACATTAAATATAATTTAACAGTGTACTGAATGTCTCAATGTCGAGTCATGGTTTGTGATAGTGCTCCTAAGTTTCAAAATGTCTTCAAAAAAGTTAATTTTTAATTTCATTATATAACATTTCTATATAGCATTTAGTTTAAAATCACAACCAAGTTTCTCAAATTGATTTTATTTTGTACTTGTGTATAATTTCAACTTTTTTAAAACTCATAAATTTAACCTTAAAAATTAAATTTAAAAAGAAAAATTACATTTTACAATAAAAAAAAAAAGGAATCAAAACAAGACATTCTCTAATTGAGTAAAAATCCAAGTACTATACACACATGCAATATAAATGTTAACATTTCATAAGTGGGAAGCGTGGTCGAGAGGCTA
Source organism: Biomphalaria sudanica (assembly GCA_036873155.1). Classification (NCBI taxonomy): domain Eukaryota; kingdom Metazoa; phylum Mollusca; class Gastropoda; family Planorbidae; genus Biomphalaria; species Biomphalaria sudanica. The sequence continues at coordinate 816,853 of JAZGLO010000656.1, forward strand.
AGTGCGGCTTGAACTTGGCTTGTCTGGGCTACCTAGAAGGGGGCTAAAGGTTCGACACCCGACTCGGGCAGAGTTGTGTTTACCGAGCATCTAAAGGCAGCACGGAAAGCAACTCCTAGATACCCCCTCCCCCCCACTGGTCCACAAATGAGAATGGACCAAAGCGCTCTGAGCATGCTATAAGCATGAAAGTAGCGCTATATATATATATATATAAAAAAAAAAGTAAATGAGCACAAATAAACACACTAGTTCAGATAAGTTGCTTGTCAACAAAAAGAGTTAAGATATGAAGTTAGAAAATGAATGATTGAAGATTCTGGAAGACTCCTAAAATTGACTTATTTATTTATTATACTTATTGATCTTATTGGTTTGACATCTAGTCTCTCATTTCTAATTCTACACTATATACTTACTATACAACAAGAAGAGATTCATGTCACGCTTTTACCAGAAGTACAAAGTAATCCATATCCCAACATCTATATCTAGCTATTAATACTAAGACATATGTTCAACCCAATGAACATGCCAACAAATAAAAATTGAACAATGTTGAAAAGAACTTGAAAAGAAAAACAAAGTGACAACATAAACTTGTCTTAGTGAAATTTTAGACTAGACAGTTTTAAACACTTTTAAAGTTGTTGTATGTCCTGCTATTTATTTCAATTGATTTTTTAAAGAATCTAACATATTTTAATTTATTGCTACTTAAACAAATAACACACAATGTAAAACTGACTACAAACACACAAGTTAAAATGCAAATACCAAAAATAGACCAAGGTAACTACAATAAAACAGTTATTAGAACTAGGACCTTATGAGCTACATTCTTCCATATACTTTGTCTCACCAAGTCACTTGCTCAGATCTGTCTAGTAACAAAACACATTTATAAGGCTAATGGAACATTCAAACAACAAAACTGTCATATTCTAATGGAAGAAGAAAAGAACAAAGTTGTCAGTATTTTAAATCTATAGGAACCATCTTGTGCACACCAGAGTGGACCAGAGTTTGAGTTGAAAACTAAATTGCACTGAATAAACAAATGTGCTGGGTTGTTTCTTTTTAACATTCTATTTTAAACAAAAGTATTTTTTTTTTGTAACTTAAAATTGTTTTGGCTTTTGAGGCATACATAAAAAAAAATACATGGACTTGTGCAAGAGGTACTGCTGATCAATAAAGCCTAGACAATATGTTTAGCTAGCAGTAGTAGTCAGCTTTTTTTGTGCTAGAACAGCACATTCTGACATGATCTCAATCTAGACAAGTATCCCCCACCTCCTTTCCCCCCATTAACTAGACATAACAACAACAATATAAGATATTAGTCTCTGAAGGTAGGTCAGATTCTTCTCTCCCTTACGTTGTAACAAAGTTGACTGCTGGTCTCAAAGCCATGAAGGAGTTCCAAAGTGTGCAAGGAGATTTAGTAGATTCTCAGAAGAGAATGTCTGTGTATCTTGAGGTTATCAGAGCCTTCCAACAGAACAAGATTTCTCTCCATTTCTTCCTTTCTGCAACATGGGTGTTGACAGTTTCTTAAGTATCTGCTTTCTGGAGGAAACTGTATTATTTTTATCTTCTCTTTAACTGAAAAATTATTGTTTATCATTTGTTGTTTTGGGAGAGGGGGGGGGGTGTAAAATGTCTTTGAATGACCCTCTCTTCTTTTTTTATAGGGCAACCACACTACCACATAATGAGTCACATTTTAAGAGTAACTTCACTTCTGCCTACATATCTAGGAGAGCAGTTTCTTCTTTTCAGCAATATGATAGCCAAGTGGGGGGGGGGGGGGGGGGAGGGAATTCCAATAGATGATTTACTTATGAATCTCAACACTTTTCCCTGTAGAATTTCATTGGTTGCTGTGCAAAGTAAACATCTGAGAGTGTAAAGCAAATGGAAATCATGAGTCACTCATCCACCATTGTCAATAAGTATTTGTTTTGAGAAGCTGAGGGTAGTTATTCCTTGAAATCAAATTTTCTCTTTGAAACAGTTGGGTAGCCTTGAAAGAGTACCTGTAGACTATTTAAAGTTGCTTCAGTTCATTTCATTAAAAACCTAGCAGACATCATCACATAATAACGTAATAGTGCTCCTTGGATGAACTTTTCAGGTCACAAAATGATTGTTTCTTGAAAAAGTGTTCACCACAGCAATAAGTTTCCCAAGTTTATCTACTAAAAACTGTTATGTTACAGTTACTATCTTTGTATGTTCTCATTTTCGCTTTAATTAGTCTGTAAAATATAAAGGAGACTGAACGTTGATCAGTGTGGTGAAATGATAACAAAATAACAATGCAAACTTCAACAAAAGCAGTTTTGTTTTCACCTGCTGAGTATCCAAGTTGACTGTTCTAGTTTTTTTTTTGTTTTTTTAATGCAACAGGATGAACATCTTGGTTTAGGAAATTGCCAATTGCAATATCAGAAGCATCTGTTTTTATGATCTAGTGCAAATTTATCAATGACACCACAGCATTTTGAAGTTCTTATATTCAGTTACTGCAAAGCTTCCTTCATTTGCTTAAAGGGAAGAAAGGATTAGTTATTCACTACCAAATGGATTTTATTGGAAAAGCAACATTTCACAGTTTATTATTAGATAACTTATAGGCTAAAATAAAAAAAAATCAATTCAATTGTAGAGAAAAAAAGAATCAATTTCTAATGAAATGTAACCCTTGAATCAATTGCAATGCTAACATCCAGCACAATAAACTGCAGTAAGAATTAGAAGATAAGGAATAACACCAAATCAGATTGACTTCATTATAGGTTGTATTGTGCACAACATAGAGTGACACTTTTATTAAGACAACACACTACATCAATATTGTGAACACAATCTCATGACATAATACAAACATAGAAAAAAAGTATAACAAATTCAGCAGAAAAAAGTATAACAAATTCAGCACATAATGAAATGAATTTAAATTAGAATGGCCAGTTCTCTCTCAATGAAACAGTCTGGCAAGAAAACTTTTTTTTGGTTGTTTTTTGGCTATTTGTTAATAAATTTTTGTTAAAGTTAAAAAGAATATTTACAAAAAGGAGAAATAGAGGTAATAAGTGTTGAGACTAAGTATAAAAAAAAACATTTTTAAATTGTGCACTAATCAGTGTATACAGTTGGGTTAAACCATATTAGTGTAGAAACATTAAATAGTACAACAGGAACAAAATCACAAGTAGGAAATTTGAGAAAAAGAGATACAAATGAATGCCTGTTATTCCACTAACCTTGCGAGGGAGCTTAATGATCCATGATGGGGGTACAATGATGCTTGCATGAATACCCAGAGTGCATTGTTCTTCTATTTGTTGCATCATAAAACATGTGGTTTTATTGTGGTAGGCAGCTTTGCACCAAGAACAGCTGATTGCAATAATATCCTGAAACAAGTTGTACATTATTTTATAGGTTCATCTCTAGTAATAATAAGGTTGAAACATTTTCAGAATGAAATAATCAATCTAAGAATATTTAGAAAAAAAAAATTATTTAAAAAAATAAATTCATCTATAAATTGAAACACATTATAGTTTTTATTCTACAACTATCAGTAGAAATGATTTATGTACTAAGATACAGAAGACACTTTGATTGCTGGCAGAACATTAAGGCTTCCATGGTCCAAAAGTGTCAGGCTCAGATGGTGAGTATACTCTCATGAATCAAATCAAACCTCTGAAAACAACTTACCTTATTTTGAAATGAAAATCGTTGTTGAAAAGACTGCGAAGACAGAAATATAAAATAAGATATATTTTATAACGTTTAGATAATACATAATAATTAACATAAAGAAAACAAATAGTTTTTACTTTAAATATTAGAAACATGTTTCCTTCATCATGTCTAAAATGCAGTAAAGTTTTTAAAACTATACTTTAGAACTGAACTTTTATTTTTATCAAAAATGATTATCAAATAACTTTAAACAACTATCAGCAGCATTATAAACAGTGTTATATAGATCTATAAATGTTAAATCAAACTGGAGATTGATCAAGTACTAAATCTTATGCTCCTAATATATGTCAATATGTCAAAAATAAAAGCCCACAAAAAACAGTAGCATGAACATTTCAACATATGGAAGGGGATAAAAGTAAGTTTATATAAATAATATAAGAATATGTATAAATATATAAAAAGATGGAAAAGGGTAAACAAAAATAAATAAATTTGCTTAACTCATTCAATATGTATCGTCGCACAGTGCGCCAAAGCGATTTCACTAGACTACATATTGCCACAGGCTGCACCAAGCATATATTGTTTCTTTTAATGAGTATTTCTACTTTTTAAAGCACTTTTATTTTAAATACTTTTCATTACTTCTATTCAGAAGAGGTTCAACTTCCTTTATGTTGTTTTGGTTTGATTATAGCACAGTTTTTTATTTTGTTATAGAAGACATTTTACCACGCTGTGTTACAGTTTTTGACACAAAAATTTGTGACAACAAAAAACAGCTGATTCATTGGCTTCTTCCAGTGATAGCTCTAGGCGTAAGGATAATAAATACACATGTATTACGGCTGAAGAAGCCAGTCAGATGATTCTTTTTGATTCTGAATTGGATGATCTAGTGATAGTAATAGTGATATTCTAGATCTAGATCTAGAACTTGACAGTCTTAGAGACTGTGCCTCTCAGTCTAAGTATAGCAAAAAAGGAAGGAACCTGCTTTAGACTAAGATCAGAATCCATGGAAAAGCTTGAAAGCAGAAAAGTAGTTCTAGTAGACCTAGAATAGACCTATTTATGATGAAGATTCTGGACCCACAACTTATATTTGATGACACTGACAGTGTTGAAGATTAGGAACCACCTGCCAGACCTCGCCCTCAGCCAACACTTGTGAATAAAACTGCTTCATGTTCATCAATTGAAGGTAAAGGGAAATGCTCTAGATCTACTAGTCTTCAGTCTGTTGATACCAGCAAGCACTACAACTAGGTCTAGTACATCTAATTTTTCTGTCACTTCTGACTCTGCAGATCTTGAATGGGACCATATTACATCTGGAACTACTGAAAATAATTTCAGATTTCACCATCTGAAAATGCCTGGAGTTTGCCCTGATCTACTTTTAACTGATCAATTTTCTCCGCTTGATTTTTTTCATGCAATCTTTGATGACAAAATAAAAGATAATTTGATAAATTCTATCAATGCATTTGCAAGGAAAAAATGCCAACTCAACAACCCACCACGAAAGCGATCTGTGTTCAGACTGATGTAACTAGAAGTGAGTTGGACAAGTTTATGACAGTGTTGATAAAAATTGGAATTGAAAAAAGACGGGCTATTTCGGACTACTGGACAACTGCTGCAGAATTTTATGCTCCTTGGATTCACCATGTGTTCAACAGAGAACGCTTCCAAGATATCTACCACACCATGCTTCACTTTGGCGATGAAGCATCAGAAGGAAAAGGAAAAATAGAGTCATTCATGAATTTATTGACAGATAAATTTAGAAAATGTTTCAATCCCTTCCAGGAGCTCAGCATTGATGAGATGGTTATTGGGTTTAGAGGTAGGTGGCAATACAAGATGTTTAATGCCACTAAACCTAGCAAATATCACACCAAAACCTTTGGCCTGTGTGATTCGGCAACTGGCTATGTTGTCGATATTTTGACATATTTTGGGGCGAATACCTCTTACATTCCTGATGCAGATAAGGATGGCGGACAAGCTGTACAGGTTTTTGACACCCTCCTTCAACATGTGGGAACAGGGCATAAAATTTTTGCTGACCGTTTTTATACCACCCGGAAACTCATGAACTATTTGCTGCAAAAACAACTAGTTCTACACAGGTATACTCGTCAACAGACTTGGTTTTCCAAAAGCAGTCAAGAGTTTGGTTTTGCAACACAGAGAAATGAAATGTTTCTCCACAAAGAAAAATCAATGCTCTGTGTTGCTTACAAAGACAAAAAAAGCAAAAAAAAAATGTCATCAAAAATTTCTACAGATGCTGAAGTGGGCACCACAAAAGTGAACGACATTGACAAGCCTTTGATGGTTGACACATACAATAGAAACATGAATGGGTGTGACAAGCTAGACCAGAAAGTGACCTACTACTGTGTTTTTGAAAGAAAAACCATCAAGTGGTGGAAAAAATTGTTTTATTGGGTGTTTGAAATATGTCAAGCCAACTCCTACATTTTATTTTGCCTCATTCAGAAACCTGGTGCAAGAAAACTGTCTCTAAAAGACTACAAGCAAGTTCTAATTCGACAGCTAACACAGAATGTTATCTAAATGAGCATATCAGAGCTCCTGGTAGACGTTAAGAGACAGGTTGCCCAGAAAAGTCTAAGAGTCAACATATAGTGGACTACAGCAAACGGGACAGAGACTGCGTTTTTTCTTTAACTAGCACTATACGGGCCAGAACCCATTTTTTATGCTTTGGATGTGAAGCAAAGCCTAATTTACATCCTAAGGTTGCTTCAAATCCTTTCATGAAGCGCAATAACTTTGTTGGCTGTTGGAAAATGTTTTTTCTTTCATTTTGTGTATAAAGTGTAAAAAGTTCAGTTTTCCATAGAAAATGTGTAAAAAAAAAATTTCAGGTGTGTGGACAAAAAAAATTCATAACTTTTTTTTTTCTTGTGCTATTTCAATGAAACTTTCCTACTTTCTTACAAACATATTTTAATATAAATTATGTAAAAAGCAGCTTCTTTGGATTTCTATAACTGAAAGTTGAGTTAAAATTTTTTTTTTTTTTTCCACAGTGTCGTACTTAAAGCTTAATAACTTTTTTATTTGTGTAATTCTCTTATTAATGTTTGCAGTATAAAATTCCTCATTCAATGACTAAAACATTGATATGCTATTTGCCATAGAAACTAAAAAAAAATTATTGTATATAAGAACATACAATACTATTACTAGAAAATTTCAGCCAATTCTTTTTTTGCTCCATTGCATTGACAAAAACTAACATATGGAATGAGTTAATGTGAATACTTTGAACCATGCATATCTCCAAATTATGGTGACTCTCAAAACTATAATAAGAAAGGAACATAAAAATTAAGAAACACTTATTATTACACTGGAATGTAAAAAGAACTTACAATCTGACACAGAAAGCCAATGGTCAAAATGGAAAGAATTATTAGTGGAAGTATTATTCAATGACCACTGAAGCTGCTGACACTTATGGCACCTCAAAAATATCAAGTATTCAATACAGTGGACTGACAGACTAACAAGAGATTTACATGCACAATTCTATTTGACAAGTTCATGTACTGTTTAGAATTCAACAAATATTTGCTTCAATTATTCAACTACTAAAAACTATTATTTTAAACTTAAAGTCAAGTACCTAGATCATAACAATTACTTCATAATTTTGTCTATGTCAAATCCAATACCTTATTTATGGTAATTTGGGTTCTAGAATGTCAGCTTTATTATTTTATTATAATGAGTGATCCTAATAGAAAACAGTGATTTATTCTTTTTTTAGCTTAATAACAATGATCAATCTAAAAGATCACTACTAACAAAGCTTGTTAAGATAACATTAAAATAGTCCTAAAAAAAAAGAGTTTTCATATATCACTTATACAATATGCATGAAGTTAAATAGTTACAAAGCTTATATCAACTCACTCTGTCTGTCTGGTAAAAAGTGTGTACACATTATTTCTACCACCCCTTTCTCAGATCAAGCTGAAACTTCGCAACAATTATATATTGACATAGACAAGACATGAATCAATAAAAAAAAAGTAAAAATTAGACAATTATTACTGGTAATTCATTATTTTGTTCAATAGCAACAAGGGAAACTAATACTTCAGTATTCACAGATATGGCTAAATTTGTTGGGTTTTAGTCCTCTAAAATAATTTGTTAATACTATTTCTCCCTCACACGCATTCTGTGATCAAGTTGATTATTTAAACAATTATTTATTGTACCTAAGAAAAACATGAATTAATAAACAAAAATACCCAATAAGTCAACTGATTATTAGTAATTAATTTGTACATTTTTGGTAGATTTAGCTTTAAGGACAGAGTTCTTCCCCTTTAGATAAGTTTTTTTTTAAAGAATTTTTTAAATTTTGCTTGTATGAATTACTCTAAAAAAATGATTGCAGTGGCAACGATTGAGAGTACACAAACAAAAACAATGCCCAAAGAGTAAGAATTACTCCCACCAATAGAAACAATAGATTACAAACTCATGAACTAGAGCTGGAAAAACAAACTATTAGTCAAGAAATTAGTAGGGGAACTGTGGTGACAAAATCAGTTGGGGGAACTGTGGTGAAAGAAACATAATGAATGACAAAGCACAGAACATAAGTGAACAACAATGAATCAAAACAGTTGAAATGTACATGGTGTAGAAAAGTGTACTACACAACAGGAATGACACTTCTGATCTAAAACTTACATACATGTAAGGATAGACAAAAGAGACATCTTACCTTGTTACATTGTTTACATTTTCCTTCCTGTCTCCTCCGATGAACCCAATGATGTCTCATAAATGTTTGCTGCAAACACACAAAGTCTAATAAACATTGGACAATAAATTTATCAATAAATCTTTTGCAAGTTGAAAAGAAAGCTTTGGCAAGATCCAGACACAAAAACATTGACATGAAACTATGATGACTCTTTAACCTCAGATGTGATAAAGAGCTTAGAAAGATGCCCTGAAATAAGGAAAATATTTTTATATGCATATGCAGGCATTATCCAAAGTACCAGCTAGCTAAGAGGATCGGGAGTGAAATGGTAGGTCACACTGGATAATATTGACCATCTAAAGGTAAAAAAGAAAGTAGACTCCAGATAGCATTTTCAAAGATGTATTGAAAGCAATAATTAATAATTAATGATTTACTCTATAAAATATAAACAGTAATGTCCTTTTTTTGTATACTGAAATATGGATTTATAAATACAATCCAAATAAAAAGATTTTTTTTCCCCTAGAAGAAATAAAAGATGCTCAACAGTTTGATTAACACTGAATTAAAAAAAAAGAAAGAAAATGCTCTTTTCCTATATCTTACTTAGAGCCAATGGTTTTCATTGAAAGGGCTCAAAATTTCAATTTATTTGAAAGAGATAACAACTAAAATAAGTATTTCATTGCATATATGCTTTCTTCCAAAGATTTCAGCCATCTTTACAACAGATGTAAACAAAATGTAAAAAAAAATAATTAAGAAATTATACTAGTGTGAGTTTTCAGTAAAAACAGTACCCCTCCCCCCTAAAAAAAATAGCCAGGGGGATTTTCTTGGAAGAAAAGTTTTGCTAACAACCATCTTCACATAGCAGACAAGAAGAATGTTTTCATTTCAAAAAAGCAACACAGAAAAAGAAGTATATGAGCCTCAAAATGATGTCACAACAGATAGTTATAAGAACACAATTTTGTAAATCAATATTAGGATAACTGATGTGTAACACTTTTACATTTACAATGTGTATAAAAAATGTAGTAAATTAAATGAAAAAAAATAACTGCATTCAACTTACATCTCTAAAGGTTTTTAATCCTGCTTCTCTAAATGTAGGTTTACACTTCAAGTTTTTCTAAGACAAATCAACATAATATTACATTAAACATTTTAAAAGTATTTACTTGAAACTAATGGAATATACTATTAATAAATAAATATACATGAATGTTCCTTTCTGAACTACAAGTGAATTGGAGATGCAATTTAGGCCTAATCCAACTGAATGATTAAAAAAAAGAAATCTAAAGACATAAACATAGTAATATTCATTTATTTGGACTAGAATTCAGTTTCATTGCTCTATATATTAAATAGTTTTGTGCAACTATCATATATAAAGATTAAAAAAAAAACAACAACTGAAGACTTTTTTATTGAGCAAGGTTGGTTAATTGGAGGCATGGAAATTTGCTAACCTCACTGTCAATAGTCAGTGCATCTTAACCCTAAACAAACTACTTGAAGCCACTTCACATTGTAAATATATATATATAAAAGCAAAGTAAATTTTAGAACTCATTCCTCACCTACTAAACAATGTGACTAAATTGGATAAAAGACTGTTCAATAACCAAATAACAACAAAGAATGTGTAAAAGACTGAACTAGTCAATACCTGTTCTAATATTCCTATACAAGCATTGTGACTCACTATTTTACAAGCAATACATTTTTTTCTTTGACCCATTTTCTGTGGAAGACATTTTAAAGTATAGACTGATGTTAGTTCACTTTCTGTGAGCCAAAATATAACAACAAAGTTAACACAAAACTCACAATGCAAGCAAATTAATTTTAGTTTCTATGCTTTACCAAGCAATCAGGATCCATTGCATAGCAGTAATCTCCTGAGGAATTGGTCTCCACCCACAAGTGTTCACTGTTCTGAGCATTCTCCTAATGTGAAGAGTAAAACAGTTTAAGTAAGATCAAACTAATGCTTATCAAAAGACAGTTCTGTTTTTAACCTATCGTTTCACACAATTTAATCTTTGATTTTATAGCTACTGAGCAAACAACAATTAAAGCATTAGCTTAGTTTAAATAGGTGGCTAGATCCTTACAGTCCAATCTACTGATGAGCGTATTTCTTTCTTCTTATATCCAATCTCAGCATGTCTTGGGTGTAAGTAGTCTGTGTAGTTTTTGTTGCTTTTTGCTATAGCTTTCCTGGACACAAAGAGAATAGTAGTCAGTAGATTTCTAGGACAGTAGATAGCTATTATTCAGTACAAAAAAACAATAAAAAAATAAATAATAACTATTTTAAAAAAATAATTATTGTAATACTTTTAAATATTTTTAAAAAATTATGCTCAATTACTTTTTACAGAGTGTTTGGTGCATATGCTGTGAATATTCAAGTTCATTTAGAATTAAAAGAGAGTTTATAAGATTTCACTGGCTTCTGTAGCCAACAGAAAATAAGAGTAACATAAAGCCAATACATTGAGAAACTCTCTTTACTTTCCACAAATTAGATGAAAGAATTTTTACTCGAACAAATATATTCTTAATATCTTAAAATCATAGTTTAAAATTTGGACAAACAGAGGTAGGGCTGCAAGTCTCTCTCGACTTATCATCATTTACTTTATTATTGTTATGAAGTTATTTCACTTCTCTGAAGGTGAAAATTACAGAATTGACTTTTTTTTCCTCTCTCTCTCTCTATATATATATATATATTTATATATGTAAAATATACTTTAATATTAATATTATATGTAGCACAAAAGAGTAAAAGTACAGTAAATTTGAACAAGCATTCAGGACAACATAAGTTAATTGTTATGCTGGGTCATGACCTACCTATATGATGTCTGCTTCCTGATTGTAAAAGTGGAAAGTCTGTCTGGAAGAGTCTCCTCAAAGTCTGAGGAATCACTATGACCACCGGGTAAGACATTTTTAGTGACAACATTGAATCCTTGAGCCATCTACAGCTTCCCAGTTAGTCTTAAAGGTTTGAATGTGGGAAGTTCAAGTACTGGTATATGGCAAACAGAGCCCTCGTCTTTATCTTGGTCATAAAAACATGCTAATGGAAGAAAAGAATTTAAACATTAACTAATTTCACTTGTACTTATAAATAGGTACATACATTTTGGTGCATATAAACTTGGGTACATACATATTTAGGCACATACAACCACATACTACTCACATGCAAACACACACACTCACTACCCAAACATACTCATCCCATTCTTTCTCACCCCCTATAACAATCAACCAAAATAAACAAGATCTTTTCATCCCTATAAATGTCTATAAAAATGAACAACATTTCCTTGCCATTGTATGCATATCTTGCTGAGGAATAAAGATGATTTGATCAGTAAAGAAAAATAAAATATAACTGATCAAGTATTGAACATGAAGCTACAAACTTATGTTGCTGAGTTCATTTTTAAAACAAATCAAATAAATAAAATAAGTGTGCAAATACATGGGGGGGGGGGGGGGGGGGGGGGGGGCAATATATGCTGATGGAAGTTCATACAATTCAAAGTTGTAAATGAATGTAAACTATTCTCTAGTGAAAACTTGGCTACACTGTGAAACACTGACAAATTAACAATTGTGTGATCCTAGCCAGAGAAAGCTGAAAATGAGATTTCCTTTTAAGTACAAGTTTACCACAGATAAAAAAAGACATATATTTCAACAAAGACATTCTGATTCCAATTGTAAAGATTCTTTATTGTTTCCAACATATTGTTATGAATCTCCCTATCCAGGCTCGCTGCAAATTGCACCAAACGACACCACCAACTTAAAGAACTTGACAACTCTGGGCTTCAAAATAACGTTATAGTTTAATGTCAATAAATAACAGCCAATACTGTACAATTGGCAGCACGTAACACAAGACTGTACAAATATCTCTCCGCTGTATCAACTCTTGCACTGGTCTCTCTGTCTCGTCTCGGACTTGTACTGAGCTGTTGTAGCGAACTGTAGATCGGGAAGTTGTGACTGACTGGTCTCTGATACCTTCGCTCTTTATATAGGGTCCCTGCTGGCCTTCTAGAACCGGACAGAACGTCGCTCGACCATTCTGGGTGGTCGACTACATCCCTCGTGACACTCCTGAGCTTTGTTCACGACGTCGATCCTTCCCAAACCATCATGTTGACACTCGTCTCGGCCGATCGTCGTAACTCATCACGGTTGACCGCTCTTCTAGCGCTGGCCTGGGGCGATTTGCGTCGGCTGACTACACACACACACCACTACCCCCACCAGGTTTTTAACAATATATATAGTTAGTTAAGTTAATAAGCAATAAGGGATTATTAAAAATAGATACTTTTTTTTAATAATTAAGAAGTTCATAGGTCAGATAAAAGTTCACAGCAACTGGCCATTGATTAACAATTATGTCATGAGGCCAGCACAACAACACTATGGAGGCATTGAAAATTAAAATAGACAAAATTTACTAATTTAAAAATCAATTTAAAAATAAGGTTAAATATTTTGAAAAAAAAACAGCCACTACCTAAACCTGTACTACATTTAATGATGCTGTGACTAAAGCAAGATAAAAAAAGCTGAAGTAGAAAGACAACATGCTGTAGGACCCCCCAATGTCAGAACATAAGTTTAGAATAGAAGGAAATCCACAGGGACAAGTATAGTACTTATGTTGAAGTAGTTCAAACAGAAAGCTTTATTTAGGGTGGAAATAAAAAGAACTTATCAAACATGACATTTCAATAACCTAAATCTAAGGAAAATCTCTTTATTTCATCCATTGCGTATAGCTTCAAGTGACTTACAGAGTTTCAAAGAAATAACAACCGAAGACTTAAGATGATATACATACAGCAAGCAGAGCTTTTAAATGAGTTCCTTACCAGCTAGGTAATAGACTCTATAGCTCATAGCTAAGCAATAAATTAATTAGCATATTGCAAAGCAATAGTTTCATTAGAATATTGCAAAGTAATAGATTTATTAGCACACTGCAAAGTAATAGATTCACTTGCACATAGCAAAGTAATAGATTCATTAGCACATAGCAAAGTAATAGATTCACTTGTACATAGCAAAGTAATAGATTCGCTTGCACATCACTAAGTAATAGATTCACTTGAATATAGCAAAGTAATAGATTCACTTGCACATAGCAAAGTAATAATTCACTAGCAAATAACTAAGTAATAGATTCACTTGACAATAGCTAAGTAATAGATTCATTAAAACAGCAGAACTTACTTGTATTTCTATCTTGTAGAGGAGCAGTCTTCCTAAGGTGAAATATGATTATCCAAGAGCACGTAACCCAGACACATCATGTCAGCAGGTAATGCTATGTCTACCAGTTTCTGAACAAAGTTACACTCTTATGTCTCAACAATTGACTTTTAATTGATCTGGAACATACAACAAAATAGAACAGACAATGGCTAACTTACTTTCAATATCAAAAATATTTTTCAGGGGCAGTGAAAAGTTTGTAACCAATGAAGAAAGGTTGAGTATGACTGAGTATTTCTCCTGATTACCCACACACACCTCCAAAAGTACCCCCCCCCTTTTTGTGCAGACTTTTACTTCCAGGTACACACTTTCAATATAGTAATTAATTTCCTGAATTCAGTGTTTCTAAAACATTATCTTTAAAAAAAACACTTTCCATTCACATCATTACAGTATAGAACAGATTGCCTGAATTAGCCAGGAAAACCCTGACTTAGCAGAGTTCAAGTCTCTATTCAACACGCATTACTCTTTTGAAGGAACATCTGTAATTTATAAGATCAGATAATGAAAGCTCAAAATAGGTCAATGAATCTTTGAAACTTTAAGTAATGAAGCTATTTTTTAACTATGCTGGGAGTAATGATTTCTCAGCTTGTAGCATAGTCATGTTTAGTTGCTAATACGTTTAGAGAATGTTTAGTCACAATGAGTGAAAAAGTATAATTTTATAATGACACTGCACCTATCATAGAAACTTGTTTAGTTTTATAATGAATAATTACATATCATTGAGATTTGTTTAAGTTAAGTTTTATATTGATAAGTGACAAAGCATGAAGATTTTTTAAAACACTTTTTTCTTATGACTGTTCACTGTGGAGCTGCAATCTGGATCTAAATACTGTATCATTTAAATCATAAAAATATTACATCTCTATTTTTTAAAAATAATTATCAATTATCCTAATTAAAAGTTCAAACACTTAAATGGCCGATTAGTAGATTCTAGATCAAGACTCGTATCACTAGGCAATGGTTTCTACCCATTGGCACTTGAACAAATCCAATCATACAATGACACATAACAAATCTTTCAATGATTCAAATGCTCCCCCTCCCCACACCCAAAAAAAAAAGAAAGGTTGACTTATAATACTTGCCTATGTGTGTGAAATGAACAGAAATGTGTCGATTCTACACACACACAGAAATCGATTCTAAAACTTAGATCTAATTGGTGGTAAAAAAAAAAAGTTTACGGTTAAGGGTGGGGGTATGATTTTAGTGTTAGGCTAGAGTACCTACGAATTTTACTGCTTTACTGGATGCTAAATGTGTGATCTGAGTTGTCGTTATTAGCACGCGCGCACACGATGTGACGTCACGCAAACGCCTAATGCTCTGCTCAGAGCAATCATTAAATAGGCTATCCAGTGAAACGATTTTTTTAATACGTAGAATCTAGATCTAGAACTAGACTTGCTCAAGAATATATTCTGGCGAGAAACTTAAATGATTTGGATGATAAAAGTGGAAAATTAGTTTCAAAATAAATTAACAGTAAGCCTAAATGTACATTTCTTATGGGAGAACAAAAAGTATTTGGAATTAACTTATTTACGTATTACAAGAAGCCGTGAGATGATAAAAAGTCAAACACTTAACAAATGATAATGTTGTTGCAAATCAAATGACATCAAATCGATTACCTGATTCGAACCAATAGTTTGGCCGATTTGCTTAAAAGGAGTATGCAGTACTTGTATGAAACGATAAACTCTATTCTCCACTGACCTAAAGCTATTGTAACTTGATCAGGACAGAGAAAGCATGAACACAACAGATGTAGCAGACGACATTATTTCCATGCCAACAATACAATGTATTCAAGCTCCGTCACAAAGTGAACACAAAGTGATCTCTCTCTCTCTCACACACTCACACGCACGCACAGATACGCAGAAGATTTGGCAATGAGGAACTATTCTTCTTTGTGTCAACACGAGATCCTGCTCAACAAATCTGAAACTCCAAGACCGTCTCCCGAGCCTGCAGGGGAGGGTGGGCGAGAGTAAAGAGCTCTAAGTCAATACCTCAATGTATATCGAGTGGATAATAGCAGTCAAACTTGCATGTATTTCTCTCTCAGGCCATCTTGTCGATAAGACTACAGGCTAGGCAAACCCTTACTAATCAATACAAATACAGCTACTTCAACACAAACACACACATACCTCGTCATGGACAGAGTTAAAAAAGCAATGTTAATAGAAATAGTAGAAGTACTATTAGAAATAGTGGAACACATTTTGAAGACAACAAGCGCGAATTTGGATATTTAGAAGAAGAAGAAAAAAGGATAGTACATCCATCTGTGATTTAAATACTGTTAATTTTTTTTTAATTAAATGTCAGTTGACAAGGTTACATTTCCCCTCTTTCACCACTATTTTCATATATGAATTGTAATAGTCCACGTCTTCCCACATCCCGCGATCCAAAGTTTCACGTCTGAAGATGTACATTGAAATGAATTGTGTATACCGAAAGAAAACCGACAAACTTTAAAGACAGTAAAACTATGAGCAGTAGACCTATAAAGACCAGCCTATTCTGGAGCAGTAGGTCAATACAAATTAGCCTATTCTGGAGCAGTAGGCACATACAGACTGACAAACTCTGAGCAGTGATTCTATAAAACCAGACAGCATATCATAAAGACTGACAAACCCTGAGCAGTGATTCTATAAAACTAGACAGCTTATCATAAAGACTGACAAACCCTGAGCAGTGATTCTATAAAACTAGACAGCTTATCATAAAGACTGACAAACCCTGAGCAGTGATTCTATAAAACCAGACAGCATATCATAAAAACTGTCAAACCCTGAGCAGTGTTTCTATAAAACCAGACAGCATATCATAAAGACTGACAAACTCTGTGAGCAGTGATTCTATAAAACCAGACAGAAAGTGTATATCATAAAGACTGACAAACTCTGAACAGTGATTCTAGAAAACCAGACAGCATATCATAAAGACTGACAAACTCTGTGAGCAGTGTTTTCTATAAAACCAGACAGCATATCATAAAGACTGACAAACTCTGTGAGCAAGTGATTCTATGAAACCAGACAGCATATCATAAAGACTGACAAACCCTGAACAGTGATTCTATGAAACCAGACAGCATATCATAAAAACTGACAAACCCTGAACAGTGATTCTATAAAACCAGACAGCATATCATAAAAACTGACAAACCCTGAACAGTGATTCTATAAAACCAGACAGCATATCATAAAGACTGACAAACTCTGTGAGCAGTGATTCTATAAAACCAGACAGCATATCATAAAGACTGACAAAGTCTGAACAGTGATTCTAGAAAACCAGACAGCATATCATACAAACTGACAAACCCTGAACAGTGATTCTATAAAACCAGACAGCATATCATAATGACTGACAAACTCTGTTAGCAGTGGTTCTATAAAACGAGACAGCATATCATAAAGACTGACAAACTCTGTGAGCAGTGATTCTATAAAACCAGACAGTATATCATAAAGACAAACAGCAAGCTTACTGTGACTACAAAGACGTTACTATGAGCAGTAGGCATCTAAAGACTGAGTACAATTTTTCAAAAAGGAGTAAAGAAACATGAACGTAAAGCTTCCCAAAAAGAGCAACTTTGCAGATTGCAACAACTGGAGGGGCATTACCCCAGGAAAAGTTTTCAGCATTTTTCTGAGACGGCTTCAACAGTCTGTAGATAAGAGGCTCAGAGAAGAGCAAGAAGGCTTTCATACAGTCAGATCATGTGCGGAGCAGATCGCCATTCTACGATATATAGAACCAAGTCTCGAATACCAACAACGATCAGTTTTGTAGACTTTAGAAACGCATTTGATAGTGTTCACCGAGAAGCGCTAAGGAGAATAGAGACTATCCTCTATGGCATCCCTGAGAAATTCGTCCAGATCCTACGACACCTATACATAATGAGGACAGCAATGAATCAGACTGCCTTCGGTATTCCATGGTGGGAACAGAATCGAATGACTTCGATGACGACCGTTGCACTACTAGGTTCTACAAATAATTGCATACAAGAAATGACGGAGAGCCTAGAAAGAGAGGCACCCTTGATTGGCATCCGAATACACTTGGATAAAACTAAAAATTGTGCTGAACTGGGACTCGACCACTTAATGAGATTGTGACCGATCGTCCCACAGAATGAACTACGCATACCAAGAGTTGCAATGACATGGAGGCCAGTACGTGGATTTAGGCCTAAGTAAAAAAAAAAGTAACAACTTAGATCTCACATTGACTCATCCAAATTTGAAGCAACAATATGACTTTCAATGTCACTTGTTACCAACAAGAATGCATCAGAACAATGATCGTAGACTCGGGCGTAAATTTTTCTGTTTGCTTTTTTTTTGGTCCTTGCGCCTTGTTAAAACACACAGGCCTACACATAGGTTGTTTTCTTTCAAGGATTTAGTTCTCTCAACACTTTCAAAGGATCAGGTCAATAAACGCAGATGCAGACACCCATTTCAACTGCAGAGAATGAGATATGTGATATCATAGCAACTGTTTTAATATTTGTGTTAGTACTACAACTTTTAGAATGATAGGTATATATATATATATGTATATATGTGTATATGTGTGTGTGTGTGTGTGTGTGTGCGCGTGCGTGCGAGCGAATGATATGAATACCACAAAAAATCTCAACGTCAACAATTACAGAAGAAAGCAATCAAAACTCGATTACCTAGAGTTCCAATGAGTAAAACTATTTTCTTTCTATTCTATTTAGAAATGTTCAACTGTAAATATATTAAATCTAGCCTAATGTACACATGTCATTTGAATAAAGAAATTAAGACTACTGAGCGCTTTAACCAAAGATGCTTGCGCACTACAAACAGCGATGTCCTTGCGAACGCCGGTATGGACAGTAAAGAGGGACTTCTTATGATCCGACAGTTACGCTGGGCTGAGCACGTATCGAGTATGGGAGACAAACGTATGCCAAGGCTGTTTTTTTTTTAGAGCTAAAAGGTTGTCGACATAACAGAGGTGCCCCACGGAAACGCTCCAAAGACCAGCTTAGGCGCCAACTTGCCTTAGCTGACATAGAAGAGAGCACCTGGCTGCATGCTGCCTCAGAACGAGAAAGCTGGAGGTCACTCACAAAGACCGCGGGATACACATTTGAGACCAAAAGAAAATCCGCTGCCGAGGACAGACGCAGATGGCGAAAGAAAATCTAAAAATCGACCACATCGGGAATGTTTAAGCTTGCCATGGATGTGGCAAAATATGTAGGTCACAGCTGGGGCTGCGCAGCCACGGGAAATACTGCATTCCTTCATAGAGCGGGTCTGCAAAGCATCCATACAATCCTGATGCAGTCCCAGCGGCGATGGACAGGACACGTCTGCAGAATGGAAGACCACCGCATCCCTAAACGACTAAGTGAAGGACAGCGCTCGCATGGTGGTCCAAGAAAGCGCTTCAGTGACACCCTCAAAGCTTCTCTGAAGGCGTTCAGTGACACCCTCAAAGCTTCTCTGAAGGCGTTCAGCATAGACCGAGCCACCTGGGAGACAGAGGCACATGACAGAGCATCATTGCGTCGCGCTGTGAAAACTGGCGCACAAGTTGCTGAGGAAAAGAGAACAACGCTGGCAGAAGAAAAACTCCAAAGAAAAGCATGACCCACGACACTAGCTCCAGCTGGAATAACCTGCCCAGTGTGCAGCCGAACATTCCGGGCTCACATAGGTCTCACCAGCCACATGAGGAGGCAAAGAACCCCAGTGCAAAGCCCTCATCCCCCTGGATGACAAAGTGGTCATCATCAAACAACGATGGACGAACTATATCTATATATCTATCTATCTATAAATATATATACATCTATGTGTGTATGTATGTATATATATATATATATATATATTGTTACGTGCGCATGTCAGTGTCAATGTGAAATGGTGCGAATGCGTGTTGAAAGGAGAGGAGAACCAAAATGGAGAAATAGAAACGAAATAGTGTTTGAGTGTTCATGGAAATTAAATGAGTTCTAAACGATGACGTTGTTGTTTTAGTGTTAATGTACTGTTCAAATTATATAAATTAATATATATATATATATATAGTGCTTTTTTGTAAAAAAAAAAAAAAAAAAAGGGGGTGCCGGCACTCAGTGATAGATTTCCTAACTTTTAACTAATAATACATTCATAATAAACGTTAAATACAAGACAAGTCATTTTATATATATATATAATTTTTATTCATCCAATCAAATGGAAATTCAGTTTGACTACAATTAACAACCTCAGCGTATAAATAGGCCTATATATTCCTTGATATTCTTTTTTTTTCTACCACACTAAATTCACTTTGAATGTTTGATTCAATCAAACGAAGACATAGAATGTTGTATTGTTCTCACTGTTTTTCTTTGGAACTGTTGCCACTCCGCTGGAATGAAAAATGGTACCTCAGGCCATATTTGGATCGATAAAAGATGACATTATAATAATCATTTTCGACTTGCAAAGAAAAAAAAAGGAGCATTTTTTGCTGCATGAGTGTGTTGATGTTTGGAGGTTGGGATGGGGGGTTAAATCCAATATTAATAGAAAAATATTGTGTCGCATTAGAAGCTGCAAATAATTTCTATTCAGTTATCTCCCCTGGTCTACTTCGCACACATCCTTCATGACTCTTAATATCTTAATAATACACGATAATGAATCAATACAATTATTTTGAGTTAGGCCTTAAACCACACATTCAAACACACGCTCTAGACTTCTGATCGCCCCGTCAAGGGAAGGTAACTCTTGGAAACGACATTGTGGTGTTTTCAATTAAGACGAAAAAAAAAAATGCAAAGAATCGAGTAAATATAAATAATAAATTAAAACTGCCGGTAATTAGAAATAATCCAAGAGCGTTTTTCTTTTGAAATTGAGGTATGCTTTTTAGATGATTCAATATTTAACAAGCGCACGTGTTTTCAATTATCTATTACACATCCACTTTTTAAAAGCCCTTTAGAACATGTGGCTTATAAATGTAACATACAAACTCCAGTGAAGATTAAATCTACATAGAAATATAAAGCTTACCCTAACCATGCACAAAGTAGTTAAAGATCTTAAAAAACTTTGTACCATTTTGATCACAAACTATACAGTGATTCGTGCTTGTTACACTGTAACAAAGACAGTTACAAATAATACAAATATATCTACGTTCACAAGATTTAACCTCTGGACTGCACATCACTCATTAATAAATATCTAAGTTCACACGATTTAACCTCTGGACTGCACATCACTCATTAATAAATATCTATGTTCACACGATTTAACCTCTGGACTGCACATCACTCATTAATAAATATCTAAGTTCACACGATTTAACCTCTGGAATGCACATCACTCATTAATAAATATCTAAGTTCACAAGATTTAACCTCTGGACTGCACATCACTCATTAATAAATATCTAAGTTCACAAATGGCCCTATTTAAAAAGTTAGGTAGGCGGCATTTGCTGCCAAGACTTAATTACGAGCCAACACAATAAATCATAGAAAAAATGCAACTCTGGCTCTAAGTAACGTGGTTTATGAGATTGCCTACGAGACACAGTAATGCTGGTATGAGGCTCCGTGATGAAAGTTTGAGACTACACCATACAGGTATGTGGTTATATGACGAAAGTTCAGACTACGTGATACAGGTATGTGGTTATACGACGAAAGTTCAGACTACGTGATACAGGTATGTGGTTATATGACGAAAGTTCAGACTACGTGATACAGGCATGTGGGCATATGATGAAAGTTAAGACTACGTGACACAGGTATGTGGGTATATGATGAAAGTTGAGACTACGTGATACCTGTATGTGGTTATATGACGAAAGTTGAGACAACGTGATACAGCCTTGTGGTTATATGACGAAAGTTAAGACAACGTGATACAGGCATGTGGTTATATGGCGAAAGTTAAGACTACGTGATACAGGTATGTGATTATATGGCGAAAGTTAAGACTACGTGATACAGGTATAAAACTACATGATAAATGTTTGAAACTACCTTTTGAGGATATAAATTTTCGTGATGTAAGTTTGAAACTATTTTATGCAGGTATAAGACTACATGATAAACGTTTTCAGACTACGTGTTATAAGTATCAGACTTAGTGCTGACAGTTTGAAAGTGAGCTACGCAGGTACAGGTTTTCAGACTAGGTGCTACTGATATGAGACTACGTGATGTAAGTTTAAGACTACAAGAGAGCCTGATGAAAAACAATACATGCTATGTAGGCTACGTTTATTTTTATCCCTGCATTGATCTCTGACGTAGTAGGCTTTAAACCATTGGCTTGATAGTTTGTTCTTTTCAAGATGACACTGGCACCCGAGATGGAGGGAGGGAGAGTAAAGTTGGGAAGGGCTATCAGCCACGTAGAGCAGTGTTTCTCAATTTATTTTCTTCAAAGCACCCTTGTGTAAACATTGCATTTGTAAGTAACCCCCCCCCCCCCGCTTTTTTTGTTTCGTACCTTCTCTATAGGAAACACAAACAAATGTTATGCCACATAGCACACACACACACACGCACTCCGGGTTCGCCAAGTGACATCAAGAAGTGCATACACCCAAGTTTAGAGACGCCGACATCATAAAAATTGATGTGGAAGCTTGTAACGGACGTGGGAAACAAAAGGGAGATAATTATTGAAAACTGGATTATTTTCTTTCCAAACACCAGACACTTAAATGAGAAACCATTGATGAGTGCATACTATTTTGACGGCTAATTTAATAAAAACAAATAAATAACTTCTTATCAAACTCGCGATTCACAAACAGCCTACTCTCTACTCGATCTAACATTGATTATGATTAATAAACAAGTAAAACAATTTAAAAAATACTAAACAAAAAACAGATTATATAAAGTGTAATTGTAACAAACGGTTTGGATCAGTCATGTCATGGTCGTAGCTGCGGAGGGGGGATTCACCCTCCCCCGAAATGAAATCCCCCCCCTAGGATTTTTTGCTTTGATTTTGTTTAGTTTAGGTGAGATTTTAATGTTAAACCATCACTTGCCCCAGCGTAGGGGTTGAGTTTAAAATCCCCTTCCAGGGGATGTTGCGGTTAAAAAAAACCTCTTCAATAAAACAAAAACAAAAAAAAATAATGCAAACGACAATCCCCAAATTCCAAAAGCATAGCCATGGGGGATTGTGAGCGTAGGCAATGAGGGTTTGAGTTGGTTAATAAAAAAAAGCTCCTGAGATGCTTTATTTTAAAAACCCCAAGAGATGGTTTTGACAATAAAAATATATATATAAAATCGAAATCAAACTACAGTCACCTAATTCCAAGAGCGTAGCCAAGAGAGGTTACAAATTTCTACCAGTCGATG
The DNA here is from genome assembly GCA_036873155.1 of Biomphalaria sudanica. NCBI lineage: Eukaryota > Metazoa > Mollusca > Gastropoda > Planorbidae > Biomphalaria > Biomphalaria sudanica. Next base: position 840,120 of record JAZGLO010000656.1, read on the forward strand.
GGATCCATTAAAAAAGTGCAGTGAATAGTTATCTGCCGAAATTAAAAAGGACTAAATGTGGCTCAACAAAGATGGTTAAGACGGATTTTAGGAGTCAGTAATAGAGATCGGGTCTCAATCAAGGAAATCCTATGCCGAACTGGGAGTCGACCACTTTGTGAGGTTGTGGCAGTGCCGCGTGAGGTTTGCGGGACATGTTTTTCGACAAAATTAATTAGGCATACCAAGAGTTGCGATCGATGACATGGAGGCAATTACGAGGAAAGCGCAAACAGGGACGTCCTCGTATAACTTGGCGCCACACTTTTATGGAGGACCAGAGCAGTGGACACCAGAGGCTACAGACATATCCAGTGACAGATTTCTGTGGAGACAGCTTGCTGCCCAATGCGCTGAACGGCACGGGGGGATCTAAGTCCTAAGTAAGTAAGAAAAGCAGATAAGGCTTTTGAACAAATTTTTTAATAATTGCATTATAATGCATTCTAGATACCTCAGAATATGCATTTTTGTTTAAAAAACCCGGAAATAGTGCCTGGCGGCTCACGGCACTCCCACAGACCCCAAGAGCGGGGTGTCTACAGGAAGAACCTATTCTAGGGTGCAATAGACGAATTCCCAAAAAAATGGTAAAAATGTAATAAAGATTAATTATGTACACACCAACACACATACCCCCCCCCCCAAAAAAAAAAAATCATGACTCCCACGAGTCATGCAATTATACATACCGGTACTATAGACCTAGACATGGTAAATTAGAAATAATTTCACCAATTGTTTTTGTTTAGCTTTTAACTTTCTCAATGCGCTATGATCATATCAATTGTCTGGACCAATTGTGAAAGGAGGAGGGAAGAAGGGGGTATCTTGTTGAATGTTTATATGATCGCTTTTTTAAATGCTTAAAAAAAATGTTCACTCAGGGCTCAAGGGCACTAATTCAACTTATACCACCACATCTGTAAAGTAAGATTTCTTTCCCTTGTTCAAGATACCAAACAAAATAATTAATTACCAATAGTTAATTAACTACTTGTTTTTTTTTAATTGATTCTTGGGTTGTCAGGTAAAAGAAATAATTGTGCAAAATTTCAGCTTAATCCGAGATTGGATGTGGGAGAAATAACGTGTACAAACTTTTTTATCATACACAGTGAGTTGATATAAGCTTTATAAAAAGAAAAAGTAATAATTATATTTTAAAGCGACTATTTCTTCTGCTAAAGGTTTTGATATTGGTTTTAATGGAAAAAGCAGTCAGTCAAAGCCAGTGCTCTGAATGTATACTGACCTAACTGTATAGTGAAGATGCATCGACATTAGTGCAATGGGGGGGGGGGGGGGAATATATATATGTTCTAATGCGAAATGTTTGTTGTGTGTGTCTATTGGTTCTAAAATAGATCTAAAATAAAACAAATACAAAGACAGGTATTATAGACTAATAGCTTTGAAAAGCAGAAGAAAAGATGGGTGGAATATTTCCAAGAACTATTGAATAGACCAGTACCCACAGCACCCCCTGACACAGGGACAACCATTTGTGATCTCCGGTTCCAAGACAAATCGTTCACAGACAATTCGTTTGCCTGGAGAGTGGTACAGAGACATACCCTACTATTGTGAATATTTTCGTCCCGTGTGTCATTTGTTGACGGTACATTATAGAAAGGAGATTGATCACTTTGTTTATTTCAAAACCTTTTGATATGCGAGAGCAACACAAGATTGGACTAGAGAGAGCAACACAAGATTGGACTAGAGAGAGCAACACAAGATTGGACTAGAGAGAGCAACACAAGATTTGACTAGAGAGAGCAACACAAGATTGGACTAGAGAGAGCAACACAAGATTTGACTAGAGAGAGCAACACAAGATTGGACTAGAGAGAGCAACACAAGATTTGACTAGAGAGAGCAACACAAGATTGAACTAGAGAGAGCAACACAAGATTGGACTAGAGAGAGCAACACAAGATTGAACTAGAGAGAGCAACACAAGATTGAACTAGAGAGAGCAACACAAGATTGAACTAGAGAGAGCAACACAAGATTGAACTAGAGAGAGCAACACAAGATTTGACTAGAGAGAGCAACACAAGATTGAACTAGAGAGAGCAACACAAGATTTGACTAGAGAGAGCAACACAAGATTGAACTAGAGAGAGCAACACAAGATTTGACTAGAGAGAGCAACACAAGATTGAACTAGAGAGAGCAACACAAGATTTGACTAGAGAGAGCAACACAAGATTGAACTAGAGAGAGCAACACAAGATTGGACTAGAGAGAGCAACACAAGATTGAACTAGAGAGAGCAACACAAGATTGAACTAGAGAGAGCAACACAAGATTGAACTAGAGAGAGCAACACAAGATTGAACTAGAGAGAGCAACACAAGATTGAACTAGAGAGAGCAACACAAGATTGAACTAGAGAGAGCAACACAAGATTGAACTAGAGAGAGCAACACAAGATTGAACTAGAGAGAGCAACACAAGATTGAACTAGAGAGAGCAACACAAGATTTGACTAGAGAGAGCAACACAAGATTGAACTAGAGAGAGCAACACAAGATTTGACTAGAGAGAGCAACACAAGATTGAACTAGAGAGAGCAACACAAGATTTGACTAGAGAGAGCAACACAAGATTGAACTAGAGAGAGCAACACAAGATTTGACTAGAGAGAGCAACACAAGATTGAACTAGAGAGAGCAACACAAGATTGGACTAGAGAGAGCAACACAAGATTGAACTAGAGAGAGCAACACAAGATTGAACTAGAGAGAGCAACACAAGATTGAACTAGAGAGAGCAACACAAGATTGAACTAGAGAGAGCAACACAAGATTGAACTAGAGAGAGCAACACAAGATTGAACTAGAGAGAGCAACACAAGATTGAACTAGAGAGAGCAACACAAGATTGAACTAGAGAGAGCAACACAAGATTGAACTAGAGAGAGCAACACAAGATTGAACTAGAGAGAGCAACACAAGATTTGACTAGAGAGAGCAACACAAGATTGAACTAGAGAGAGCAACACAAGATTTGACTAGAGAGAGCAACACAAGATTGAACTAGAGAGAGCAACACAAGATTTGACTAGAGAGAGCAACACAAGATTGAACTAGAGAGAGCAACACAAGATTTGACTAGAGAGAGCAACACAAGATTGAACTAGAGAGAGCAACACAAGATTGGACTAGAGAGAGCAACACAAGATTGAACTAGAGAGAGCAACACAAGATTGAACTAGAGAGAGCAACACAAGATTGAACTAGAGAGAGCAACACAAATTGGACAAGAGAGAGCAACACAAGATTGGACCTAGTCGCGAGTTTCTTTGGTCATTTTCTAAAGCACGAGGACAGTGGGGGATAGAAGACTTCAACAAAAACAAAACACACAAAAAAACTTGCAATCTTACAATAAGCTAGCTGAACAGTTTAAAATATGGAGTTTCAATTATAGGCAACCTTTTTACTTTCACCATGTACTTGACACTTTACATGTAGTCTGAACCTTATTCGTATGTCTTTTTTTTTTTTTAATGTGGTCCAGATGTTACCTTATGGTCAATCTTCTTTAGGGCCTTTGTCTACCATAACTCCATTTTGTATCTACCAATTCAGCTAGATACTAAAGCTAACACCTAGTTGAGTGGTAGACAATAGGGGCTTTGGAAGAAATACAACTTTACAAGAGAGATCTAAGAGAGACGGAAGAAAGAGAGATTTAAGGGACGGAAGAAAGAAAGAGAGATCTAAGGGACGGAAGAAAGAAAGAGATCTAAGGAACAGAAGAAAGAGAGATCTAAGGAAGGGAAGAACGAAAGAGAGATCTAAGGGACAGAAGTAAGAAAGAGAGATCTAAGGGACAGAAGAAAGAGAGATTTAAGGGACGGAAGAAAGAAAGAGAGACCTAAGGAAGGGAAGAAAGAAAGAGAGATCTAAGGAACGGAAGAAAGAAACAGAGATCTAAGGGACGGAAGAAAGAGAGATTTAAGGGACGGAAGAAAGAAAGAGAGATCTAAGGGACGGAAGAAAGAAAGAGAGATCTAAGGGACGGAAGAAAGAGAGATTTAAGGGACGGAAGAAAGAAAGAGAGATCTAAGGGACGGAAGAAAGAAAGAGAGATCTAAGGAAGGGAAGAAAGAAACAGAGATCTAAGGGACAGAAGTAAGAAAGAGAGATCTAAGGGACGGAAGAAAGAAAGAGAGACCTAAGGAAGGGAAGAAAGAAAGAGAGATCTAAGGGACAGAAGAAAGAAACAGAGATCTAAGGGACGGAATAAAGAGAGATTTAAGGGACAGAAGAAAGAAAGATTTAAGGGACAGAAGAAAGAAAGAGAGATCTAAGGGACGGAAGAAAGAAAGACCTAAGGAAGGGAAGAAAGAAAGATTTAAGGGACAGAAGAAAGAAAGAGAGATCTAAGGGACGGAAGAAAGAAAGACCTAAGGAAGGGAAGAAAGAAAGATTTAAGGCACAGAAGAAAGAAAGAGAGATCTAAGGGACGGAAGAAAGAGAGATCTAAGGGACAGAAGAAAGAAAGAGAGATCTAAGGAAGGGAAGAACGAAAGAGAGATCTAAGGGACAGAAGTAAGAAAGAGAGATCTAAGGGACGGAAGAAACAGAGATCTAAGGGACGGAAGAAAGAGAGATTTAAGGGACGGAAGAAAGAAAGAGAGATCTAAGGGACGGAAGAAAGAAAGAGAGATCTAAGGGACGGAAGAAAGAAAGAGAGATCTAAGGGACGGAAGAAAGAAAGAGAGATCTAAGGGACGGAAGAAAGAAAGAGAGATCTAAGGAAGGGAAGAAAGAAACAGAGATCTAAGGGACAGAAGTAAGAAAGAGAGATCTAAGGGACGGAAGAAAGAAAGAGAGATCTAAGGGAGGGAAGAAAGAAAGAGAGATCTAAGGGACAGAAGAAAGAAACAGAGATCTAAGGGACGGAAGAAAGAGAGATTTAAGGGACGGAAGAAAGAAAGATTTAAGGGACAGAAGAAAGAAAGAGAGATCTAAGGGACGGAAGAAAGAAAGACCTAAGGAAGGGAAGAAAGAAAGATTTAAGGGACAGAAGAAAGAAAGAGAGATCTAAGGGACGGAAGAAAGAAAGACCTAAGGAAGGGAAAAAGAAAGATTTAAGGCACAGAAGAAAGAAAGAGAGATCTAAGGGACGGAAGAAAGAAAGACCTAAGGAAGGGAAGAAAGAAAGATTTAAGGCACAGAAGAAAGAAAGAGAGATCTAAGGGACGGAAGAAAGAAAGACCTAAGGAAGGGAAGAAAGAAAGAGAGATCTAAGGGACGGAAGAAAGAAACAGAGATCTAAGGGACGGAAGAAAGAGAGATTTAAGGGACGGAAGAAAGAAAAATTTAAGAGACGGAAGAAAGAAAGAGAGATCTAAGGGACAGAAGAAAGAAAATCTAAGGGATAGAAGAAAGAAAGAGAGATCTAAGGAAGGGAAGAAAGAAAGAGAGATCTAAGGGACAGAAGAAAGAAAGAGAGATCTAAGGGGGGGAAGAAAGAAACAGAGATCTAAGGGAGGGAAGAAAGAAATAGAGATCTAAGGGATGGAAGAAAGAAACAGAGATCTAAGGGAGGGAAGAAAGAAAGATACCTAAGGGACGGAAGAAAGAAACAGAGATCTAAATCAATTTTACCCTAATCACTTTTTTAAGGTACATGTCTACCATAAGAGTAAAAATCCACAAAAATTGATAAAAAGTGTTTTTTAAGTCTATTGTGTTATGTATAGTTTGTACATTACTAAAAAAAATAAATAATTTTTTTTTAATGCTAATTAGGTATCCAATATGGCCACTGTAAAGGTAAAATGTAGTTTTGTGCCATAAAATAAGTTATTTAAATATTAATGTATTGTCATCAAACTTTGCACACTTGTAGAACTTAGGCAACCAAAGGGAATGAACCTAAAAGTATTATGCTACCTCTTAAAAATGAAAAAGATACAATTTTTTCAATTTTGACCCCAAAAATTGGATTTTTTTCACCGTTTTCATCAAATTCAAAGGTCACTATAACAAAATTTAAGTTAATATTTTACAATTTCTTGAGTTCATTCCCTCTATAGGTATGTACACAACAAACATGCCAAATTGTAGACAGATTAAACTTTAAATAGTGAAGATATTATGTATGAAAGAAGTTAAAGTGGGGGAAAAATTTAATTTTGAGAAAAACAACAAAACTAATAAATTAGCTTCTCAAACCCTTAAAAATCCATCTGTTGGCATTCAGATGCATACAAAGTAATCTATGAGTATGTGGCTTTATTTCATTTCTTATTTCATTTCTATTAGAGTTTTTCTGCATTTTCTGGCCATTCGGTTACTTATCGCAAATCGATTTTCAATCAAAATTTAATGATGCCCAGCGCCTTCGTTGTGGGACAAATAAAAGTGACAATTCCAAAGATGTTCTTTTTGAGTCCATTTTGGCTTTTAACTTTAATTTCAGAGAATGATTTAAAACCATTTTCCTATTGACAATTTTTAAAAAGTACATAGAATGAAAAAGCAAATTAAAATTCATCTTTTGTTCGGTCCATTGACATAAACCTAGAACGTTTATCAAACTTTACCGTAATCGTCACATTAAATGTCAACTTGTAATGAAGTTATTTAACATGTATTTATCTATTCAAATATAAGAGTATGTTGATTTACTAAATACTACAGGTTCTCGCTTAATTTACATGAAAAAGTCCCTCCCCCCCATTAGTAATATATTTTCATTATTGATATTTGGTGATATGTAAAAGATTTATCCTAGATCTAGTAAATCTAGTACTAGATCTAGATCTATTTAGTTTACTACTATTTTATCTACTACTGCCATAAAACTTCTTTTCTTTTATAACTCTCTGCCTAATTGTATAATATTGATTTAAATAAACTAAAATGCACACAAAGTAATAGTAGAAGTCTTGTAGGTAGATCTAGACATGTCAACACATTTTTTGAAGATAAAAAATCTTAGTAAAAATTTCGTTGTTTTCAGTCACTAATGTAAATTTTAAAAACTTGCCTAATAGTATTTCAAGAGTAACATTCCTTTTTAAGTTTTTTTTAATGGTTTAGTATCGCATTTTTAGTTCATGATTCTTAATAAAAATGTAATATAAAAAAAATTGGGGGGGTCTTTGAAACTGTAGCTAAGGTAAACAATACCCACCCCACCAACTTAAAAAATATTTTTAAAATACTTATAGTTGGTTTATTTACATGAAATAAAGTTTATATTATAGAGAAATGATTCAAGTATTTAATAATGTAAAGAACAAAAAAACAATTTTTTTGTTAAATTTCATCATTCTTATGGTAGACGTACCTTAAAAAAAATAATATAAAATTTTAAAAAAAAGGGGAACAACCTTAAGTTGAACTCATTACTCATGCCTTCTCAAGCCGACATGGATGGCTGCCTGGTTGTGCGGTTTGTGCGCTGGACTGTCGTTTGGATTTATCGATGGTCCCGGATTCAAACCCTGCCTGCTCCCATCCCCCGTCGTCCTGCGGGAGGTTAAGACTAGGAAGTCAATTATCTTCAACTCTGAAGAAACATCAGAAACATGTAAAACAAACAAACAAACATACTAACTACTCTGCTAGTGAGGTGAGTATGAAAATAGAAGTTTGTATAGTTAACTACGCTGCTAGTGAAGTGAGTATGAAAATATAAGATCGTATTGTGTGTTTCAAACTTACTTTAAAATGGCGACCTATAAAGGAGACTAATTCAGCTTATACCACTAATTCAGTCTAGTATAATTTCGTTCTCTTATTCGAGATACCAAACAAAATAATTAATTACCAATAGTTAATAAACTAATTGGTTAATTTTTTAAAAATTGATTCCTGTGATGTCATTTATAAAAGAAATTATTGTGCAAAACCGAGATTGGGTGTCAGAGAAATAACCTTTACAAACTTTTTACAAGATAGACAGAGAGACTGGATAAAAGCTTTGTACAAAAGGAAAGGCAGCAGGACCCATCGACATTCCAGGAGAAGCCTTGAACTCAGACCTTTAATTTTAGTAGAAATGCTTTATCAGCTTTCTTACAGGCTATGGAAGGAGAAGCCTTGAACTCAATGGAGAAGGACATGCCAGCAGACTGGAAAGAAAGCTCCCCAAAAAGGTTGATCCAAGCAAGGGTCTTCATACAACTCAAGAAAACCTGGACAGTATAATAGATATCCTTGGCTACAAAGAGTCATCTCTTTAACTAATGTTACTGCCGTTTTGCTTTATGGAGAAAAGACCTGGAGAACAACTAAAAAGTGAAAAGTGCAAACTTTCATTAACAGCTGCCTACGTAGAATCCTTCACATACGTTGGCCAGACACTATCAGCAACAGTGATCTCCTGCAAAGAACCAACCAAGCTCCTCTAGATGAAGCAATCAGAAAGAGAAGATGGGGCTAGATTGGGCACACTCCGCGCAAAGCACCAACTAGCATCACAAGGCAGGCATTAAGGTAGAACCCATAAAGCAAAATAAATTTTATATGATATTTTGGGTTTTGGCACATATGCACAATTTAGGCCATGTCGTGCCCATAATCCCTCAATGGTTACTTCCCCTTTATATCTCAAAAGCTAAATGTTTTACAGCTAAGTTATTAAAAATAAGGTCTATTCATAGCTCAAATAGTCTGCCGTTTCATTTCCCTCTAAAAAGAGAAATAGAGAGCACCTTAGAACCACCTGGAGAAAAAAAAATTTAATTTGGTTACACCTGGAACAAGTTGAAAGGATGGCCCAGGACAGGGAACTATGGAGATCTAGTGTTGGAGGTCCGTGAGGGTGAGGTAAGTTAGTGCACTCATTTACTGATGCAGTAGCGGCCTTAGGGAGTGGCAAGTGGGGCAACCGCCCGCACCTAAGGGGGGGGGGGGGGGCGTGATCGAAGATTTTATTTGTCATAAAGTAGGACTTGTTACTCAACATTTTCCCAGTATCTTTATGATACCGATTACCATGTAAGCTCTTAATATTACATTTTTGGTTTCGAAATACCGTTCAGTTTCGGTAAAGACAACCGTTTAACAGTTCACAATAAAAACATGTAGGTAGAAGCAACCAATACGAATCGTATATTTTGTATTTAAACATTGACTTTCAAACGGATTTTATTAGGAAAATTCGCAGAGTTAAAGTTTGAACTGCTCTTTGAATTATGAAAATTGTATATGAAAGAGTCATTTATAACATTTGCAGTAACATAAAATTAAAAAAAAAAAAAAAAGATTTTCTTAAAAATGAAAATTAATAAATAAATATGCAGTTTTTTTTCGACTTTCGCTATTGATATGTTCTAAGACCGCAGGTGAAGGTCAGATTTTTGTGGTATTTAATTTCAAATAGGCTACGTATAATATTTTCGGATATAAACAGTATCACAGGACATTCCCAAATACTTAAAATCTCTAGATAACCATTTCTCATTTCATTAACAACTTTTACATGCTGTTCCTTTTAAAGACTCATTAAATGTTCAGTAATTTTTTAAAGTGTCATACAACACTGTTATGTTGCATTACAGTATAAAAAGAATTGGTACGCATAAATTAAATATAGGCATACTGTTAATTTAGTCTGCAATGCAAAAAAAAAAAAAGGTTGAGGATGTATGAGAAAGATTCCTTATTCGGTACTGTAACCTAGCCTGCATTGAACCAGTTGATGTGCTTGTACAGCTAGTTCGGCCAATCAGCTTCCAGAAAGTTTGGCGATGACATATTAAGTTGTTTTTTCCAATAGGCTACTGTGCATAGACATTGTGCTGCCGTGGGAAAACCTGTGTCACCATGGTAAAAAAAAAAAAAAACAACGGAGTATTTTTTTTTTCAATTAATTTTTGAAAATCCGTGGTAAAAGTTGGGTCTGCGAAAGTGTATGACCACTGTGGCTCTTTTAGCACGTCCAATAGGCTTCAATTTGCAGAGTGGTAGAGGAGACATAATATTAGTAGTACACAAGTGTTTACTTTTTTTATTGGCTTCTGTTAATGGAGAATAATTACAGTACAGTATATAAAGTACTTACGTAATGAAGCTACGCAATGTTCTATGTTTTGTAGCAAAAATAGGCCACACAGCTTACTGTATTGTTATTGTTACAGCGTAAGAGACGGATGAGCCCATTAGCGTAATGAGTTTACGGTATATGTCTACCCTAACGGCTAAAGGCCCCGCACATGACGCTTGCCCAGGCACCCGCGCCTTGAATGATGTGAAGGAAGACAAGTTTGAGTTTGAGTTTTGAGTTTAGGGACATCGGCACAATTTAGGCCATGTCGTGCCCGTAATCTTTTAAGGATCACTCTCCCTTTATATTATATGACAAGGGCTAAATACTATACAGTTAAATCATTAAAAACAAGGTCTATTCACAGTAAAAATAGTAAAGGTGGTAAAAATGTAATAATTTGGTAAAAATCTTATGTAAATATTATATGTTCACTATTCACAAATCAGATCTTCATAAGGAAGACAAGCTTAGGAATAATGAAGATAGGGAATTTGAAAGATTTTAAGATTTCAGTATTTTGCAAAGATTGATATATTCTCAGTAAGCATTTTAATGTCAAGTAATTATCTCTAAACGTTCCGAAATTCTGCAAGGGCTTGTCAAAATCCAGTTTTCAAAATTTGATATCTCATGCTCAGATAATTTGTGCAATGTTTGCATTTTCATATATAAGTGTGCAATTTTCGTTTTTCAAAATGAAAATTACAAAAAAATTTATAGGTCCAATTAGCACTACATTATCATTATAACAAATTATTACCAAAAAACAAAGCTTTGCAGATCTATACAGCATTCAATTATTGTTATACCATTAAATCTAATGCTAATTTTCTTCATTTAAATAAAAAATATTATGTCCCACCAAAATGTGTCCTTTTAAGTTTTTGACCCTCTTCTAAAAAAAAATAGATCATAACTGGTCTAGAATGTCTAGATGTAATGTGAGATCTAGACTCACTTTTTACAAAGCTTTAAAATTATATTAACTCTGTTTGTTTGGTACAAATTTTGATGTTATTTGTACCACTTCCCATTCTCAGATAAACTTTGCACAATTATTCATTGTTCCTATAAAAAATAATGTGAACCAATTAGTTAATTTTAATAGAAAGAGTAAAGTTTCCCTTTCAGACTTTGCGATCTGTTGGGGCAGATGATGTTAAGGTTATCTTTTTCTATGGCCAATGGTTAACAAGCAGGGTGTTATGTGGCTAGCACAACGACCAACCGCCTTTACTTTCCTCAACTTTAGTCAGGTACACATTAGAGCTGGGTGGACTCAAGGGCGCCCTATAAATCCCAAAATTCAAAATCCCAGTCTTCAATGTGATTCGAACCCAGGACCCCAGGTTCAGAAGCCAAGTGCTTAACCACAAAAATGCCCAACAGTTAATTAAATAGTGGTAATTAATTTCATTTTACATCAAACAATTAAAAGGGGGGAGTACATCTTACAGTATTGAGATATGTAAATGTGGAGTTCTTCCCCTCGGATAAACTTTGTTATTTGTTATATTTTGCTTGTAGTACTATTTGCAGTTATAATCAACTTGGTTTAGACTTTAAAAGTTACTTTATCAAATTCAAAAAAATATTGAGTCAACATTTTACATAATTAGCACCACCTCAACATCCCTAATAAAATATAGTATCTGCAGACCACCAAATTTTAGTTTCGAGTAAATGCCAGAGCTAAGTAATAAGTTATCTATACTTAAAGGAAAAAAATGCATTTTTGGGGGGATGGAGGGTGACTTCAATCTCTCTGATATTAATTGGAAAACATTAACCATTTTATTTTTTTTAATTAATTAAAACAACCAGATTAAACAACACATTGGATCTCTTCAAACTTGGATTAGTGGTAGATTATGACATTATCCCTGTACTATCTGACCATGACAAGACTTTATCAATATAAAACCAAAAATCTTACTCTGGAATAAATGTAACCTAATCCAATTACAACATTATTACATCAAGCTACATTAAACTTTCAACCATAATTTCTTTTAGAAAGAGACACAACTAAAGTTGATGATCTCTGGAATCGCACTACAAGCCATCTTAAAAACATTATAAAATACTAAATACTCATCTAATAAAACAAATAAATGTTGGTTTAATAACAAATTAAAAGAAATTACAAACAGAAAGAAAAAAGCTATAATAAAAATTAAAGAAAGGTATCATAAAATTAAACACCTAACCTACTAAAAAGTTAGCATTCTCAGCCCCAGGAGACAAAAACATGTTGCTTAGTTTAAACCAAGTTGAATAAGGGATTGAAAAACTATTAGCTAGCATAAAATCAAATAAACATGGTATCTATGTGACACCCCAAAATGAAAATTTTGTCTTTTTTGGGGTGGGGGGGTGGTGATTTTTATGAGTTTACGGTAGATTTCCAGGAGAACATGGAAAATCAGGAGGCCGCAGGAACCCAGTTATAGCTTTCCAACAATTTTCTGCTAACTCCAACAATTGTGTTTCTGGTATATCTTATAGTTTTAGCTGGCTTATTCCTGACAAATGTCTGAAAATAGTAAAAGCACTATTCAATGTCACTACCTCTGTTTATTATTTATCAGGGTGTGCCACTTGATAAGCCCTTATTAATTTTACTATGTCATCTACAGATTTCGGTTTTATTAATATTGTCAGGCATGAAAATGTCTTTAGTCCATCAAAGTCTTTTTAATTGTCAAAGTAGCTGTTCATTCTGTCTACAAATGTCTGCAGGTCATCATTGGTTTCTATGGTAAAATTAACATATTGTTAGCAATAAAAAACCTCTTGTCTTTCCAAATGTCTGCAGTAAATGTTCCTTTACTGCTTGGTAATTTCTCTGACATTAAAATTTTTCATGGGACCTCCGCTGAAAATGTATAAGTTAACGAAAAGGTCCATTTATCTTTAGGATAGTCCAGTTCCCTCATTTCAATTTCAAACTTATTTAGAAAATTATAGAATCTATATCTATTTACACCTTTAATTTTGCCAATCTATTTCCAGACAAGTCAATTGTCTTGCTCATTTCCATTTCTTTAGCTTTTTCTATTGATAACTTTTCTCTTAAGCTATATATATATAACTTTTCTTTATGAAATTCCTTATCCATAGCTTTCTCCTATTTCCTTACCTATACAGTTAAAAGTCATTTATTTGGAAGTCAGTTATCCGGAAAGTCAAATATCCAAATTACCTTTTTTTTTACAGTATGGTAGTCTAACTGATGTGAAGCAAAAGATGATTGCTTATTTCTATCAATGATTGGAGGCTACTACTTATAACGCTTTGTTCCCCTCTATATTTTACTTGAATTTTATGTTGATACCCCCAAATGATTTTTTTTATATTGTTATTGAAATGGACTGTTTACAATATTCCTCGTTTGATTATCCGGAAAGACTTCATTCCCAATTAATCTGAATAATCAACGTTCTAGTAAAGATAAAACTGTGAGATTGTATTTTATTTATAATCACTTTAGTCTTGTTATAACAATTGTTAGCATAATCTTATTACAGATTGTTCATTCCAAAACATTTTTTGGCTAAATTATAGCTTTTATATAGCACTACTTTCATGCTTACAGCATGCTCAGAGCTCTATGGTCCAAATCTTGTTTGTGGACCAGTTGGGCGAGGGTATCTGGGAGAAGGTTTTCTGTGCTGCCTTTAATCAACTATAATCTAGATCTAGATAATGATATTAAATGATACTAGATCAAATAATAATAATTAATAATAATAATTTTATTTTTTAAAGCGCTGTTAACAAAAAAATGTAGCCTCAAGGCGCTGTGATAACATTACAAACATAAATACAAGAGCTAAAATGACAAACTAATCTAAAAAAGTTTTAAACAGGTAGGTATTAATGTTCTTCCTGAATGTAGTGTAGCATGTTCTCTGTCTGAGGTCTATGGGGAGTGAGTTCCAAACCTTTGGTCCATGCACGGAAAAAGCCAGCAGGCCATAGCTTTTGAGGGAGAAACGTGACACCACTAGAGTCCATTGAGCGCAGGGCTCTTTGAGGGACATATGGAGTGATCAGTTCGCTAAGGTAAGGTAATTAATTTAATATCATTTTTACCTAATTTATATAAATTTATTATCTAGATCTAAATCTAATGTTAATCTGTCTAAATTCTGAATAGACCAAGATCTAGATCTTATCTTATATTATAATACATCTATAATCTAATCTATATATTCTGGAGTTGGAGTCTAGACTAGAGACAAGCGAGTAGACTTTATTTTATGACTTATCTTACTTACAGTCACATAATAAATATGTCTTAGTCAGTGACACTCAGACTTAGGTCTTAGATTTAAACTTAGACATATACTAGAATAACTAGATTCTAGATATATAACTTATAAATTTATAATATAACTTACCTTTGACTTTGAGTCCTGATGTGGCCTAGGGCCTAGCCTATGGAGTAGACCAAAAAGCTGCAATGGATCTTTTAGCTACAGCTACAGTAGCTACTAACTTTTACTACTATAGTCAGTATAAATATAAGTATCATTAGTCTATTATATATTGATAATATATAGTCAATCTAGAGTTAGTATGTAAAGTTACAGTTACAATCGACTAGTCAAATTCTAGTACGTCATAAGTGACATAAGTATAAATTATACTATAAATAAGACTATAAGTAGTCAATAATCTATAAGTTTAAGGAAGGCTACACTACACAAAGTATATTAGACATGACATAGTAGATCTAGATTGTTCTGTCCATGTTAACATTAATAATTAATCATTATGATGTGATCTCATTATCTTATCTTTTAAAATAATAAAATACAAGAAATCTAGATCTAGAACAACTAGAGATATTATAATTAATATTAATTCTAAATGTAGACTAGTCATGACCATGACATTTTATCATTATATAAATATTATAGAAGTCATAGTCGACATAGATCTAGATTGTACTGTCCAAGTTAACATTATAATATCTTATCTTTTAAAATAATAAAATACAAGAAATCTAGATCTAGAACAACTAGAGATATTATTAATATTAATTCTAAATGTAGACTAGTCATGACCATGACATTTTATCATTATATAAATATTATAGTAGTCATAGTCGACATAGATCTAGATTGTACTGTCCAAGTTAACATTATAATATCTTATCTTTTAAAATAATAAAATACAAGAAATCTAGATCTAGAACAACTAGAGATATTATTAATATTAATTCTAAATGTAGACTAGTCATGACTATGACATTTTATCATTATATAAATATTATAGTAGTCATAGTCGACATAGATCTAGATTGTACTGTCCAAGTTAACATTATAATATCTTATCTTTTAAAATAATAAAATACAAGAAATCTAGATCTAGAACAACTAGAGATATTATTAATATTAATTCTAAATGTAGACTAGTCATGACCATGACATTTTATCATTATATTAATATTATAGTAGTCATAGTTGACATAGATCTAGATTGTACAGTCCAAGTTAACATTATAATATCTTATCTTTTAAAATAATAAAATACAAGAAATCTAGATCTAGAACAACTAGAGATATTATTAATATTAATTCTAAATGTAGATTTACTTTCGTGTCTTTAGAACTTAAACAGTAAACACTACGTACAGAGAAGTAAAATAAATTAATCATAAGACTTATAAGCCCTTATTATCATTATGATTTTTATGATTAAATTAGACTAGACATAGATTAATTATTACTATCAATTATCAGTAAAACTTCCCATCGAAGGCCCCTAGCTTTTCAGGTCAATTATTTGGCCAATTATCATACTATTACTCAATATTAGAGTATTTAGAGACTATAAGTTAAGTAGTATAAATTATAAGTACATGATTCCATGATATGATTATGATATAGTCAATATAAATATAGATCTAGGACTAGATAATATAAATTAGTCTTCTATTAGTAATAATAATAATAAATAGACTCTAGATCTACTTATGTCTTAGTTAGACTAACTAACTTAGAGTGTCTTAGTGTTTTTTTGTGGTGTCTTAGTCAGACTACTTACTTAGGACTTAGAGTTAGTCACTAGTAAAGACTAGTTAGACCTAGATCTAGTAGTAGTAATATACTAATATAACTATAAGTAAAATAACTGTATTAGTTACTATTAGTATTAGTGTATTAGTTACTATTAGTATACTACGATTATTTACTATACTATATAGCCATAGGCATAGCTAGATAGATAGTACTTACTAGTGACACTAGTGAATAGTAGTGTGACTAGATATAAGGATAATAAGGCAAGTAGAGCGGAAAAATAAAACGTCCGTGTTTTAATTCCGTGTTTATACGTTTATATATAATAGTAATATAGTGAATAGTGAATAGTGATCTTATCTAGAGTAGATTTATAACTAGATATAGATTATTATAGATATAGTCTAGATCTAAGTCTATATTGATCTATAAATAATACTAACAGATCTAGCAGTGCTAAAATTACAATACAGTTGGTGTTGAAGAAAAAAAAAACAGATGTGTTACCTTACCTAAGTTGTTTGTTTTTTTAATACACAACCACATATTGTATTTATGGAGGTGTTATGCCATCTAAAAATACCCAGAAACCACCCGAACTCAACAGTTCACAGAGAATATTGGTTTATTTCAAGTCTTTCCGATTCATGTTGGAGAAGGGGCTGTAAATGTAATGGCTCGTACAGTTCACCTTACGCCTAGATCTAGAATCTAGATCATGTCTACAACTACATCTACTATAGGTAGATCTAGAGAAATTTAAGAATAATTTTCCTGGGTATTTCACCGTGGCACACTGGTGAAAATGTTTAAGCTAAGGCCCCTTACACTTGCACATTACACGGTTTTAAAAAAAGTACGACCGAAGCTGTGAAGAATGGCATAGAAGATGTGACAGTAAAATGGGGTTCCCGACAAATTTTATGGCTCACGATATTTGACGTTCACTTCACCCGTCGCACTGGCGGATAATAATATATGCTAATTATTTATATTTCAACCATTGTTTAGATTATTTCGCCCCCCCCTCAGGCATTTTGGCCGATTTGGTGGGGTCGGGAGGGGGCGATGGCATCAATCCCGCCCCCCCCACCCCATAAAATTTCTAGTGGGAGGGGCGGTCCAATAAATTTGTAGAAATCACAGCTTGCTAACAGAATCAATTAAATATCTATATGATTAAAACGTGTTATTGGTGTTTTAACCGATCTTTATATTATGTCGTTCCCCTTTTTCCGATTGGGTGGGAGGTGGCGAATGCATCTACTGCCATTCCCACCTAAGCCCTTTGAGTGGGGGGGGGGCGGTCCTACTTTTATGGGGAAATCATAGTTTGTGAACAAAATTAGTTGAATATCTATATAATATTAGCTACGTATTGATATGTGAACCCATTTGTATATTATGTCGCACACACTCTAATCTCAAATTTTATCATTAGTAAATATCAAATGAAAAAGGGTTGTACTAGGTTGAAGGGGCGATACATGCAATCGCCTTCCGCCTATCGGACAAACCAATGCTTTTCTTTTTTAATTATAGTTAAGAAATTACAAAATTATTAGAAAAATCTGTCACTAATATACTTTATATGTGCTATGAAATAAATTCTTATATCGAGTCGCACAACCCCTATTCTGTAATGCCAAATGCAATCTTTTTTTTTGGAATTTCACATAAATTTATCATAATTTTTTAAAGAAAGACTTTGCTTTGGAAAATTTAGAATTCATACGAAATTTTTCAGAATAAGAGTAACAATTGAGATGAGTTCTGAACCCAAATATTTTTTTCCTAGTCACATTTTTCCAACCCTTACTCAATCTGCTATTTTTCTAGTTAAATAAATTTGGGAATATAGCTCATAATTTATGCTTCAATCCTAAAAATGCAAACAAATTTAGAGTACAGTCTAATTGGTCCACTTAATTTCTCCTCCCACTTCCGAAACTTTTCGTTAGAGCTTTGAATTAAGCAGACAGCTGCAGAGTGAATACATAAACAATGTAATATCTAAGGATAACAACAAAAACCTATGGTCATACATTAAGTCTAAGAAAATGGAAACAACAGGCATAGCGCCATTAAAAGATGAACATAACATAATACATAATGATAATGAAACTAAAGCAAACATCCTAAACAAATACTTTGCATCAGCATTCTCAGCCCCAGGAGACAAAGACATATTTCTTAATTTGAACCAAGTAGACAACATAGAAGATTTAGTAGTACAAGAAAATGGAATTAAAAAACTATTAGCCAACACCAAACCAAATAAAGCGTCTGGACCTGATGGTATTCCAGCTAGATTACTCAAAGAACTAAGCAATGAGCTAGCCCCAGTGTTCAAAATACTCTTTCAGGCATCGCTTAACCAGGGCAGAGTACCAAAGGACTGGAAAGAAGCTAATGTCACCCCCCTATTTAAAAAAGGAAAAAAATCTGATCCAGGAAACTACAGACCAGTATCACTTACCAGCATCACATGTAAAATACTAGAACACATAATATGTAGCAATATCATAAACCACTTAGACAAACATAATGTCCTCACCCCATACCAACATGGCTTTAGGAAATATAGATCATGTGAAACACAACTAATAGGACTAATTGATGATTTTTCAAAAGGTTTAGATAATAGTGAACAAATAGATGCTATCTTACTAGATTTTTCCAAGGCTTTTGACAAAGTTCACCACCATAGTTTGCTTAAAAAATTAAAATATTTCGGCATTAACGGTCCACTGCATCAGTGGATTAAAGATTTTCTGATAGGGAGAGAACAAACTGTAATAATAAATGGCTCTAAATCAACACCAACAACAGTAAACTCAGGTGTACCTCAAGGAACAGTCTTGGGTCCACTACTATTTTTAATTTACATAAATGATTTACCAAATTGCATTAGTTCAGGAACAAAAGTCAGATTATTTGCAGACGATTGCATAATATATAGAACAATAAATACAAAACAAGACACATATATTTTACAAAGAGAATTAGATGAATTACAGAAATGGGAATCAAATTGGAGCATGTCTTTCCACCCAGAAAAATGTCAGTTGTTAAGAGTAACAAAAAAACTAAAACAAATTAATTCCACTTATCTTATTCATGGCAAACCAGTAACACAGACTAAAAACTCAAAATACCTAGGTGTTATAATAAATGAAAAACTGTCATGGAATCCACATATTGATGAAACTAAAAAAAAAAATCCAACAAAGCATTAGGGTTTATTAAAAGAAATTTTTATAAATCAAATAAGAACATAAAACTAAAATGTTATTTAACCTTGGTTAGGCCAATAATAGAATATGCATCCACCGTGTGGGACCCCTCAACTCAAGAAAACATTAAGAAACTGGAACAAACACAAAATAGAGCAGTGAGATTCATAACAAACGAATATTCACATTTGACTAGGGTAACACCATTAGTAAAATCACTAAATTTAGAAAGCCTTCAGGACAGAAGACTCAAAAGTAAAGTAGCAATTATACATAAAACACTGAACCATAATCTTCAAATACAAAAACAAAATTTAATAAAATACTCTGAAAGACACAAAAATAAAGGCACATTCCTCGTCCCATATGCTAGGACAAATTTGTACAAATACTCCTTCTTCCCTAGTGCTATTAGAGCATGGAATGGGTTGCCTGAGCTAGCCAGAAAAACCAGTGACTTGGCAGAATTTAAGTCATTGGTTAATATGCATGACTAAATGCATGACGCGTAGGACGTAATCATCTTCTTTTTTGAAGTAACGTCTGTATTATATAAGATAAGATAAGAATTATAGTTCTGTAACAAAACAAAGTTACAAACATGCTAATTGCACAAAATGTATCACTTACAAATGAACTTTAAAAAAATAATTATTATTCTAATATTTTTTTCGTCGGCGATCTTCAAAGCCTAAATCTAAATATGTGGGGTATCTTCAAATTGTTTGATTTGCAATGTAGTAATGGCCTTTCTAATTTATATTAGAATATTTTTTCAAGTAAAACATTATTGAAAATGTCATTTTTAAAAGAATGAATAATGAACTGTAGATGTCAGGAGAATGCGTTTCAGCAGTGAAAAATGCAAGAAAATGCTGTTGGCGTCGGGGCCTTGCCCCGAACCCCACTGATAAAAAATGAGTTGTAAATGTCAGGAGAATGCGTTTCTGCAGTGAAGAATGCTTAAAAAAGGCTTTTGGCGTCGGGGCTTCGCCCCGATCCCCACTGATAAATAATAAACTGTGGATGACAGGAGAATGCGTTTCAACATTGAAAAATGCAAGAAAACGCTTGTGGCGGCGGGGCCTTGGCCCGAACCCCACTAATGAATAATTAGCTGTAAATGTCAGGAGACTGCGTTTCAGCAGTGAAAAATGCAAGAAACCGCTTTTTGCGTCGGGGCCTTGCCCCGAACCCCACTGATAAATAATGAGCTGTAAATGTCGGTAGAATGTGTTTCTACAGTGACGAATGAAAAAAAAACGCTTTTGGCGTCGGGGCTTAGCCCCGAACCCCACTAAAGAGCCTTACAGCAAATTATCAAGAGAAAGGGTTCAACATGTCTGAGTTTTTTTCTTCGCAGAAAGATGAGAAACACTCCTTTTTTTATTTCTCATATATATATATTTATGCTGTACTCACGTTTATGCATAGGGTTAGGGTTTACTGGGCGTTAGGGTTAGGGCTTGGACAAAAATCGTCCCCCCCCACTCCAAAGTTCTGGATCCGCTAGTGACCCGTCGAATGGTTCACCGTCAACTGGCTCACGTGAAAGGGCGGTGTAGTCCTAACATATTCTGATATTGTTAATACTGTTAATAATAATATTCTCTTAATTTGTTTACATTGAAAGTACATAAGATTAAGACTACTGGGGATTTATACATTATAACTTTTGTTTCCATTATTTCCAAGAAATGCTATCTCGGCAAAAAATTGGTCTTAATCCGAGTATATTTGTGCGTTATATCTTTATACGCTTTTAGAATTCAATGGCCTATAAGTGGATGTGTGTGGAGGGTGTCGTACAAAGGCCAAAAAGTGTGTGTTTGAGGGGCATTTCATTAGAGGAATACACACATAAATTATGTGTTATGTGTGCAAGGAGAGGGGAGTTATAATGCAGACAGTCAAGAATACATTTTATTAGTATTATTATTTAGGACTACTATTGCTGGGCAAAAGGAGGTGCCGTAAATGGCTGAGTGGTAAAGCTCTCGGGCTCTCGGGTACGAATCCTGATGAGGAATGGGATTTTTAATTTCGGGATTATTTGGGCCCCTCAGAGTCCAACCAGCTCTAGTGGGTAGGCTACCTGACGGTAAAGACGGTTGGTCGTTGATGAGCTAAAGAAGTGCATTGTCTAAATGGGGGCCGACAAAAAACTTATTGTTATGTAAATTAGTGGCCATATAAAATATGTTAAATAATAACTAAATTATATCTTTTATATAGTGTTACTTTTGTGTTTATAGCATGCTCAGAGCGCTATAATATGGTCCAATCAATCTCGTTTGTGTACCCGTTGTGTGTGTGTGTGTAGGGGTATATATGGGAGAAGGGGTACTCTACCATAAGCTAGTCCTAAAAAACAACAACACAGATCTTGGGTAAAAGACTCATCAAATAAAGTACTGTAAATGAGTAGTTTCACGCGCGTTTCAGGTCTTTTCTTTGTATACCCTCTATCGGGTTTGATCCCAACTATCCGTATTTTATAGCAGAATTTCTTTCTCTATCAGGCACACTTAAAATTATAGCATAATAATGTCAGTTAAATTTTAAAAGAGAACTGAAAAATGCAAAAGATATATACAGAAAAGGGCACTTATTATTGGAGGGCCAATTTAGGGCCTGGGATAACGAGAATTAAGTAGTCAGCTCAGGCCAGTTGGAATTGCTACTAGTTTGTATATCTGTGCACCTTAGTCTCGTACTATTAAGAGGCTAGAGGCCAACGGCGTAGCAAGGGATTTGGTGCTTGGTCTCCTTAGGGGTCCCTGCATTTTGACATTTGACCTAATAAATATGTCAATGTGTGAAATGCATTCAACATTAGGTGGGAAGCGTGGTCGAGAGGCTAAGTATGCTTATTCTGTTGTCACAGATAAACATATAACATTAACATACTGTAGACATTAATTAATAATGATAATAATAACAACGGAGACTGTGTTTTTCAAAGTAGACATATAAGACTATCTTTTTATTTCCGTCCTAATCCTTTGCTTTCGCACAAAACAACAAACAATGACGCAATATAATATAGAGCCTAATGTAAGCACAGTTCTTGAACTTGGCTTGGCTTGGTTACTTATGAAGGGGGCTCGAGGCTCGACACCCGACTCGAGCAGAGTTGTGTTTACTGAGCACCCAAAGGCAGCAAAGAAACTTTTCTGTCTGACATCACCGAGTAGGTCAAGTGGACCCCATGCTGTCATTCGTAGATGAAAGCATCTACAAGAACAAGACTTAAAAATTGTTTCATTTGTTCATATCAGATAGGCGAACCATAAAAACATGACAATGATTATGGTCTAAGAAAAGAAAAGGGATAATTTTGTAGGAAGTCATTTTAACAGTTGATCGTACCTATTTTAATCAAAGGCTCGTTAGTTTTGGCTGGCTACCAAACTGAAGGAAAAATCTGTATCCAAACCTCTGCTGCATGCCTTAATTGCTTTTATACCCAAGCATGAAAAAGGTTTCCATTTAAGTCAACCCTGAAGAAAAAACAGGAGCAGCTAACCCTTAGGCAGCTTGCTAGTTCAACGCACTGGGTTATACTTTGACAGAACCGTGTGATTGCCAAAAGAGTTGAGCGAATATGCTCTTCGAACTCTAGGAGTCTGGAAGAGGTCCAAATCAAGTCATTGCCTATGTAAGACATTGCTATTTCCGATATATTTGGCACTCCGGGCGCATGGACTAAAATATATGGCCGAAGGCCGAGCACACCGGGAACCCCCGCCATTTTTCAATGTTGTACCAAGCTAACCGTGCGAGTCATGTAACGGTCCCTTGAGGAACGGCGCATGGGTTATCGACAGGGACATGGAAGCTCTCTTTCAACTCCGCACCGTGCAATGGGAAAGGAGTTTTGTTTTTGCTATTCATTTAGCCTAATCACTTTTTCAAGTAATCGTTTCCACCCGGGTGCCACGTTGGGGCAGAATAACATACCCAGGCTTTGACAGAACCTGCGACACCGTTGATCTCAAACTGTATCGGTATCAGCCGCTCCTTTGGACATAAATCTCTACCAGCTGCATGGAGAGGGGCAATTCTGTGTTTGGTGATATCTTTCCCACCATAGCTAATGCTATTAAGGTTTTTATCTCATTTCTATGAGATGATCCACGGACGCTTCTTGCCTGAAAGAGACAATGGATTTAAAATAAATCCAGATCTAATGTAAAATACACAGCAACACACAGTTGGTATTATACTAGGACGTTTGTTTTACCGCCAGTCCATTAAAATGCAAGTATAGACCTATATAGGTATGTGCGTATTTTCGTGACATTTTTCTGCATAATAATCGATTTTCAAAATAATTTATATCTATAATAGATCTAAATATTTAAATTTAATAACAAGATCTAGATTATCTAGATCTTACTAAAATATAAAAGAACCAAAAAAAAGTCTCTAACATATTGTTTTAAGATAAGCTGCTCAATAGGTCTTGAAATCTAGATTCTAAATTAAATTATAGCAAACATAAAAGTATCGATTCTAGATCTAGTTTGTAATGTGTTTTTTTTTACTGCTATAATTTAATTTTTTTTTAGATGTATACATAGATCTAGATCTGGACTACATAGGTTTAGATAATTAAACGTAAGATCTAATAGTCTACAATTTTGTTTACAATAACATCACAGGCTCATTAGTCTGTTTTTAAATATATAGATCTATATATAAAGATCTAGCTGTAGACACTATATGTGATGTATATATATTTAGTCTATAAATATAATAATCAACTCTAATTATTATCTAATATTATTTTTAATATAATAATATATTTATATAATAATATATTTTTTAATTATATAAATATAATATAATTATATATAATAATACAATATAAATATTAGATCTATATATCAGTATATACCAATTAGGTAATATTACCTAGTATAAGACTATATTACTATATATATATATAAATTATAATATAAAAATTATATATATCTAGTCTATGTAAATATATATCTAGTAAAAAAGTATATATTTAAATATATAATTAATAATATGTATCTAGATTCTAGATCTATACATTAAATACATAGATCTAGATCTATAAATCTAGTATAGTCTATAGGCAGCATAGAAGGCCATAGACTGATAGAGTATCTAATAGACTATAAGTATAATTATAATAATATGATAATTAATAATAGAATATAATAGATCTAGTCAATAGTCTCAATCTGAGTAACGTATGAATTGTCATTGAATTGATATTTGAATTATGATTGGTAGATCTAGGTTGCTTGATGATTATGATGATCAAGATGATTATATTAAAATATAATTTTAGAATATAGAAGTACAATCTATATATATAATTCTCTTCTTCGCTCAACAGTTTGGACGAGAAGAAGAATTAAAGGAAAGATCACTCTCTTATTTCTGCGGATAGTCACCCCACGAAAAAACAAGGGGGGGAGAACACGTGGTATTGGCACATCGTTACGGATGGCTGCCTGGTCGTAAGGTTTGCACGCTGGACTATCAAACCCAGGTTTGGACTAGGAAGTAAACTATCTTCAACTCTGAAGGAACATTGGAAATATTTTACGAACACTAAATAGCAACGCCGGACTTAACTATTGTGACCAAGAATTCATGGAAAGAGAACAACAAGTAATCTACTATGTATATTTACAGGTCACTAAATAGCAGGGCCGGACTTAACAATTGTGGGGCCCTATGCGAAACGGATTTCGCGGGGCCAAGTTTGGGTAGGGAAGCGGATAATAAGTAAAATTTAAGAGTTTGTATTAGAAAATAAATTCGTTTATTTATCCATTTTATTCATTCTTTACTACGTACTTTACGAGCCTTGCGTAAAACAAAGTCATACAGTATATCATAATAATTCTGTTTCCTGCATAGATCACGCTCAATATCAAGAATTACCAAATGTTTCAATCTGTCTACGAGAATTGTTGACCTCAAGTAATTCTTCATTAGTTTGAGGCGCGAGAAGCTTCTTTCACCAGATTACACAATTACGGCTAATGCATAATGCCGTTTTTTTTTATCGTGCGTAGGATTTTTGTTTTCCATATTGAATGACACCCCAAATTGACAGCAGGGCGCGGGAAATCTGTTTTAAGTAATGAAATAGTTTAATTTAATAATTTATACACCTAGAATTAGTGCGGGGCCCACTGCGATTGCATAGTTTGCGGTGGCCTAAGGCCGGTCCTGCAAAATGGCGGCGTAGCATATAAATATAATAGATCTAAATTCTAATCTAGCTAGATGATGACTAGAAAAAAATATTTTACAAGGTAAACTAGATTCCTTGAGTAGATATATATATCTAGATCTAATCATTCTATGATCTACTGAGTCTGCTCTAGATTCTGTTTTCTAGAATATTCTAGATCTAGATCTAGTAGATCTCTCAAAGTTATGGTGAATATTAGTTAGTATTAAATTATTAAATTTATGAGCAGTAGAACTAGACTAGATACTAAGATAGGTCTAAATTAGATGATAATTGTGTAAATTGATAATAAGATCTCTACACTAATAATGTATGAATAATAAAACACTATTAGTTTCTTTCACAATGTTTACAACTCTACATTTTGTAGTCTAACACAACTAACAGCTTGTGACTGTCATCTCTAGAGATCTTGTGTCTATAGGACTTTATACTATGGCCTGCCAAGATTACTTTGTACCATCAGAAGTGGCTAGATTAATTCTTGGTAAGTTAAGAATGAAATGATTTATGAATGATTTAAAAGTTAGATCTAGTAAATGCTGAACTGACCAGCTGAGGCCCTGGAGACTAGTGGAGGGTCAAGCCATCAAAATTTGCGGCCCTAAATTGGTGGCTTTAAAAAAAAAGGTCTCCTGCCTCACTCCACTTACGTGGATTAAAACCATGTCTATACGAGCGAGTGGTTGAATTAACTGATCTTTTGATCGATTCATAGTCCAATGTTCATGTCTGGACTGTTTTTCACTGCTCGCTCTAAGGGGCAACCCAAATCTCCTCCCCCTGGAGGAACCCATACCAATGTCGAATAAAATTACAAAGAAAAGCGGGTCTGAGCAGACCCAAACAGGCTCCGCTGGCCAGGTAAAGGGCATTAGACTGGCATCGAAAAATGTGCTACTAATTGCCTCACAACGTTGGTACATAGGGAGAACGGGCCACGTTGTGAAAAAAGAGTTACCGTTCTTCCCAACATACAAACCCTGATAACATCTTTTTCCCCCCAAACAAACACAACAATTAAAAAACCAAAAGTCTCAGAAAAAATTAACCCAACACCTCATACTGGTATCCCCCACACTAATTTAGGTGGAAAGCAACATGATACTACAACATGATACATGATACTAAAACTTTTAAAGTCCTTCAATGTAACGTCTGAGGACTTATTCCAAAGACACTTGAAATAACTAACCTGCTCCACAAAGAGTGTGTGGATGTTGCCTTACTACAAGAATGTCTGATAGGTGAAAAAAAGAAGTGTCTCAATACCAGGGTACTCTGTTTTCCGCTGCTCCTGTGGGGATTGCCGAGGCCTGGTTAGATTGGTGGCTAATGCTCTGGTCGCCAAGAAAGTGTCCACAGACTTGAGTCAGGGGAGGACAGACACTTTGGTATTAGAAATTTGGAAAAATAATAGACGCTTCAAGTGCATCAATGTTTATAATCCACCAAAACAAGAACTGGCTTTAGATGTCAGAGAGACAATAACTGTAGACACTATCATAGCTGGAGATCTAAATGCCCATTCACCTTCCTGGGGCTATGATCAGTCTGGTAAAAAAGTTCATGACCTGTGCAATTCTACTAACCTCTTTCGAATGCAAAATAAACACTCTCCTCCTACTCTTCTGCATGCTAGCAATGGTTCACTATCACGACCAGATTTTTCTTTAGTCTCTGCTAACTTGGAATCTGTCATAACTTATCAAGTACTAGGCGATATTGGTAGTGACCACCTTCCAATATTACTGACTGGTACTCTTTCTAAAATGAACACCATGACCACTAAAGAACTACGAAAGTGGTGCTATAGTAAGGCTAATTGGAAAGGATATGAGACAGCTGTCGACAATGCCCTTGAAAAAATCCATGTAGAGTCTAGCTCTGTCGACCTTGTGCACTGTCAAATAACACTCCAACACTCAGGCAGAAATACAACAGACTCAGCCTACTAGTAAAACGTCTGTTAACAGGGAAAAACGAGAACATTGGACCAACACCTGTGCAAGGTTAAACCTAAGGGATAGCTCTAAGGCTTGGAGTCTTCTGAGAAGTCTCGAAAATGCTGGGCATACGAAAACAGCAACCCCATTATCTTCACCCAGTGGGGTAACCATTTCATCGAAGAAGAAAATTGCCATTCATCTAACGACCTTCAAATCCTAGCTCTGAAGACCATTAATACCTTCAAGCCCAGTGCTATTTTTGCATACACTGATGGGTCAGCATCAATAGATTCTGGAAGAGCAGGCTATGGAGCCTACATCGACTTTCTTGGCTCTTACACAGTCAAAATCTTTGGACTATGTGGTAGTGTTTGTAGTTTTGATGCGGAGACCATGGCAGTCTGTGAAGCCTTAAAAGTCATTGACTCTCAACTCGGCGAGGGACATTTGAGGGCAACACCGATTGTTTTGGTCACTGACTCAAAATCTGCACTACAGGCTTTGCAAAGCCCCGGACCATGGCCCCCCAATACCAACACTGTCATCATGGCTTCACATAACATTAAACAACGCTATGGCACCCCTCTAATAATGCAGGTGTGACTGGCAAAACAACTGCAGACTCTTTGGCCCACCAGGGAGGGCTAATTCCACCCACTGAACAGGCTGCAAGCTTTCATCAAGCCCTGGCTATAATACAAAAAACAGAAATGGAAAAGTGGTTTGAGTGCTGGGACATGTCCCAAAAAGCCAGTGGAGTCTGGGAGCGCATGAGGTGCCCTGACCGCACTTCCCTGTGGTGAAGGCTGTCCAGGCCTGAGCAAACTATTATAGCACAGTGCAGGACAGGCCACTGTCCTGTTGGCTCATATTTCTCGCGGCTATGGCCAAATTTTGATTTACGGTGCCCCCGCTGCAGGGAAGAAGAGGAAACCGTGCCTCATATTCTGTTTGACTGCCCCAGACTTGCTGATCTCCGTCTCGACAGGTCTGGGAAACCCAAAATTCTCAACCTGTATGGCGACATTTATGCACTACGCAAGACAGCAGGGTTTCTGTCCAGGGCTTTTGCAAGAGAGGATTTGAGCCTATCAAGCCCTCACTCTAATGGAGTTTGATGATGATGATGATGCTCACTCAACTTATATTGAAAATAAAATAACATTTTTATAATCACTCTTTGTAATTTTAAGCTCTTTTTTATAAAACAATTTATTATTATTTCAGTACAAATAATTCATTGAACAAAATTCCTGTTGCATTGAGTTTTATTGTGTATATATGTCCATTTGCAAGCATAGATTTAGCAGGTTCTTTGTCCTAATACAAATACAAAATACTCCCTAAAGCACAGAAACATTTTCACACATTTGAAATTAACATTTTAATGAAATAAATCCACAAGAATATGTTTTAATCACAATATTCAATTCACATGAAATAGGTTTACTAAAAAGCCAATCTAGTACTATTAATTCAATGAATAGACTGGACTGAATGGACAAATTGAACCAATCCACCCTAATGCTAAATTCCTTTCTCCTTTAAATTCTCGTTTCTTGAGAGTAATAGCTCCTAGATATTTCTCTAGTGTACCTTTGGATTATTTCATTTATACTTTAGTATTTGTAAAATGCATTTTAATAAATAAATTTTTCCTTTCTTAGTACTAATAGAGAATGACATCACTATTTTATTTTGTGTAAACAAGATTTCAGGTGAGGTCAGCTACTCAGTGTCTACTTGGAACTTTCCCTTTAATTAACTGAACTTTCGTTACACCATGTTGTTGTTTTTTTTATGTTTGCAATGTTGTTGTTTTTTTCTTTCTTTTTTTTTTGATATATTAACATTAATTTATTTATCTATTTAAAAAAACAACAACAGGATATCTAAGAGAGAGAAATTTTCATAAATCATTTAACACGTTTTTAAGAGAATGTCCAGACCTTACTGAATATTGGCAGCTATTAAGGGCGGGTAAAAATCCAGCTACAACAATTTTAGGATATGGGCTTACAGAAATCCTGAACGAGTTTGCAAAGTGCAAATTAAATTCTCTTGGTAAGATTGTTTATATTTCTGATAATAAACATTTCTAGCTAAAACTCTTGCTTCTCTACATTGAAATAGTTGGTATATATGTTGGTTATTTTGACTGGAACACTTTTTTTCTTTTCATTCTGTGATCAACAGCCTGCATTGCATCTTGTCATACACACATTTTGGTCTGTGAATTCTAGTAGCCCATTCAAATTAAACATCTTTGCTTTGGAATAGCTAGAAAGTCACCCTTTCCACACTTTAATCCCCCCCCACCTTTACAGACACATACACTCTTATTTGTTGTAGCTGATTAGAATAGAATACCTTAACTTTAACTTTTCCAATAGAACGTTTCAGTAGGGACACCCTTTTACACATTTTTGTCTTCCCGCCATACACAATATCATTCCTTTTGCTCCCCCATCAGTTATAGTTTTAGACTATTCAGCCCTTAACTAAAGTCACCACCTATACAAATTAAAACTTTTTTTTTGCCTTACCAAGTTTGTTAGAATTAGATAAATATCAAGGCATATTTCACTTAATGTATTTAGTTTTAACTAGTAGTGTAGCTTATTTATGTATTAATACCTATCTTGTATGGCGCTATTGGGAGTGGGTGTGAGTAAAAAAGATTATAAATCTGCTATCCTGTTCACACATTAGCAGTGTGCTCTAGCAGTAGTAGTCAACTGTCCCTCCTCACCTAGAAAAAAAGTTATGTCGTAGTTTCTGCAATTTTTTACAAGGCTTATATCAACTCTGTCAGGTAAAAATTTTGTACACACACATACTCAGATTAAGTTGAAACTTTGCACAACTTATTCACTGGAATAGAGAAGAATTGAATCAATAAAAAAAACAATAATTATTCAATTAATTACTGGTAATTAATTATTTTGTTTGCTACCAACAAGGAAATAAATCTTTCAATATTCATAGAAGCGGGTTAATGTGTAGGGTTTCAGCCCCTTAGATTTGTACAAGCTTTTCTCCTACATCTATTCTCGGATCAAATTGAAACTTTAAGCGACTATTTATTGTACTTAACAAAACATGAATCAATTTAAAATTAACAAATGTGTTAATTATTGGTAATCAATTATTTTGTTTGATATTGAATAAGGCAAATAACTTCTACATGATATAGTTGTAAGTGCTGAAGTTTTTTTTTTCCCTTAGATAAAAAGGATTTTAAAAATATTTTGTTGGGCATTCCTTTTACATTTGAAGAACAGAGTTTATATTTGAAGAATAGAGTTTATAGTATGCCATGTCCTGATAAACTATCTATGGGGAAAATATAAATACTTAAAATACATTGGTTGAGAAAATATATTCTGTTTATGTTGGTGTGAATATTTCACTTTAAAAAACATTTGTTTAGCCTCAGTCTGTTGTACTCAACGATATGCTGCTAGTGTAATGCCAACTGCTAGTACATTGCCAACAGCCGTTCATAACAATGTACAGATTGTTGAGGCTGACATTCAGAAATGCTTGGAAGAAGAACAAAGAGAAAAGTCAAAGAAAGAAAAGAAGAGAGGTAAATCAAGTCAATGGAACATTCTGTTAAACATTTTAAATCTATTTACATTGTTGTGGTCAATAGTTTTTACATAGCAGATGCTTGAATTCAATCTAGTCAATGGTTCTCACATACTAAAAACAAAACAAAAAAGGATTATAGTGGTTAGAAGATAGTAAAATAAAAGGCAAATTTAACTATATATATCCACTCTCTAATGTAGGCCAGAATTCAAACACTTAAAGCAATGTTTATTGCACCTGTTAAGGATTTACTTCTTGGCTTGTATGTATTTATCGGAACTCCCAATGACTAAAACTGACCAAGGTCAACTCTTCCAGAAAAGGGGTGGGGAGTAGAGATGAGCTCTTGTACTGCTCTCTTTGCTTTTAATTTGTTCAAGTTAATGTGCCCAAAAGTATGTAGCTCATTTATTTAAGGATAGCAAAATCAAATCTAAACAGGTTTTACATTATATATATATTGATATTTTACTGTATCTTTTAATTGTTTTTTATATAAAATAGTTGTGTAATGTAAATGTATCTATATTTAGTGGATAGAATTTTATTTGAAAAATTTTCCTTTTAATTTTGATCTTGTAGTTTTAACATTTTTAAAATGTTTTCAGTGTCTGATCAAAAAAGGGATTGGAAACGTTCATCACAGAATAGGCGGAAAATGTAATTACCATTCTTTTTTCAATCAATATTATTAGATTTTTGCGCTGTAGTAGTAGTGAATTAGTTTTTATATATTTATAACTATGCCAATTTTATCTGCATTTCTTAAAGGAAGAGCTTGTTGAGTGTTGATTTTTCTTATCTTATAAATTACTTTCGTATCCTTGTATTAATCTAGTTGTGCATGTTAAGTCTTTGGTTTTTCAAAGCTGATTGAAGCAACCCATTCCATACTCTAATGGATGAAGGAGCACTTGTATGATTTGTCCTAGCATATAGAACTAGAAATAAGACTTTATCTTTGTATCTTTCTGAGTATTTTATTGTTGTTTCTTTGTATTTGTAAGTTTCTTCTGTCTTGAAGTGTCTTTAAATTTGGTGATTTTACTAATGGTTTTACTCTAGTTAAATGTGAATATTCATTTGTTATAATTCTCAGTGTTTTATTTTGCATCTGTTCTAGTCTATTTATATTTTCATGAGTTAAGGAATCCCAGACAGAGGACGCATATTCTAATAAAATTTTTTAGTTTCATGTTCTGGGTTGATTTGAAAAAAAAAATTAATTGACCCAAAGCATTGTTTTTTTTTTCTATTCTGTCAATATTGGGATTCCATTATAACTTCATATTTATTATAACACTTGGGTATTTTGAGTTTTTAACTGGTTTATTATGAATAAGATCAGTAGTTGTAATTTATTAAAATCTATTTTTTGTTTCTTTTAATAATTATCATTTTTCTGGGTGGAAGACATATCCCAATTAGATTCCTATTTCTGTAATTCATCTATTCTCCTTGTAAAATGTCAGTATCTTGGAATGTTTTTTGTTCTATATTATGCAATCATTTGCATTTAGTTAAACTTTTGTATCTCAACTAATGCAATGTAATGTCAGTTAGAAAGAGGAAAGCACATTTCCTCAAGGATAATAAAGATATTATTATTATAAGTGTGTGTGTTACTGTTCATTGAGGTACACCTGAGTTTACTATTATTTGTGTTGATTTGGAGCCATTTAATATTATTATTATTATAAGGGAATTTTGAATCTGTTGGTGTAATGGACCAGCAATGCCAAAATATTTTTTTACATTTTGGCAATATCTGGTGGTGAACTTTATCAAATGTCTTTATTTATTATTAAGCATTTCAAAAAGTCATATTAGACTAGTAAGTTGAGTTTCACATGACATAAATTTCCTAATACCAAGTGGTTTATGATGTTTTGTTTGGTATCGAACTAGGGAAAGGAATAGTACAGAAACAGTTGGTACAAATATTTCTAATCGCACAGACTATTTATTGTTAGTCTTGATCTATTAAAAATTTAATTACATGAATGATCCAAACTAATTGATACAGTTACACTTAATATAAATTATTATTTTTTTTAAAGTATTTTTTTGCTTGTTTTTAAATTATGTTATGGATACAAATTGAGGTGTATTTCATATTAAACCTTTTGCTGAATGCATTCAAAGTTGTATGGTTTTTTTTTAGCTACCAGCCAGAAAGAAGAGCAGATAATCCTAGTCTTCTACCACAGCAGAATTCTTCTACTTCTACTGTGCCAGATAATCCCACTTTACTTCAAGAGAATACACCTATCAGCAGACCTGTAATGAACAATGAGAGGCAACAAAGTAGTTTTTCCACAAGTATTCAGCACTGTCCAGGGGATGAAAGTCTAGGGTTTTCTGTTGGAAAAGTCATAAATGAGGAAGCCAAAAAATCTAATGAGGTAATCTTACTTTTTTTTTTTTTCACTGGGTTAAAAAAAAACATTCTTATCAATTCACTGTCAATTAAAAAGAGGTTAAGTCTCCTTTTATATGTAGTCTTAAAGGTAGGTGAAATGAAGATGAACAGTTTTTGTGGGGAAACACCTCTAGATT
The DNA here is from genome assembly GCA_036873155.1 of Biomphalaria sudanica. Classification (NCBI taxonomy): domain Eukaryota; kingdom Metazoa; phylum Mollusca; class Gastropoda; family Planorbidae; genus Biomphalaria; species Biomphalaria sudanica. The sequence goes on from JAZGLO010000656.1 coordinate 873,805, forward strand.
TACCAAGAGATACCCATTAGAGTTAGATGTAATATGTATCTAATTTCAAAAGTTTACCACTCAGTTCTCATGTCCCTAATGACTTACTGAAGCCTGAAAAATATTATATTGAGTTAGTTATACAAAGATTTCAATGTGCTTTCAACTAGTGAAAATAATTCAACTAATTGCTGTTTTCAATTTTTAAAATGATAACCAATTAAGTCTAGGCAATCATTTCTGAGAAAACAGAACAAAAAAAAAAGCATCTAGTTATAACATAAATACAGGAACATCCATTGCAAGGCAATGTCTAATCAATATATATTTTATTTATTTATGTCATAGCATTATCAAATTTATGGGATTTATTTGTTTGTGTTGTAATTTATGTTTCAAAAATTAAGTCTATATTTTATGTCTTCAGTTTGAGTTCCTAGATAAACTTTTAGAAGAAACCCAACTCCACGAGAAGCTGGCTGAAAATATCAATAAAGCTTTATCTAATGTTGAAGTTGATAATACATCAAGTGCTTCTGTGGCTGCTGATATCACTTCTCACTTGGTGAGTCAAACTGCATTGACACATAATTTTGATTAGCACCAAGTTTTATCTTGTGTGTGTAAGATAACTCATTTTAACATATTCTTACCCTTATAGCTTAGTTTAATGTACTTCTCTATATTTGTTCACTTATATTATTACATCATAACTGATTAGACATAAGATAATTTTTTTTATAATGATTTGTATACATTATAAAAAAAATTTCGTTGATAGATTTGACAGAGATAATTTTCCTCCTAGCTATAAACTTTATAAATATTGATGTATTCAGTTTTTATTCTTTTTTTTTTTTCTGAACTAAAAATAAAAACAAAAAGTATATTACTTTTATCACAGAATACAAACCATAAAGATCTAGATATAAATCAAGTTATTGCCATGACAGAATCTGATCCAGCATTTCAAAGTTTTCTGAAGTTGTTTCAACACGGTACATATTTTTTTTACTAAATGGCTAATTTGGCATTGTTTTTTGTTAGTTTGGCTTTAAAAAATTGTTAATTTATATTTAGTATTCCTCTTTATTATAACTATTTTCAGCTTCTGCTGTTCCAATCAATCACTTTGACATTACAGACATTGAAGGCACAGATAATAATACAAGACAGGCTCCTGAAGTCTCAGTTTTTACTATAGAACAACTGCCTCAAGTCTCAGATATTAATACAGGACATGCTTCTGAAATCTCATATATTACTACAGGGTATGCTCCTGAAGTCTCAGATATTATGACAAGACAGTCTACAAACTTTCCTAATCAAAAAGTTTCAAAAGCGACAAGTTTCCCTCCAGTTACTTCAGCATCCCCAAGCATAGTTCCGAATCAGCCTGTTACAGTTTTAACAACTAAACATGGCTCTTCTGGTCTCTTAAATGGAAAAGTGGAAATTGAACTTAACACTAAATTATTGTCATCATTGCCAGACCCTAGTATAAATAGACAAGCTGAAGAATCATTTAATTGTCCTGAAATTTCTAATGACAAAGATACTAAAGATGTTACACTTGTAAATGAAAATTCCCTAATTGATGCCTCTAGAGAGTTAAATAGTTCAACTTTATCTGAAGTTACTGATACTGTACATATTGAAGAAGAAAACTTCCCATCTATATCTAGTAGTCTAAAGAGAACTAAGGAGACAACTACAAGTAATAGTGCACCACCATGTGCAACAACTACAACTGATTGTCCTTTCAGTGGATCAAAATCATCTGATGATCAAGTTTTCTTGGACTCTAAAACCTTGAATGCTACTGCAGAATCAATGTTTACATCTGCTGTTTCTAGTGATAACGACAATCCAAGTTTGCATGAATGTATAACTGGTCAGAAACACAACACTTCTTCAGACAGTGGCACTTGTGTAAGTGCTGGCCACATACAAACCTTTGAACAAGGTATATCATATCCTGATGCTGTGCTTGTGAAACCTGTAGGTATCTTGATAGACAAATGTTTGTCAGAGCGTCTCTCTTTGTTCACATCAAATGATGATATGGATAATGAAAGCAACCTGAAGAGAACTGTTAATAACAGTAGTCATTCACATAGACCACGAAAATCTAAAACTAAACCAGTCAAGAAAAATCAAATTCAGAATATTAATACTTACAAGAAACAAGAAAACCATGAAAATGGTAGTACTGTCAACCCAACACCTCTAACAGAAGCTGATTTGAACCCATCAGCCCTAACAGAAGTTGATTTGAACCCAACAGCCCTACCAGAAGCTGGTTTAAATCCAGTAACCACAACAGAGAATGATATCCACCCCATAGCCACAACAGATCTTAATGTCAAGCCCATGACCTCAACAGAGATTGATACTAATATTAATACTTACAAGAAACAAGAAAACCATGAAAATGGTAGTACTGTCAACCCAACACCTCTAACAGAAGCTGATTTGAACCCATCAGCCCTAACAGAAGTTGATTTGAACCCAACAGCCCTACCAGAAGCTGGTTTAAATCCAGTAACCACAACAGAGAATGATATCCACCCCATAGCCACAACAGATCTTAATGTCAAGCCCATGGCCTCAACAGAGATTGATACTAATGGTATAGCCACTATAGAGGTTGATATCAACCCCATTGACACAATGCATTCTGACATCAAGCCTTTAACTACAAAAGTTCTTGAACTCAAGCCCTTGGAAGCAATGCAGCATGATAAAGAAGTTAGTTGTGATCAAAATAAACATGCAGGAACCAGAGATGTATTAAATGGGCTATTATCTGATGCTAGCATTGCTGCCACCCATTTTGTGACACTGAGCTCACCTCCATTTTATACTATGCAAACATCAGATGACTATTCTCCAAGGAAATTGGCTGAGGGTGCTTTGAAGGAACCAAACAGTTCCAGTCTTCCAGCTTCACTAAATTACACAGAAGCACCAGACAATCAGTCTTCAGCATTTACCCAAGTCAAATGTTACAGTTTTGCCCACAGAGAGAGAGCTGCACATGCCAGGAGAACTGTTATATCTGTCCACAGTGAACAAGTTCCATTCACTCCTCATCATTGTAGAAAGCTCCCCAGTAGAAGAATCAGACCCACTAATTTAAAATCAGTTCATATTCCATCTTCATTAGGCTTGTCTCTCACACCTAATTTTCATATCAGAAAGACACCAACGCATTTATCTACCCAATCTGAAACCTTTGTGCATAATGAAAGTAGAAAAACATTACAAGAAACCCATTCTGAAACATCATTGCACAAAGAATACACAAAATTACAAGAAAACTTTTCAGTATTCTCTGAAATATCATTACATCAAGAATGCAAAAAAGCACCACTGGATACCCATTCTGATATATCCTTTTTTAATGTCAACAAACAGACATGTAATCAGACACTATCAACTGATCAAACTCTTTCAGAGATAGCATTACTCAAGGAAAATAGAAATAACAGAAAATTGACACAGTCTAGCACATCATTGTCAAAGGACTGCAGACAGACATCTAAGCTAACCCAGTCTGCAAGAAAGTCTTCAGATCTCAACATTGCTGACTTAGAAGCTTTGCGAATTGAGCTACCTCCAAGTCCATCTAAAAGAAAGCCTCGAAGAATTCAAACAATTCAACTTACTTCTAGTTTTAATCACAGTAAGGAGATTACTTTTTTTTTCCACTCCATAATACTTTGTAATAACATAAAAATTTGTGTGTAACAAAGTCAAATGCACATATTTTAATTTTAAAATAAATGTAATTATTTTGTTTTCAGCATCCAATAAGTCAAATGAAGCTTCAAAAGTTGGCCAGATTTCTCCCTCCTTGGATGATGCCAAGACAGTGACCAGCAGCTCAGATTTCACTGCATCTCAGTCTGAAATAGAAGCCTTTCGGATGCTTTCTCTGTTGACTTCATCATATACCAAACCACAGCCTAGGCAGGAAATAACATCTACCAACCGTATGCTGCACCATAATCATGCTACATTTCACCAAGAGGGAGTTAACATTTATACTGTAGCACAGAAATGTAGCAATGATGGAGAAAAGCTTGAAAAAGATAAAACAGATATTATCTTCTGTTCTCGAATAGCTGAGCCTTATCAAGAAACATCAACTGACACTAATGCTAGTAAATCATTTGCTGTAGTTGGCTTGATGGAGTACCCAACATTGAGATCTAATGAAGACAAAGTGAATATTAATTTTCATAGTATTACTGAGAATAAACCAAATAGTGATAAAATTGAAGAATTTCACCCAACAAATGATCTAGACAATGTGGTACAGAATGAAAACATTAATTGTCAGCAAGAGAATGAAGCAAATCACCATCTTGCAGTTACTAAGGGAGATGACAGAGGTCTTTCAAAGTGTCTGTCAGGAGCCTTGAGAATAGCTCATGATCTGGATTGTATTAATCACTCACAATCAGTTCATTTAAAGGATACAGAAAGCCAAAACTACTCACAGAATTGGACGAGTCCAAAAAACAATCAACATGAAGACCTAACATTATTTCCAACTGTCCCAGATGAACGAAGCTTGTTATTTCAGGCCATGACAGAATGTCAATTACCCACTGCTGAAATCAGCAATATTACTGAACCAACAATAGAAAATCATCAAACAGCTTTATCTACATCATTGAAACAAGATGTTCTTGTTTCCTGTAGAGATAAACTTTCAAATGAAAATATTCAAGTAGAGGGGAAAGGTGAAAATAAACTGTCTACCAACAGAAAAAGTCATACCTCTGATAGAAAGAGTCGCTCTAGTGATAAAAAGCTGTTGTCAAAGCTGTCTCCTGGCAGCCATAAACCAGCCAAAATTTTGCCTAAACTTTCTTCTACTACAGAGACAGAGAAATTACTTTTATTAAATCAGGCATTTAACTTTCCAGCTATTCTACCAGCTCAACCATCTCCAGCTTTGAGGTTAGAAAGTTCTGCCCTGACTTGTGCTAGCCCAATTCAGGTGGTTGAATCGAACAACAGATCAGTTATAACACTACCACCTGAATACAGTGCACTCTTTCAGTCATTGCTTGGCGAAGTTGGTATTACTAATCAAGGTATCAGTAATGCATCGCAGTCCCCATTAGTGACTGGTTCACTAACTAAAGGACAGGGCTCTGGAAAGAAATCTCCTAGAAGAAAAAAAATTGAAAAACATATAATTGCTGCTGACAATACATCTATTAATCCCATTGATTTGACTATGTCTGTTCAAGCTAGTAGCATTGTTACACATACAGTCAAAAGTGAAACTGCATCTAGGTCAAGTAAGAAATCATCTCGTAAAGAAAATTTAAAAAAAAATCAGACAGAAATTGATAAAAGCACTAAAGTGAGTACAAATAAAGCTGATAGTGTCAATCAAAAGTCCAAAGTTGATCAAAGAGAGGTATTGTGTAAGAAAAATGTTGTTGAAAATAAAAGTACAGAGAAAATGTCCCATGAAAACTCTGCAACTGAGTCAGTTCAGGATGTGACAACTTCTTCTATAGCTGATGTTCATCAACACTCTCAAGACATTGTAAAATCTGATACGGATGTCACTCTGCTGTCCAAACATAAATATAATTTCACCAAGTCTCTCAATTCACCAACAAAGTATCAACATTCACCAGAAGGAAATCTCACAAAAGCACAAGTTCAACCAAATACCAGCAAAAAGAGAAAAAAGTCCTTAGAGAAAAACACAGAAAGTAACAAGAAACGAAGAACAGAACCATTGTCACCTTCCCTCATTACACCAGCTGCAAACAAGGTCAGGAATAATAAACATTCGGAAATAAAAGCCAGTCAGGACAAGCACAAAAATGTTTCAAGAAAAAGTAAAGAAAAAGCAACTGAGCATAGACATTCCCTTGAAACCAAACATGAACTAAAGATCAAAGAGGAATTGGACAAAGACAAACTCCACAGAAGTTCTAAAAAATCACAACATATCACTAGGGAAGTAATATTGGACCATGATAAATTAGAAAGTGAAATAGTTTTGACAGAAAAAAAACAAGACAAGAAGAAAAAGAACATCTCTCCTAGGATAAAAAATGTAAATTTAAAGACACAATCATCTGATCGAGTTAATAAAAAACACCAGAATTTCACATCTCATGAGCACATGAATTCAAAAAATGTAAGCCTGGGTAAGGATCTTTCATCTAAAAATTCACATACAAACTCTCGAGAAGGAAATGAGAAATGTCAGCCTCAAGAAAAAGTTACAATTAGTTCAGACTTTAAAGTACATAATCTGAGTGCTAAAGGAAAAGGTCCACTTGTCTATGTTGGTACTTTCAATATGCCACATTTACAACAAGTCTTTCAAACACAAGAAAAATCTTCTCAAGGTGACACTAAAGTCCAACATTCTGTAGATAAGTGCAAGGTAAATCTTTCACAAGACAAGCCCAAAGTTCATTCTGCTCAAGATCAACCTAAAGTTCTAACTAAAATCCTTCATTCTGAAAATAAACAAATTGAGCCCCTAGTCCATCAACAAGATCAACTCAAAATCCTTCAAGTCCAAAAGTCTCGAGATAAACCCCAAGTCTTTGACTCAAAACATCACTGTAAACCCCAACATTCACAAAGTGAACCCAAAACAAAAATCCTAGAAGAAAAATGCAATAACTTGTCTGAGAAAATACAAAGCAAAGTAAATCATTCTAAGAAAGCAACTAACCCTACTGAAAATAAAAAGGAAAATAAAATTGCTGTCTCAGCAAGTTCTTCCATTCTGAAAACTGAGAGTTGCACTGTAGGTACCAATTCTAGAGTTGTTGATATGGCTAACTCTTCTCTACCACTGGGCAGTCAAACAAACCCACAAGATTTATTGACCTCATGCATTACTATAACATCCCCTGTGAAAAAACATCTTCCACCCAAGAAAAGGTTGTCAATGGAAACTTTTCAGAGCAATAAAGATTTGGAAGTTGATTCACATTCTGCTTGCCAAACTTTGGATCTCTCTAAATCAATAGCAAGCAATGCTCAGGCATCAAATGATCAGCAGCAACTTACAGATCTATTAACTAGTGAATTACCACATAGACATACACCAACACAATCAGGCTTGAGTACAGACGTTACTAATTTGGTAAGTTTTTAATGTTTTTATTCTTAATGTTTTTGTTGCTCAGTAACATGTCTAATTAATAGACTACATAGGTTAGTCAATGGAAATAATGCATAAATACTTAATTGATTACTCCAATAGTACATGTACTCATAGTATGTTGAGAAAACATTAGTCCTACATTCAAACCCATACTCTCCTTGCATTTTGCAGAAGGCTTGAGCTTTGACATCACATTTTCTTTATGAAATATATTTCTAAAATAGAATAGATTTGTGCAGTTAAAATTTCAGTTAAATTTCACAAAATGTTTTATTCATAATTATTAACATATAACCACATCATATTAATTCTTTCATTCACAAGAGAAACTTTTTAAAATGTGTATGCAATGAAAATAATATGTTTTCTTGCTTTCAGAAATCAATAAGTCAGTTAAAAATTGATAAAGTTCTAAAAAAGCTTCACAAAAAAAGAAAATTGAATGTTGTCAAGAACCCTGCGTAACACGGATTGGATTTCACGTATGCGTTTGAATTATTTCTCTTAAATTTGTTTAGTTTATGTAATAATTTAATTGATGATTGCTGTTAACAAACAATGTAGGCTCAAAGCCCTATAGTTACAAACAGAAACACAGAGTTCAAATGACAAACTAATCTAAAAAAGTTTTGAACAGATAGGTCTTAAGGTTCTTCTTGAATGTAGTGAAACATTTCTTAAGATCAATGGTAGTGAGTTCCAAAGCCTTGGTTCATGCACTGAACAAGCCTGCAAACTGTAACTTTTAAGGGAGAAACGTGGCACAACAGGAAGCTTTGAGTCCATGGAATGCAGGATCTCTGAGGGACATACAGTTATTAGTTTGCCAAAGTGCTAAAGCATTTCTTTGTTGTCGATGCATTGATGACTAAGTGCCTTGTAGTTGATTCTTGCATTCACAGGAAGCCTATTGAATGTACACAAGAGAGCAGTAGCAGTATACCTGCTAGCTCGGCGTAGTCAAGGCAGCAGTGCATAAATGCCACAGCTAGCTTTTTTGTTTATTTTAACATCAAATATGGTCAGATCTGGGCAGCTGCAGATAGAGACCCTTGCAGAGCTGACTTATGTGTGCGTCAAAGACAGAGTTGAGTGAAAGAAAACTTTTAAGATTGCAAACAAAAAGAACCTGGCAGTTCTTGATGAACAGGGAATCTTTACTCTCTACTTTTGTCATGTTGTTTCAAGTGCCAATCCTAATTAAGGCACTTCCTGTATGCTGATTTAAATTTTTCCTAGAGACAGTTCATTCAAGATGGGAAAGAATCTGCACATACACAGTGCACTCCAGAAGCTTTGGTAGGAAGAGAAGATTTCAGACCAAGTTTTTTTATAGACACTCTGGACTCTAGGTCGAGAAGGATTTATTTAACACCAGTTGTGAATAATCTTATTTTTACTTTTAAGTTGATCCCAGTTTGGTCAGTTAAACTTTTTCAACTTTCAAATGACTTAGTGTTATTGATTAGTGTAAAGACCTACAAATAGGGCCATCTTCTTTAAATTCTCTACCAAATGTAATACTTTCTGATAAACCAAAAAGTGACTGAAGTTTAATCCTAACCAGGTTGTGAGAAAAGTGAATCAGAATGTGGGAAATAATTCCAGAGAGAAAAAGTGAAGCTTAGAGTTCTCCATTTTAGTTTCTTCACAAACATCTTCAAAAAGTGGGAACTAAAACTTCAAGTTGAAATATCACTTTTAAATGGAACCCTAGAAAACATCACTTCACCTTTTTTCAGTTTGAAATTAGGAAGACTATAGATTTGTAAATAGAAACTAAAAACACAGTGTGCAATGTTACTACACTTCCATCAAGTTAGAGACAATTTCAGGGACAATTAGTTTTAGCTTTTTCTACCATCATGTTCTTGGTACTGATGTTAGGGTTAAAGAAATAGTCTTCTTGCATATATGTTGACTCTGTTTTGAAATGTGATTTTGTCATGGCTATTTATTTAGTTCTTTTGGTTTGTATTTCAGTTGTGGATCAAGCTAGACTTTAAATGTGATATTTTGCATTTTTTGTAAAATATGTTTTCTACTGTTCCTTTATGTTTATGATGTTTATTAATGTCTGAAGTCAGTGTTTCTCACATCTGATTAGCTAACCATTTATGAAATAAAAGCTTGTTATATAATCTTGGAAGAACCTAAACTAAGCATTGCAGATCATTATGAAAGGAAAATCTCTCAAGATTTTTCTACCTTCAAGCAATGCTTCTGTCGTTTTTAATTGCTTAAAATTAAATCTTGTCACTCCAATTGTTGAAGCTTTAAAAGTCATTAGTTTTATTTTCTTTTCTTTTTATTTTTTAATTGCTTAAAATTGAATCTTGTATAGGTTCCCTATGTAAAACATCCAGATTTTTCACCCTTTTAACATGTTTTTACTGAGTGAATTGTTTAAACAGGTTTTTAAATCCTCTATTTTCCTTAGGTTGATTTTTCTGATGGCAGTGACATAGTAATCAACTCAATTTAATCATTTTGTGTTTTCAAATTTAATTTTTTTTTTTTCAAATTGGAACTTAAAATATTTCCTAAATCTTGTCTAGATTTAGATCCACTAGAAGTTTTCATTTTTATTTTCATTATCCAAAATTTATTAGATTTTTTATGCATGTCATAAATTAAAAGGGCATGCATTTCTCTTAAGTAATGTCATGGTCTGCAATTTAATGATGGACTGCAAATGGTTATACTAAGTTGAGTTATGCTACAAAACAAATAGTGATTCTGAATTAGTACCATACATTAAATTTGACTGCCATTTTTTTTTTTTTCTTTTTTTTTTTTTTTGTGAATAGTGGATTGATAAAAGTTTATCTATATTAGCAAAAAACAATTAAGTTGATTAGAGCCTGACTTCAAAACGATAGCCATTGTTTTAATTTTGTGTATAGTCAGAGAAACATTGCTTTAGGAGGTACATAACTGGGCATTACATTTGCTGTTCATTCATTCATTGATTGTACAGTCATATGTCACAATTGTCAATACTGTTCTTTGCATGGCACATTGGCTTAAGAAGGCTTAATTTGACAATGTTTATTAAAATAGTTCTACATCAACTCAAAATGTATGTTCAGAATTTATTTCTGTTTAATATTACTTCTTGAAAATTATTTCAATTGTAGGTCTAAAATAAATCACATCACAATACAAAATAATTCTAATTGGACTAGTTTTGATATTATGATAAGAAAATTTGACCTTGATCACAGAGACAGTAGAGGAAATGAAATTCACTTTTATAAACGTCTCACTAATTCTTAGTGATCTAGTCTTTCTCTATGTGAGGCATGTTCATATACAACAGTTAGATTGTGCTGGCTTCTTTATAGACATTTTGAAGAAGACATAAAAACTTGAAAACATTGCTACACTACCAGTACCATACAAAACCATTGCTAAGCTACCAATATGATACGTTTGGTTAAGGCTGTGAGATGGGCAGTTGTTTGAGACAAACATCTATAAAAAAGCTAACAAGATCCTCGAAATAAAGAATCACTCTTTGTGTTAGGATTTTGTGATTTTATCATCACAAAAGAGATACAAGACACAGATGGCAAAGACAAACACAAACACTCTTTTGTTCCCCTGGCAATCAAATCATTAAATAAGAACAATCTGATATAAACTTTGTCACATGTAAATAATGAGTGAGTCTGGTGTGAATGTACACTTTGGTTTCTTATAGTTAAAATGTTTTGTTTTTTTGTGTAATGCACAAATTGTAAGACAAATTTCCATACGGACAATAAAGATTATTATTATTATATCCCACATGTTTGTTTATACACATACAATCTCCCTCCCACTTATTGTAATTGCAGTCCAAGATTGTGTTCTCCTATACTGCATTAAACATGCAGATACATAGACCTAAGCTTAACTTTTAGTAGAACTGCTGACTAGATTTCCACAAGACTTAGTATAATTACTTTTGCAAACAAAACAAATTACAACACACACACACACAAAAGATTTTGTGTTCACTTATAAGCAGTACCACTGTTTGGTATTTTGTGTTCACTTATAAGCAGTACCACTGTTTGGTATTTTGTGTTCACTTATAAGCAGTACCACTGTTTGGTATTTTGTGTTCACTTATAAGCAGTACCACTGTTTGGTATTTTGTGTTCACTTATAAGCAGTACCACTGTTTGGTATTTTGTGTTCACTTATAAGCAGTACCACTGTTTGGTATTTTGTGTTCACTTATAAGCAGTACCACTGTTTGGTATTTTGTGTTCACTTATAAGCAGTACCACTGTTTGGTATTTTGTGTTCACTTATAAGCAGTACCACTGTTTGGTAGATGATGCAAATCAAAAGGTATAAATAATCCAAGAAGGGTACATGAGATATGGTTGAAATCCAAGAAAGAATCGGGTCAGTGATGTTGATATCTGATAGCATATGTGCAGCTCAGAATTTTATGAACCTTGGTAGAGGCTGAACAGGTCAGACAATTGATAATAGTGCAGGCATAACTGGACACAGCCTTAGTATTCATATTTTGCCCGGTTACAGCCACAGTAGGATTTCGGTGCCCCTTTCATAAGTTGCGATCTATGGCGGCAGATAATGTAAAGCTCATCTGTGGTTCTCAGCATGGAGAAGCTAGCCAAGTACCTTGGTGTAACTTTAGATCGCTAACTAAATATGTGTAAGCACCTCCAGGAAGTTGCAGAAAGGCCTCAACTTTGCATTTAGCAGTCATTACTAACTTGTTTTGAGCAGTACATATAATATAGTTCGTCCATCGTTGTTGGATGATGACCACTTTTGTCATCCAGTGGGCTGAGGGCTATGCACTGGGGTTTTGTGCCTCCTCATGTGGCTGGTGAGACCTATGTGAGCTCGGAATGTTCGGCTGCACACTGGGTAGGTTATTCCAGCCGGAGCTAGTTGTCGCACGCATATAGAGTTGCTTTTTGTGTGATGTTTCTCTTTTGTGCATCATAATGTTTTTTTGCGCTCTAGTTCCTAAGGATGTTGATGCCTTTGCTTTTTTGCCTCTGGTTGTGCTGATGGAGGATCTTTTTTTTTGAGTTTTCTTTGGTGTTTTCTTCCCCAGTATTGGGTAAGTTAGTTTATTTTACTTTATTCTTCGTGGTGTAGCTTCAAATTCGTTGGTCCTATGATCTTGCGAATGGTTCAAGGAATGCGTATTTTTCTTGTTAGGGACGCAGGCTTGGGACTCTGATGTAGTCAAGCATGATTTGTTTTGGTATGGTCCGGGCGTCCATGGCATTGTGAATGATTGTGTGTGGGCTTCGCGAGCCCTGATCAAATTGTGGCACCGAGCTTAAGGTGTGCTATATTTCATTGGCATAATATGTATAGCTTGTATTTGCCTTGTAGATACCATTGATATATATTTATTCATCATTCATGTCATAATATTCATTCATTCATTAAATTGTTAAACATACACTCTTATTGTTAACTAATTAAGGCTATGTGGGACACTTGACACCTTTTTTTAAATTTATTGATCAAATTACTCTAAACTTTATATGTATAATCCCTATGAATAACCATAAAAAAATGTGGTTAACATTGTTTTCTTATAATAGTTGTCATGGCAACGGCCGCCATATTGGATTTTTGTTTATCGTTTTAAAATCACTAAGGCTCTAAAACTATTTAAGCTAATGCCAAACAAAAATATACAATGTGTAAATCAATCATAGCAGAACATTTTCTAGCATTTAGTTTCTAAATATAGTATAACATTTTTTTTTTTAAATTTTTTATTCTAACCTTGCTATAGAAAAACATTTTTTTTTTCATTTTTCAAGTATTTTATTGCAATTATTTCAGAATTAGAAAATGTAAGCAAGAAGTTGTTGTACATGGTGTAAGTAATAAGCAGGACAAGTTTGATTGAATTCTATGCAGAATTAGTGAAGGAGTAGTAACAAATATGAATTTAAAAAAAGTATTTTGAGAAAATCTAAAAAAAACGAAACAAAATTGGTAAAGAGACAGCTGTATATACCTTACAAAAATTTGTGACCTTTTTACCTAAATTTAGTGTCCCACATAGCCTTAAGTTAATTTATCGTTATCATTAATATTGTTCGTGTTGAACAATTGTTGTTCAGTTGAAAGACATTTAGGCGATGTTTCCCTAAAGCGTTTCCTTTGTCCGCCATATGAACGCTTTCCTTCCTTTAATTGGCTATACAGGAGTCGTTTGGGGATGCGGCGGTCTTCCATTCTGCAGGCTCTGACTCCAAATCTGCATTGCAAGCTTTGGGGCGGATGAAGACTGACATTCCATTGGTACATAAGAGCCTGAAGCTGTTAGACCAAATAACAGCCGACCACAGGGATGTCACATTCATCTGGGTCCCCTCCCATGTGGGCATTGAGGGAAACGAAGCCGCAGACAGAGAAGCAAAGAGAGCCCTAAATCATGCTGTGTCAGGAACCCAAATTCCCTGCTCGGACCTGAAACAAAGTATTGCCTCTGCCACCTACCAAGAGTGGCAGGACCGAAGGGAGGCTGAGACTCACAATAAACTCAGGCAGATTGTGGCGGATGTCAGGTGGCGGTCTACATCTAAGGGTCTGACAAGGCGTGATAGCACGACCATGTCCAGACTTAGGATTGGCCACACCTACATCACGCACTCTTTTGTGCTGAAGAAAGCAGAGCCCCCACTTTGTGAGTATTGTGACTCTCGCCTCACCGTGGAACATATCCTCATCGACTGCCCCAGATACCAGGATGTCAGGGAGAAATATTTTAGAGCCACTAATTTAAAAACACTATTCAATAATGTCGACCCTGGGAAGGTACTGGGCTTTATCCAGGAAGTGGGGTTGTCTACGAAGATCTGATTTATGAATTTGTAAACATGTCCTATTTACATTAGATTTTTACCAAATTATTAAATTTTTACTACCTCTACTATTTTAGCTGTGAATAGACCTTTATTTTAATGATTTGACTGTATGGAATAAGGCCCTTGTTGTATGGAGGGAGAGTGGCCCTTGAGGGACTGCAGGCACGACATGGCCTAAATTGTGCCGATGTGCCCTAAATCAAACTACATCTACTATTTTAACTGTGAATAGACCTTGATTTTAATGATTTGACTGTATGGAATTTGGCCCTTGTTGTGTGGAGGGAGAGAGTCCCTTGAGGGACTGCAGGCACGACATGGCCCAAATTGTGCCGATGTGCCCAAAATCAAAACAAACCATTCTGCAGACGTGTCCTGCCCATCGCAGCTGGGACTTCATCAGAATTGTGTGGATGCTTTGCAGACCCGCTCTTCGAAGGACTTCAGTATCTGTCATTTTTTCTTGTCATTTGACATTCAGTATTTTTCTTAGACATGTCATGTGGAAGTGGTTCAGTTTTTTTTTTGCATGTTTTCTGTACACTGCCCACGTTTCTGAGGCATAGAGCAAAGTAGGGAGGATGACAGCTCGATAGACCCCTAGCTTTGTATTTGTGGTGCTAATTCGTCTGTTCCATTTTTAGACAGTGCCATAGGATGCACTGGTCTTGGCGATACGCAGGTCGATTTCATTATCTATCTTTCCGTTTCTGGAGAGTGTGCTGCCAAGATAGGTGAATCTGTCCACTGCATTTATATCATGTCCATTTATTTTGATGCTTGGATCCGAGTAGGCTTTGCCTGGAGCAATCTTTTTGTGTTAATGGTATGGTCAAAGTCTGAACATGCTCTTGAGAAGTCACTGACGATGCTCTACAGATCATTTTCAGAGCAGGAATTTAGGGCACAGTCATCAGCAAATAGCAGATTCCTGATTACTAATGTTTTTAGCGACCCCCGAAAAGGGAAAAGACGCTATTAGTTTTAAGTGGAATGTCCGTCCGTCCGGTACCATTTTTGCATATACTGATGGATTGACATCAATAGACTCTGGAAGAGTAGGTTATGGATCCTACATTGAGTTTCTTGGCTCGAGATCTGACAAACTCTTTGGACCTTGTGGTACCGGTAGTGTTTGCAGTTTCGATACTGAGGTCATAGCGATCTGACACCTTAAAAGTTATTGACTGTTTACTGGGGGAGGGACACATTGTCGTGGTCACTTACTCAAAACCTGTGCTACAGCTGTCACACAATTCAACGCTATGGCACCCTGGTACTAATGCAGTG
Organism: Biomphalaria sudanica; assembly: GCA_036873155.1. Lineage (NCBI taxonomy): Eukaryota > Metazoa > Mollusca > Gastropoda > Planorbidae > Biomphalaria > Biomphalaria sudanica. The sequence continues at coordinate 889,111 of JAZGLO010000656.1, forward strand.
GTTACCGAATAGCATGTGTCAATCAACACCATTGTAAACTCCTTGGCCCACTAGGAGAGCTACCACCACTACAGAGCAGGCTGTGAGTTTCCATCACGCTCTGGTAACAATCCAAAAGAATAGAAATGGAAAATGGTTTGAATGCTTGGACAAGTCCCAAAAAGCCAGTAGCCTGGAAGCACACGATGCACCCTGATTGCGCCTCCCCAGGCAAAAGCAAGTAATTATAGAACAGTGCAACAATGGCCACTATCATGTTGGCTTATATTTTACAAGGTATCCCCGCTGCAGGGAGGAAACCCTGTTTCATATTCTTTTTGACTGCGCAGACTTGCTGATCTTGCATCTCGACAGGCCTGGGAAACCACACATTCTTGACCTTTATGGTGATATAAATGCTCTACGCATAACAGCAGGGTTTCTGCAAGACAGGATTTGAACCACTCAAGCTCTCACTCAAAAAGTTTGAAATCCAGACCGAGTTGATACAAGCTTTGTAAAATAAAAATTATTTCATTGAATTTCACTTCATCTGTCAAACAGATTACATTTGCTACCTAGTTTCATGACATTGGTAGTAATGTCAACAACAGCAACCCCCCCCCCCCCCCCCCCATGTGTGTGTTTTCTGAGTACAGGTAGTTTTCTTCACTTTGTACATCAATAGGTCCCCACTAATGCTTGTTAGGATGTTTCGTTCTAATTTGTTCATTTGCAATATGATGTGTTGACATTGCTATTTGGAGACACAAAAATATAATGCAATCCACTTTAAGAAAATGTTATTTAAACTAAGAGTTGTTTTTTTTTAAATTATTGCTATTTGTGACTATCTGTTGAATTTTTTATAAATATACCAGTATATCTTGTGTTACACATATGCTTCCATTCACAAGTTTTTATTTTAGCAACAAAACAGTTTTAAAAAAAAAGGCAAATTCAATTTATCAGGTAAACAAAACAAGCTCAAACATTAAGCAGACCTCTACATTGGTCTAATAAAAACTTTATTTTACATGATGAAATCAAAAGAAATGAATACAGAGAACATGTGAGTGTTAAATAGATTCAATGGTCCAAATGTGTACAGCCTTGTCCCCACCAACAGCTACAAGTGGGAGATGGAGGTGCCAAGATAACCCATAGGATGTTTTCAAGCTGGCATTCACATGAAGCTGAACAAAAAAAAAAAGAAATTCATTCAATATTAAAAGTGTGTTCCATGTCTGGATAAGTAAAATAAAACAGCAGAAGATTCATTTAAAATGAAATATGGTTCCATGTCTGATTACATTAGAATTACAATATTCATTCATCAATAGAGTTCTAAGTTTGAAAATGAATCAATGTTCTAAATGTGGAAAGCTTACTTGCTGGTGTCTTATGTTGAATACTTTTAATTGATGCCCTGGTCTACCACAGGTTGCCAGTAATAATTCATGACATCGAGACCACTGAAAGTTAATAGCCCCTTCATTGTGAGCCTGACGTCTTTCTATTGGTAAACTGAAACAATAGAAAACAAGTTTTAATAAGTGTCTAATTGTTTTTGCCTACTTACTGTAAAAAAAAGTACTTTTTGTTTGTTGTTAAAATGTGGAAATTTTTTTTTTTAATTTAAAAAAAGAAGGTAGGTTATGAAATTAAACTGGACATATTGTGCTAATAACTTATAAGAAAAAGGGAATTTTTTTTATATAGCTTTTATGGTCATGGATATGGTGGTGCATAAAAAATAGGCATACAATCTAATTATACAATTGTTTTAGCTAAAATATAAAATACCTAGACAAGGATATGTTAAAGACCATCCACTCCGAGCCAGACACAGCACCTACTAACAGGTTATTGTGCCTTGACCAGTCAGCAGACAGCAAAGGTCCTTGGCCACAGCTTAAACTAAATATAAGTTGATGATTGTGAAGAGAAAAAAATTTGATAGTTCCATCATTTTGTGCCACCATCAACTATGAAAACAAACAAAGAAAATAATTTTCAAATAAAAACAGCTAAATAATTCAACATAAGAATTGGCTAAAGAAATTAATGCTGAAGTGTATAAAAGCAATGTTAAAAAAAAAAACATAACTATAAAGTAGTCGGACATAATATTCATATTTTATATTTGACAGATGAATTGTATGAAATGATCAAGACTACCCGGTATTATATTAAAATGGAATACTAGTAATAGCAAACAAAGATACAATTACAAAGATATATTTTGTAAAATAGCTTATGAAAATAGTATACTGTAGTTAACAAACATTAAAACATTTTCAAACAGTCACATTCCTTACTTTGAAAGGCTCATCAGCATGCCAACAAACGGACACACCAGGAGATGTTAAATGAAAGATGGTTTCCTGTTGTGGTTGATCAGAATTAAGAGACCAAATCCGACAAGTTAGATCATCTCCAGTACTAGCAAGCTGACTGCCCTCATTGGGATCAAAAGTGATAGCATTTACAAATCCTTTGTGCCCTTTAAGAATCTTATGTAAAGAAAACAATAGAAATAATAAAGAACATTTTCTGAAGCATAAGTTAACATAATATGTTAGAATTTCTCCCAATGTTAATTGACACCACTTTATAAACCATATTGTATTGTAAGATATAACCAAAAATTATGTCAAAATGTTATTTTACAATTCAGACCTTCTCCACTGAAAAAGAATATTAATTTAACATCATTTATGGGTGTGACTAAGAGATAAGCACTTTTCAAACAGAAAATGAGTTCCAATTAGATGAATAGTGGGATTTTTTATTCAAAATGTTTAAAACATTTTTAAGTGTTCCACTTTTTGACAACTGTTTGGGAAAATTAAGGCAGCTGTACTAGCCACACTACAGACTTGTTAACCATTGGTCAAAGGAACAGTTCAACTCTGCTTAAACACACTGATTAATCACATTAGGTACAAAGATGATGGCACTTTCAATTTACTTGAATCACGTCAGCCTATTGTTTGGGTGATTTGTAGGTCTTATCACCACTGAACTATTACTACAGCTTCAAAGGGAAAAAAAGCACATGCTGCAACTAACTCTAATATATCACTTACTGTTTGAGAATTTTTCAAATTCATGTCTGTAGAAAATATTTTCAGAGTTCTGTCATCGGATGCAGCTGCAAAACTAATTTTGTAAAACTAATTTGAATTATTAATGAACAGAACTAAAATGTAGAAACAAATAATACTAGAGAGACAGCTGAAAGTAGGAAGCCATGAAATCATGTACAGAAATTTACTTCTGACTTATTAGAGAACAGAACTAAAATGTAGAAACAAATAATACTAGAGAGACAGCTGAAAGTAGAAAGCCATAAGAAGTTAGTTTTCTGAATGAAAATCTAAGCCAATAAACTCAGCAAAGATCTAGTATCAGATAAACAACAAAATTAGTACATTGTACAATCTCTACCTTTTCTTCAACTCAATATCAAAATATTTAATATACTCTTTCTTGCTTTTTGACTGATACCCCCCCCCCCAACACACGCACAACTGCTTTCACATATTCAGCCCTGTTTTATGACAATGACAAAACCCTTAACTATTTTTTTTTAGCATCACCATACACTTTTCAGCTTTTGAATTTTACCTTTTTTAAATTTATTTTTGCATTCTTTAATCATAAGGTACATATTAGACATCGCAAAGATTTCTTTGGACCATCTGTTTCAGGTCTAGAGGTAAAAAATACATTTTCTGAAGGCTCCATTCGAATCCCCCTTCCCCACATTTATTTGACAATGTTTCCTCTAAAAGAAGGAAATATCAAATTGATTGTTTTATGCATGCCAACAAAAGCAAGATTGTCACCAAGCAGTGCTGTTGAAATTTATGCATAAAAAGAGTTTAAATTGTGCTTAAAAACAGAAAGAAGTTGAATCTTGTATTTTTCTATATTTCAGCTCAAAAAAATATTGGGTCAAAACTGCTAATAAAAAAGATGTTTCTGGTAAATTTAACCGCTGCAGTTTCGATCATGAAAATTTCTTAGTTGCCATAGGTTTAATTTTAGTATCTTATCGTCCATGACCAATGGGAGAATTAGAGAATTTAGATAAAAACTTGATTCTTTCTCAATTATTTTTCTGCTTTCAGTGATTCACTGCCGTTGCTGTTTAGACAAAATCCCAGATCACCGACCTATAAAAATATATAAATGTTGTCTATATCTTGATCCAGAGTAGCAGAGTTGAAAAGATAAAGAAAAGATATTTTCTTAGAGTTCTTCAATAATACAATTAAAAATAATGAAATAGGGTTTATTGGCTTCAAATGTTTTATTTTATTAGTGCCTAATTGAGTCTCTTTTCGCAGCTATTGATAATCTCATGTATAGAAATACAAGAATGTAGGTATGTGTGCATAATCTTCTTTTATAACTTCAATATTAGAAAATTTGGGTAAAAAATTATGTCTGACATATATATAATATATATTTACACTAGCAGAAATGTAGCTCATTATACTTCTTTGTATTTGTACAACTTTTAGATTATTAGCCTTGACAGGAAATTTTTGTTACCTCATTTTTTTTCCATATCCACACAAAAATAACAAGAACCCAAAGTTTTTTAGAAATAAAACAATTTGCAACTCTAAACAATACATACGTAAGATTCTTTGGCACACAATTCAAAGATGACTGAGGACTCCATGCTATCGCCAGACAATAACTCTTGCTGGAAAATTCTCTCAAAAGTTTATATTCAATGCCATTAGTAATCTCTGCATCTTCTTCCTAAATAAATTCAAAACAACAAAACAAAAACAGAAAATAAATAAAAGTGATAAATTAAATCAAGAAAGTGCAAAGTCATTATTGTTTAATATTTTTATGCCATGGAAATTATGTTTAAACCTTAAATGACATATCTTCTTTTATGAAACACTAATGAATGATGAGGTTGTGTATAAAGATACTGGTACATCATTATTTAAAATATGAAAATTTCTTTTTTATGTGAAATTTAATTACCTGTGAAGTAGACTCATCCATTAGTTTAAAATTTAAGATGTCAAAATATGTCTATAGCATAGTAAAACAAGGAGGTCTGTTGAAATTTTGTTAAACTTATTCATGCCTAAATCACAATCGCAACATGGACAAGAAAAGACACATAAGAGACCATAGTATCTTTAACACATAATGCAGGAGAACAATATTTTTAAAGCTATATCTTACTACCTGGTCATCCATAAATGTAATTGTATCTTTACTTTTAAGTTTTATGAATATACCTATATCTATGTGATTTATAATGTAAAATTGCATCTGATAATCTATTTACTCACTATCATGTAATCCCTTTGAAAAATCATCCATTAATCTTATGAGTTTCACATGACCTATATTGCCTAAAGCCATGTTAGTATGGAGTGAGGACATTATGTTCCAGCTTTTTTTTGTTTTATTATAGCTAATAGTTTTTGGATCCCTTTTTCTTGTACATTTATATCTCTCCTATTTTTCTACTTGGTTTATATTTATTAATATGTCTTGGTCTCCTAGGGCTGAGAATGCTGATGCAAAATATTTAATAAGTCACTAAAATTCACTCATAGCTGTGTGCAAATTATCTTTACTAGATTTTAGATTTAGTGTAAATCCAGAATCTAAAGTAACCAAGACATTAGATATAAATGACTAAAATTCATGAAGTTTTAGGTTATGTGCGAATTATCTTCACTAGATCTTCTTAAATCTAAATCTAGACACTGTCACTAGCTAGATCTAGATCTAAGTTACTAAAATTTACGGACTTTTCATGATTATTCTCGAAGAAACAACCATTTCTTTGTTGCCTACAGAAAAATGCCAGGAATCATGCTTAACGCAGTGTAGACGCATTACTGGTCAGCTCATTAACATAGACAGCCAAATTATGCGATCCGAATGCCTAGGCTAGATACAATGCTTTTTTCCACCACATTGTTTAGCAAGAAATAAGCAAAATTTTATTTTTAAAAAAAGATAGGGTAAAAATTTTAGGGCAGTGGACAGAATTCTGGGAGATTTTACAAGAATATTAGGATAAAAAAAATGAAAGGTCTCCTAAATTCATTTTTTGGATATTTTAGATTTTAGGAGTGCTGTGAATCTTGTTCTTTGTAGTGACAGAACGACTTCTATATTTTTAAATATAACACATACAAGTTTCAATGAAGACTTCACAAGGTACAAAATGGCGGAAATTCCAATCCATTGTCATACTACATTAGATACTAGAATCTATACTAGTCCTAGCAATTGAGTTTTAGACAAGTGGTCACAAGTTCAACAAAAAAGTAACAAGTTGAATTTGATAAAATCATGTTTTTTTTAAATGTATAAGTTAATCTAAATTATTTCACATTATTGATTTTTTAGATTTCTACTAGATCTAGACTTAATTTTACGAAAGTGTCAAAGAAAAGACAGCAACCAGTGATAAGCAAAAGTGACCTGTAAAGCTTACCGAAAATCTGCAAGAGTAAACAGAAATGCCTGAAGATGTGCCGACTGCCAACAATTGGCAAGACCATTCGAAAGGTGAGAATTCTATACACACAACGGTGTCTGGAATGGGTATTGTATAAGTGGCACCAGACTCATTTTTCATTTTCTTATGTAGATCTAATGCTAGTAAAAAAAATTGATCCTACACTAGATTTAATCTAGTCGTCTGTATTTAGACTAGACTGGATAATCCTTTTAAAATTAGTGCGGTAAGTGTGATGTAAACATTGACTAGATATCTAGAGATGTTTAAGTAAAAGCACTTCCGGAATCTTATGTTATTCTTTTTATTTATTTATGATTTCAAGCTAGGCTTAGTCTAATTACCAAAAGCAATTGCTCTAAAAATCTTTCGCACACAGACACGCGACGCACACATTTTATAATAATTATAATTTACACACGTTCCTTCAAAAAATAATATCATATCTAGATCTAGATCTACGTATTTCACGGATCCGCGTGATAACCTTGTCTCCGCGTTATGGTCTAAAGATTATAGAACATATTCTAGACCAGATCATAATGATCACTGGATTGGTTTTCCTGGCTGATTAGACAATCTGTCCAATGCTCCAATTATGTCCAATAGTAATAGTCAATAGCACATTCTAAATAAAGAGCGCTTTAATTTTGAGTGATCAAGTTCACATCTAACAAAATGAAACAATTTATAACTCAATTTTGTGTGTGATTGACATATGAAATGCCTAAGGCGCTATTAGATCTATTTCTCTTTTGAAGTAACGTCTGCAATCTATAAGATAAGATTTGTTGAAATAGATTTATTTTTTTATCATAGACTATGGCCACTATGGGGTGGAAGCATAGCTTTTCATTTTGTTGTTTCTTTATTGACTCACGTTAATTACACCATTTCCTGTTTACGTTTCTATGGACCAAGCAAAATGGCTGTCAGAAAATATAACATTGCTCTTTATGGTCTTATCAATGAAGTTAATTTTATTAAAGCAAAGTCATGTGCAGAAGTAAGAAAAGTAGCATAAAGCAAAATTAAAGATTTAAAAGATATTCTAATTAAAGCCTGGAGTAGATTTCAATGAATATTGGTTCGATTATTATAGATCTAGATAATAATAATATTATTATCTTATCTAATTATTAAATTATTTAAATTAATAATATAATGTAATATCTATATTTCTATAGATCTATATATAATAATAATATATATATTATATATAATTCTCTTCTTTCCTCAAGAGTTTGTCGAGTAGTAAGGAGCATTTCTGTCCTCGAGAAAACAAGAGGGTATTAGTTTACGTGACTAGAAACGCTAAATGATAGTAAATCAGGTGTCTCTTATATTTTAAGAATATGCAGAAAAAAATGCAGATTACAAATAATTGAAATATGTAATTTGATTTCCTCGAAGATTAGTTTTTAAAATATATATTTTAAAGTTTTATTTCTTATTACCATATATTGTCATTGGAAATACTCCATTTTGGTTTTAAGGCTTAATACTAGACTATCTCCCTTGAATTACTTGCCAAATTTTTTCTGTTGCTGTTTTGTCTTTCTTTCTAACAGCTATTAGATCTAATATTTAAATTCATTGAAAATGATAGCATAAGAACAAAAAACTCTCTTAAAAAAAGTTATTGAAAAAAGAAGAAACAACTTCATGAATTTATTAGTAACATTTTTTTAGACCTTCATTTCAGTAAATACACTTAAAAATTCATAAGTTGACAGCATAAGAACAAAAATCTCTTTTAAAAAAAGTTATTGAAAGTTTAATATAGATAAGGGAGATAAATATGCTTAAAAACAACATGGTGGTCATTGCAGTAAAGGTATCTGGGCATCTAAACTATTACCTATTAACTATTGGTATGACAAGACAGATGTAATCTGCAATCTGACTGGTTGTAAAAATAGCTCGAATGACTAATCTATTTATGCTAGAGAACCCAGGTCAGCCGTAGGACAGTCGAGGTCAGTTGCAGGTCAGATCGACAAAGACCCGGTAAGGAGAAGAACGACAAGTCAGATCTCACACAGCAAAGATGTACCGATGAGTCATCTCGAGTGTAGATTATTTAGAAATCCAGTAGATCTAGAAATCTTTTAAATGTTGTATTGTTTTATGCAGCTTATTCACATTTACTGTATATTAGCTGTTCCAAGTTGAATATTAAAGTTTTCTGTATTTGAATTGAAAGATCTTCTTCATTGAATATATTAGATCTAGTTAATATTTAGATCTAAACATAAAATAACTAATTTTATCAGCTGACGTCTTCTAAATCCTCGGCATCATGGTTACAAGATTATCATCATACAACAAAGAGGCAAAGATTAATTCAAGATATTTGGTCACTTCATCTAGAGTATATTTAATGTGATATCAAGTATCTTCTAAGATAATTCACACCGTGACAGACCCTATGCGAAACGGATTTCGCGGGGCCAAGTTTGGGTAGGGAAGCGGATAATAAGTGAAATTTAAGAGTTTGCATTAGAAAATAAATTTGTCTATGCATTTTATTCATTCTTTACTACGTACAGAATTACTTTACGAGCCTTGAAGTCATACAGTATATCATAATAATTCTGTTTCCTACATAGATCACGATCAATAGCAAGAATTACCAAATGTTTCGATCTATCTTTGAGAATTGTTGACCTCAAGTAATTCTTCATTAGTTTGAGGCGCGAGAAGCATCTTTCATCAGATTACACAATTACGGCTGATGCTTAATGACGCGCATACGATAGGCATTTTCCATATTGAATGACACCCACAATGATAATTTTCGTGAATATATTTCCATATATTTTAAGAACTTTTTCGTATATTTTGCCATTTCAGGAGATTTCCAGGAGCTCCTGGTAAATCGCCTGGAGGGCGCAAGAAATCTGTTTTGAGTTATAAAATGGTTAAATTAATTAATTTATGCACCTTGAATTAGTGCGGGTCCTATGAATGTGCGGGTCTTATGAAAGTGCGGGTCCTATGAAAGTGCTCCTGGTAAATTGACAGGTGGGCGCAGGAAATCTCTAGTTAAATATAATTAAATAGATCTAAAAATCTAATAACTTAATTTGACTTAATTTAAATAACTAATTCTAGATCTAGTAAAACTAAAAGTAATGGATTGATTATAAAAATAATAATTGATATTCAATAATCTGACTGAGTGACTGGATATAATTAAATTATCATTTATTTATTAACTCTTTCTCTCCTAACTGATGATACCAACGTTGATTCCACCAGAATGTGGTAAATAATTACGGAGAGAAAGAGTTAGTAGTAATAAATAATAATACTGTATCAATACTATTACTAATACTACTAATACTAGTATTTAGTAAATAGATCTAGCTAATGTAAATCTAGTATTCTAGTAAGTAAAAGTTTGTAATACTTGCATTATTTAAGTATATACTTTCACTGTCAGCATTAGAATTTTATTTACCAGTTTAGTCAGAACTTTCACTTTTGGCTTTAAATTGTCATAGTTTGTGTAATGTTTTCCTAAGCCTATAAGGAGAATTGTATACTATATAAGTTATAACTAAGGATACTACATTTTTATGTAGTCATCATATAAACTCTAACTTTATAACTAAGAACAAAAATTATTTTAGAATGTATGTTTGACATTTTCATATGCACATTATAATCATTACTCTGAAAAGGAAATGGCCATCCAGCTTAAACTTAAGCACTCACTGAAGTATGTTAAAGACTAGCACAGATTCAGTTGTTGTTTTTTAATTTATATGTTTCTTAAAAATTTAAGATTATTAGATCTACATTCTAGCCCATTGAACCATCAACAAGACTTCAATGGGATGGCAGCGAGCATTGTTCCTGGGACCATTGAGACAATAGTCCAGAGCACATATCACATGATCAGGCTTCCATCCAGATTTCTTTTAATGGAATGTTAGAAAGCAACTGCAGTCCAAAAGAATGTTGCACATTTGTTTAAGGTCAAATGATCAAAAAGCTAACTTTTTAAAAAGGCAAGATGATGAAATATGCTCATACACAATGCATACAATAGATACACCTATCAGGATATGTAGGTCACAAATGGGTATTTAAAGATTTTTTTTTCCATATTATTTTAGATCTAGTTATTATAATTTACTATATTTTTAATAAAATTGTATAACATACTAACAGAAAACATATTGTAATGCATATTAAAACACTTTTTATTACATTCAAACTACAAAGGATCTACACAGAAAACAACCAGACTTATTTCCTACTCCTGTCATACTTGGAATGCTACAATGTGACTGGGACATTTTTATTGAGAACAAACGAAAGGTATTGATACAATTTTTTATTTACATCTATAACTAAGGTATAAGTAGCAGTTTTAATAAATTTAATGAGAATCAATTAAAGAAATATCCTAATAACACTGCATTGGTAATTAAGCTTTTTGTACATTGTGTATTTTGGTGCCAATAATAAATTAAATCCCTTGATTAGTTAGTAATCAAAATTAAGACACAACTGGCATCATAAACTAAATTTGTCCCTGGCATTTTTTAGTTTTTGGCTTATTCAATTTTTAACTCAAGGTTTGAGTTTAAATTAAAAATGCAAATGGAAGAATTATAATTCAGATTCTGTTAAGGTACATTACTTAGAGTCTTTTAAGATTGAATAAAATACTAGTGGTAGAACCTATAAATGACTGGGCTAGTGATTCCAGCTCATTTGGCCTCTTTGGTGGAAACTTTTTTTTAGTGGAAACAGACAGGTGAAAATCAGAAGTGAAACTGGTCCTCACCAGGTTACTCTGGGAGCCTGGACATCAATGCATTCAATGGAATGGTATCCAAGTCATGGTATGGGAATTAAACAAAGATCTGGTAGCCTAGTAGTTTAAACAAACTGCCACACCATTCCATGAGGAAAACTGTAGACTGCAGCTTACATGCATTTGCATTTCTCCCAACTGGTAGTCACATAATAGGAATAAAGTTCCTAGGGGTATCTGCCTCCACAATATTTTACACAAATTAAAGAAATTTAAAAAGTATTGTTCAGTTAGTGAATTTGAGTCTAAGATTTCATGCATATTCTATGTAGTAATAGCATCATATCTATGTGTGACACTGAAAAAAAATGTGTTCCTGTGTATAGATTGTAATAATAATCTAAAAATATTTAAATAGTAAAAAAGTATTTACACTTACTAAAGATTTTTAAAGAGCAAACTTAGCAAGCACCTTAAATTGATTAAGATATGTGCTAAAATTTTGTCATCATTTTATGTTAAACCTAAACTTGTATTCCAAATTAGGAACTGCGTGGTGAAGCCTGGGGATTCAGCGACAAAGCTATTGCTTTTGTTAATGATGCATTAATTGGTGGTCCAGATGACTTTATCACATGGGCAGAAGACAATCATAACTACGAAGAATTCCGCCCAGAGCCATTATACTTCACCTTGACAGAAGAAGCCTATAAAAAAAAGTTAAATTGTCAGGGTCATGATCATGTGTTTATGGATATTGCTATCAATGATGAATTCATTGGGGGTTTAGTGATTGAGGTAAATGAGATATAATTTCATTTTATAGTTTTTCATAAATTGGTAAAATTAAATTCTTGTCGGAATTACTTACATAAGCTTAATCAAAGGGCCATAACACACCCCTCCACCAAACTTGGTTCTAAGTATCTTTCTTGATATGCTCTCATGTCATTCCAGTATCCTCAGCTTTGCTGATAACTGACCAACTCTAGATTTTTAAAACTGCACTTTGCAATATTATATGGCTCCTTTTGTCTCGAAAGGCAATGGATGCGCCCAAATGAGTCACTGGTTTTGGCTTAATCTTGAGACAGGGCAGAATCTGGTGTGGCTAATCAAGTCAATTCTAGAACGGCAGACTTTGCCACAATTCATACATGCGTATGCCTCTGATTTAGGGCTAGCGGACAGGGCAGCTTTCTTTTTTTCCCTCTTGATTAAGGCCGCTTCAATTCTTTTGTTCTCAGCGAGGGTTGTCCCAGCACGCACAGTCTGTCTCCATGCATTCCGGTCTTTGGCTTTGTTTTCCTACATACTTTCGCTGATGCCTGTGGCTCTCATGTCTTGCTTGTAGACATCTCTATATGTTAGTCTTGGGCAGTCCTTTGGTCTGACTTCTTCCACAAGCTCAGCATATAAGATATCTTTCGGGGTTCTAACATCTGGCATGAGGGTGACATGTTCGAGCCAGCAATATTAGCAAGGTGTATTCTATCCAGCTCCATTTTCACTTTCTAATGTCTTTGGGTATGGGTTTCTGCTTGGTTCTCTCCCACAAGTTGAGATTTTTTTTTTCAGCATTTTCTTTATGGGAGAAAAGACAGATGTCATCAGTGAAGAGTTAGGGTCCACTGTAAACTGTTTTTTTTTTATCTTTCTTATGACCATGAAAATATTAAGGGTGTCAGCAAGCATAATTTTCTTGTCCCTTCTTGTTTGTACTGGAAATGAATAAGTAAGCTTACTGTTTTGTACCACTTGGAACAATGTTCTGCCATTTGATGGTGTTGATGAACTTAAGTGAATGCCCCTAATATTTCATCAACTTCAAATTACATCTCTGTCAATGCTGTACAAAGGGAACTGCTATTCAATGGATTGCTTTGTGATGATACATAATGTATCATTATGGTCAATAAATGATTTGTCTTGATGTAAAGCAGCCTTTTTGGTCTTTATTTTCTATTACTCTAGTTAAAACCATATTGAGAGTGGGCAGCAAGGTATTATACTTCTTCGCAAATATTTCCCAGTAGCAGTTCAGCTGATGTTTTGGGGTTCTGATTTAAGTGCCTTTGCCAGTATACCTTCTGGGCCTTTCCAATCTTTGCCATTTTGATGGCCTTGATAATTTCTACTTTCTGGAGTGGGGAATGGGACATTATATCAACTTTCATTAATTCTACTGCTATGGTATGCCTGGGGGTTGTTGGTTGAACCTATCTTTCTCTCAGTCCAACATCACCTTTCATTGTTTATCTTTTACTGGCTGGCTTGTCAGTGTTGGTATTTCTTCCTGATAAGGTTCTAGTTATTTCATACAACCTCTTCATGTCATTTTGTTTTTATTGCATTTCATGAAAGAAGCATTTTTTTGTCTTTTCTTGCATTCTTTGTTAAAGACTTGTTTGCTTCCCCATACTTATTTCTTAGATTTGCTTTCTTCTCTTTCAGCTTGTCCTTGTTTAATAAGCTAGGACAAATTTGTACAAATGCTCCTTCTTTCCTAATGCAATTAGAGCATGGAATGGGTCACCTGAGTCAGCTAGGAAAACCAATGACTTGGCAGAATTTAAGCCATGCATGCATGACTAGATTGATATGAGGACTCGTGTTGGACCTAATCATCTTCCATTTTTTTTTAAGCGAAGTCTATATTTCATAAGATAAGATCTTTCCATTCTTTGGCCCATGTCTCTTGAAAATTATGATTAAATTTTTAAAAAATTAAATTAAATATTTTTCAGTTATATTCTGACATAGCTCCAAAAACATGTGCCAATTTCTTACTGTTATGTTCTGGTGAAAAAGAAGAATCAATAGAGACTGGATATAAATTATGCTATGAAAATTCAATATTTCACAGAGTAGTTAAGAATGGCTGGATTCAAGGAGGAGGTTTTGTATTCATTTATTATTTCTAAGTTAATAACTTGTGTTTAGCAAGATGTATTTTTTTTACTTGTAAGTTTTAGAGATTCTTTAGAAATGAAGATTATAACATCCAAGCCAATCAAGATAACAGTCCATAGAGCAGTCCACACAACCTGACAGCCATTTTGTTTTATGAAAAATGAGTTGTTGGTAGGCACAGTGGCGTCACTAGGGGGGTGCGGTCCACACTGGGTGACACCGGTTAGGGGGGTGACACCCTCCTGAAAAAATGCAATTCGAAATAAATAACAATTTTTAAAAACGTAAGTGTTAGTGGATAAATATTTCTACATGTTATTCACAATTAATAATTATATCTATGTACATTTTGTTTTAAGTTTAGGCTAACATATTTTTTAAAAATTAAATAATATCAAAATGTCCAAAATATTACATCATAATTTTTATCACAAATAAAACATGAAAGCTTACTTTCAGCTCTATACCAGCTGCATGAACACTGCTTTGACTTAAGAAATATTTTTATTGAATCTATTTTTTAGAAATTAAGGAAGTAATAGCTACTAGCTAGCATTGTAATACAAGATGCCTACCATTAATCACTATTTATCAAATGATGACATTCTTCATGCATAAAATATTTTTAAAATTTCACATGCCAATAAGGTAAATTCCACAGAATTGGAAAGTAACTAGGTGACAATTGTGATGATTTGTAAAGACGATGATGTAATTTCAGAAGTTTACTGTAAAAGAAGCTTTAGTCAAAGTGAAAGAAATGTTACACTGAGTCAATGATATAGAAGTCAATATTTTAGAGGATTGTTCTTCTTGGCATGTGCATCTTTACATGAAAATGTACTAGCAGCCAAAGATACACAATAGTGCCAGTAAACTTTTGACAAAGTGGTGACCAATTAAATCTTTCTTTACCAAAAGCATAACACGTTAGCTCAAAGCGTTAATGACATTTGAATAAACAAAAAATAAAAAATAAAAAAAGAATTGTGATTCAATAGAAAAAAATAGGAACAAAGAAAATGTCAGGCAAGCAGTCACAAGATTCCGGGCTCAGTATTTAGTGGTAAGTTCCCCTTTCAAACCTTGCGGCCTATAGGGCAGATTATGTAAAGGTTTCTGTGGCCAACGGTTAACGAGGCTTGTCATGTGGCCAGAACAACGACCAACTGCCTTTACTTTTCCCCAACTATTATCAGGTACCCATTAGAGTGAGCATTGTGACTCTCGCCTCACCATGGAAAATATCCTCATTGACTGCCCCAGATACCAGGATGTTTGGGAGAAATATTTTAGAGCCGCTAACTTAAAAACACTATTCGACAATGTCGACCCTGGGAAGGTACTGGGCTTTATCCGGCAAGTGGGGTTGTCTACGAAGATCTGATTTATGAATTTGTGAACATGTACTATTTACATTAGATTTTTACCAAATTATTAAATTTTTACTACCTTTACTATTTTAACTGTGAATATATCTTGATTTTAATGATTTAACTGTATAGAATTTAGCCCTTGTTATGTAGAGAGAGAGTAGTCCTTAAGGGACTGCAGGCACGACATGGCCTAAATTTTGCAGATGTACCTAAAATCAAAATCAAATCAAATCACTTTTTTTTACTCAGATCTAATGAGAGTTTGTACATCACAGCTGTGAGAAGTTAAGGTTGCCATTCATTATACGACAATCTCTTATGCTGTTGGTTACATACATAGATGTATAGATTTTAAAAATCTTAACCAGTAGATTACATATGCTTTCCTATCTTTTAATTTACAGACAAAAGGTAGCTTCCAAAAAAGATTATTACCTTTTGTGTAAATGATAATCAAGTTGCATGTTAATTGAATACATGAATTAATTTTTTTTTGGCTAAATATTAATCATTTTATTGTTAAATAGCTTATGAAAAGAAAAAGTTTTTTAAAGACATTTTAAAAAGAAATCTATTATTTGGGACCAAATGTTAAAATATAAAAATTGTTATAGAAAGGTTGCCATCTTTTGATTGTTATCTTCAAATCACTCTTCAGTTTCTCTCATACACATTTTATTTTTTATTTCAATAGTTTATTTCATTTCAGTTCTAGCTAGATCTTTTATTCTTTTTCAAATGCTCATTGTACATTTATTTCTCAGTTGATATAGTTTATAAGCATTACTAGTTCTTTTTTCCATTTGAACACTGCATGTTAGAACATCCTGTTTGTAAAATGTTTGCATAATTCGATATGCAAGTAACTAGGACCTAATAATCACATCCATCCAGTTTGCATTAATGGCTATCTTATTTTCTTATCTTACTTATCTTATAAATTACAGACATTCCTTCAAAATAGGAGATAATTACATACTACATAATAAATACTTTACAATTGCATTCTACAGACACTTAAATGGTTTAAATTGTCAATTTATTCCAGACATTTATCATGGCAGAGGCAATGGTGGAGAATCTGTATTTGGACCAGTATTTGAAGGTATATGTTTATGTTTTTTTGTAAAAAGAGCTTGATAGACTGACTTGTTAAAAAAATGAAAGCTTAACTAAAAATGAAGTATGGTTTTGCAATTCATCAGCAATAATCAATGTACCTTACAATATACATCTTAATGGTTTGAACAAGTCTGACCCTTATAAATTTCCATGGTGTTGTATATTCTGAAATCTTGTAAAGTGCAATAGGGGAGATAAATTAGAACTTTTAGACTTAATTAGTGGCAAAACACTTACAATTTAATAATTGTTTATTACCTATGTATTTTTTTTTTTTGCATATGCTATATATTTGGATTGTAAAATGATTTGAAATGTATTCATCTCTTGTAATTTATATTTGCAAAAGTACTTAATAAATAATTGCTCAGTAGCATATAAATATAGGCCTATCTTTGAAATAAATAATTTACTAATAGATTTTTCTTTTCATAGATGAAAATTTTATAATTAAGCACAATGAGCGTGGAATAGTAGGAATGGCCAACAAAGGAAGACATACAAATGGATCTCAGTTTTATATTACACTTCAACCATGTCCATGGATGGACACCAAATATGTAGCATTTGGGTTAGTATACTTTAAATATTTGTAAGGAGTTGTAAGTAAAAAAATTAGAGGGGTTCACTCCTGGAGCATAAAATTTTTTCTAAAATTGCAAGTAGCCTTACTAGTTTGTTTTTCTTTTAGTTTGACTCTACATTTATTAGCAGTGGCTGAGTGGTAAAGCGCTTGGCTTCGAAACCGGGAACTGGGGTTCGAATCCTGGGATTTTTTATTTCGGGATCTTCGGGCGCCTCTGAGTCCACACAGCTCTAATGGGTACCTGACATTAGTTAAGGAAAAGTAAAGGCGGTTGGTCATTGTGCTGGCCACATGACACCCTTGTTAACCGTAGGCCACAGAAACAGATGACCTTTACATCATCTGCCCTATAGACCACAAGGTCTGAAAGGGGAACTTTACTTTACTACATATATATTTATTTTTTTTTAGTAAGTAAACTGTACAAAAATAATCAACTTTACCAATGTAATGAAGTTCCCAAAACATCCATGGATTCAATATGTAAATAAAATATTGATACCGGTACCAAAATATTTTAACCAGCAAGAAGGTTTGTATTGGTACCGGTACTCTACTTGTTGTAATTTTACTTCTGCGTAATACGATTCTTTCCTAAATCATAGTCATAACATATATGGTAGCATTTTTGTCTGTTGTCAGGGTTTAATTAAATATGGATGTATGAAGAAAGAGAGCTGTAGAGGATGTTTCAGAGAAAAATGGGAGTGGCTTTGATGAGAAAAAATTATAGTAGCAGAGTGGTGGTGAGAAATAGATGGACATAATTTAAGTACAGAGAGAAACAATCAGTTATGGGAAAGATAACTGAAAATCCCTTTTTGAGGAATTTTTTGGTCATATTATGTCTGCTGCACATACGCTGAGTCTAGTTGTATATGATACAATGAAATTAGGGTTAGCAAAAGGTCCATTCTCTGCAAGTTACAGAGCTCTCTAAAAATATCTGAGGTGGAAAGGTAAGTGTCGGACTGTCACTGGGTATGTGCTATGAAATGTTCACATTGTCATATTAAATATGAAGAATACTGCAAGGCTTCAAAGTTATGATTTTGTAATTGTAAAAAATAAAAGTATAATTTTTAATTTCAGAAAAGTTATTGAAGGAACAGAAGTTCTCAAAAAAATGGAAGAGCAAGAGACTATGAATGAACGACCAAATGCTGAAATTAAAATAATAAAGTGTGGAGTTATTCATTATGAATTTTAATGTATATATTTTAAAGACAACTATCATGTAAATACATCACCTTTTTAGATCAATCCTGTGATCATCCTAAAAAGATGCCAACTGAACTTTTCCAAAACACTTTGTACAAAGTTAATAAATTGAAATAATACTTTTCAGCTACCCATACTTTAAATTAATGAATAAGATTTTAAAATACATTTTTTTTTTTTTTGATAATAGTCTAATATTCTTTTTTTTTTTTTTTTAACTTCATTTTAAAAAGCTGGATTGGGGAGGAAGTAATTTTAGTTATTTGCAAATTAAAAATGGAAAATGTCATGATGCCAACAGAATTTGTTGCTTAAAATATTTTTAAATTTAAGTAATGTTTGAAATTTAAAAAATCTGCAACTTACCACGTAATTTTTTTTGTTTTAAAAATAAAAACTGTGATTAAAAATGTATTACCAGTTTTGTTTTTATATAGCATAATAATATATATTGCATAATAAAATCATTCTGTTCTCTGAAAACTTGTATAGTTATAATTTACAATTTTAGCTTTATTGTGTGTGCAATTATTGAATTTGAAATATTCAAAAATAATAAATTCATTACTTAAAAGTCAAATACCGATAGCAAAGGTAATATTTCGTCTGAGCCCTCAAAGTCCAAAGGGTTAACAGTTAACTGATTTCAGCTTGCACATATTATGACTGTGATTTACTCTTATTGTCAGTAGGCTGCATGTCACAACCCATCTATTTTGTGGATGGAGATGCTTACCATATTACTATTTTTTTATTTTCTGTAAGGCAACTTGTCAGAATAAATCAATTTTGTAGGTTAATGAATTTTGGGAAGGCTGTGTTGCCTTCATTGTCAATTAAATCTGATAGACTTTTCAAATTTTTTTTTCTGTTCAATATTATCAATTTAAAGAATTTATTTATATCTTATTTTTCATGTACAGGTATCTACAAGAATGAATTATATTAAATTTATAAAATACCACTGACTGACTGATTCATGTATGTATCAACAGATCTTGTCATCTGTCATACGGGTTCACATAAAATTTCGTACACAGTTTCATACACAGCTTTTACCTGTTAGAGATGGTTTTGACAGATTCACAACATTACCACTGCAATTCATGCAAAAACTGGTAATGTCTGAAGCTCTGTTCAACTTTGCCTTCTCAGGCTTCTTTATAAGTTTTTTTCTTGGGGGGGGGGGGGGGGGCGCTGGCGGATTTTAAAAAAGAAAAAATACAAAAAGGGGGCGTAGGCCAAAAAGTTTGACTTCCACTGGTCTATATAGAGTAGAGTTACTATTGCGGAACAGTTTGCAGCTACTTTTAGTTTTCAATTTTTTGCTCCGTAATGGTTAGACCTATGGAAAAACTAAAACTATCTAGGCATTGCCCATCCATTTTCCAATAAAAATAGACGCATTGTTTAGTTTTTCAACAGATGTTTTAATTTTACATTCAAATCGACTGAGATATGGTAAGTCACAATTACGGAACAGGATTTTTTAAGAAGTCACAATTGCGGAACATTGTGAAAATGTCGGAACAAAGCCTATATAAAGCATATATTTATAAGTCTTATATAATACTTGAACTCCTTATCCTTTACATTCATTTTATTTTAATAAAGCTTAAGACAACACATTGTCACTATTTGATTATATACTGCTTTAATTTAATTGACGTCACACTACTCTGATTTTCCTTACAATGTTTTATTTTCCACTATTCTTTAATTCCTTTTTGTTATATCAATATAATATAGGACTATATGATATTTGATATTATGACTTGTCCTCTTTTTGCTGGACGTCTGGTAATCATAAATTATATATTATATGTAATATTATTCTCTAAATGTTTTTAAATTTATGTTTACTAATACAAACTCCTATTTAAATTCCGATAATCTAAATCACTATGTAGTATGTAAATATTAAGCTAAATGCGCAGGTCAAATAAATAACATATATAGTGTTCCACAATTGGGACTATCTTTAAAAAGGTAAAAACTGGGTAAACACCTCCCGATTTTTTTTTAAATTAAATTTCTGGTAGATGGCTACGAAATGAAGTTTTTCCACATTAATTTAAAAACCGAAAAATTGGTGTATCATGCAGGTGATATGTCATTATCATTTTTAAAAAGCCTTAAGCCCTGACCCTTGCGGTTCTCCTGGTACGTGAAAAATGGACGATTCAACACTTGTCACCTTTAACCTGGCTGTAAAAGGAAAACCCTTATATTGGACATGTAGAGAAATGGACCATGCACAGTACTGTTACAGTAGTCTAGCAGAAAATTTCAAAATAAAGAAAATTTTAACTAATTTCGTCGAGCTGTTCCGCAATAGTGACTCTACTATATATGCTAGATCTAGAATCTAAATTTAGAGTTATGAATCAATATTAATGTTAAATGAATCACTCAGTTTAGCAGTCTACACATGGTCTACATGGACAATATCGGATATGGCGGCATTTGTTCAAAAACCTGTCTTAGTCACTTAGTGGATTTATATTCTACTAGATCTCATCTAGATCTATATTAGTAAATATTATTAGTCATTTACTAAGATCTAAATGATTTAGTGTGACCAAAGTTTATTCTTCTAGTTTAACTCTGACGTGACCAGACTGTTCTGTGTATCGGCTGTATCAGTGTATGTGTATACAATTAACAATACAAGAGTTAGTTTAGATCTAGAGCACTCTGAGCAGTGATTCCCAAAGTGGTCTATAGAGACCCCCAGGGGTCTACGAGGACTTCCAAGGGGTCTACGGAAGTGAAAAAATAAATTGGGGGTCTACGAAGGCGGATCTCATTGAAGCATGACCATTCATGAAATTGACTCGTTCACACATGATTTGTACCTTAGTTAATCCTTTGAATTTCAACCCTTTTAAATTCAGAATTAAGCCACAATAGTCTGAATAGAAAAATGTTGATTAAACATCATAGAAGAGAATAGGTTTGTGAGTGGCTTATATCAAACTCTAAAAAACTGCACACTATAACTTATAAGCAAAATCTTGACTTTGCCAACCATTGAAGAGGTTTTACAATCTGTTTTACACAATCCTATATCTGATATTAAAAATTCCTCTAAGCAACAATACAGTTCAAAGGTGTAATGATGAAATGAGTTTTGGACAATGAATGGTTATCGTGTTATTACGATTTACTTTTTAAAAAAGCTGGACTAGTTAACCTTGCCTGAAAATGTAGTGGTATTATTATATTTTTGTTATGAATCAAGAAATTCATAAAGAATTGCTTTTTGCCTGAAATTTTGATCAAATAAATAAATTTTCTTACTTTCCAAGTTTAAATCAGTAAGACATCATCTAATCGAGAAGATAGAATGTTAACCCGAACTAAATTGAAGCCCAAGATTGACATTTTATTATCAAAGCTGCACACCAATAGCCTTTTTTTTTGTTGTTGTTGTTGTTTAGTTACTTCGTGTAATGCATATTAAATTTTATTTTGCTTTGAATATCATCAATAAATATATATCGCATAGTAATCAGTGAGAAAAGCACATCTAAAGTTAATACATTTTCAAAAAAATACTGGGGGGTCTACCGAAAGCTTAAAAACATGGCAAGGGGTCTACGAGACAAAAAAGTTTGGGAACCACTGGTTTAAAGCGTTGTTTCAAGTTTGCGCCATACCATGTTAGTTATTACTTTAGTTAAGATATTTTTTTATACACTATAATATACTCTAGGTTCACAGTCAGCAATAAGCAAACAACTGCCATTATCATCAGCATCAAGGCAGAAAACAACTTTATTATCTTGAATGCATGTACTTTTTGCGCACCATATATCAACAGATTTGAGGTAATTCTGAAGGAGTTCAAGGGGCAGCCATCTTTGTTATTGTTTAGACTGTAATCTTGTATTTTGGGTTTTCTCTCCGATTTGGGTTTTTGTTTGTTTTTATTTTTGAAGGTAAAAAATATGCTAGATCTAGCTATACCGGTACCATCTAGTCCTAATAAGTCTATTAATTAGACTCATAATCTAACTGCTAGAACTAGACTAATTACTATAAAATATGACAAGTTTCTTAAACTTAAAGGCAATAAAGGTCAATAATAATTTTTGGAAATAAACTGTGCTGTTATTTATTGTAGGCCTAGTTAAATTTAGATTCTCTATATCGAATAATTTAGAATAGATATAGACAATATTTAACAATTAAAAAGAAGACAGAACAATAAGAAACGTATTATATTACAACAAGTCAAAATTAAAAGAAAAAATAGCATTGCTTTGAAAACACAGAAATAATGTTAATTCTTGGTATTTTTAAAGACACTATCTTGGGATTTCTTTGGAACAAAAACAATAACAAAATAGTAACAAATATGGCTGCCCCTTGAACTCCTGCAGAATTACCACTGATTTTAAGTCTAGTCTAAACAGCTTGGGGCGTTGGGCTGGATACTCCCGATACTGGGCAGTAGGCACTGTGGACACTGGGCAATATACTATGGGCATGGACAGGTGTGGGGGGGGGGGGGGGCTCTGGTCACTCTGGTGTGGTTGACGTTGCTTGGAGATCTGGCAGATGTTTGCAACTGCAGCTCTAGGTTGATAAGGAGTTATCAACAACCAGGTCGTTTGTCCATAAGACACCCTCACAAGTTAAACTCACCGCCAGAGGAGACTGAATTTTAGCCGGCATATTAAATTGTTTTTTGGGTCTCTCTTTCTATAGATGGGTTTGAGTTAATTAAACTTTTTGTTGGGCAGGTGAGCTAGAAAGTTAAGAGACATTCCCACGTATCTACATACTGGAGATGTCAGCTGTCAAATCTTATTTATTGTTTGTATTCTTTGCCTACCGTATAAATAGGGACCTAAAAGAATATAATAAATGTCTCTGTCCAGTTTGTGCGACTCTATTCTTAAAGTAGTGTATATCCTACGTGGGGAGAGGAGTAGGTGTGAATAGTTGTTATGCTGCAAATAATTAAAACTTAACCATAGAGAAGCTAGTAGAGTTGCATCCTGTGAGAGCCAGTACTTTTGTCTTGACAAGGGGAGATAAATCATATAAGAATTAGTTTCTGGGTGGACAAGAAAATAATTGATAAATTTAAAAAAAAATGTTTCTAATGATATGCTGGGAAAAACTGAAATGATTTTGTTTGTAAGCTCCATATCGTCATAGTACTAATAAAATGCACGTATGTCTGTAGTATGCTGAATAATTGAGATTGGACATAGTGCACTGAGCATGCTATAAGCATAAAAGAAGGGCTATTAGATGCAAAAGCAATTTTTTCAAAAGTACATTTAATATTTTTTATGCTTTGCTCAAATTATCAGGAATCTGGCATAAAATTTGACTTCCAATCAACCCTTTTTCTTCAATGAAGGGAGAAAACTAAAGAAGAGGATTTGAACTTTGAAGCAGAACTTAGGTTTGTGTAGTAGTTTTTGATAAGTTGCTAAATATGCCCACATAATAATTTTTTTGCTTAGTAAACTTTGAATAAATCTTTCCTGTGATTCTTCATAAGATTCCTTCAATATTTCTAGTTACATGGATCTTGCCCATTCTATGCAAAACTGGTTACAAAATTTCTACAGTATTAAAGTCTCCTCTGAATGGTTAACTGCTTGCTTGGAATGGATTGAACAAGAAAATAAGGTATGACTTAAGATAATTTTGCTCATAAATACACATATAAATACAATTGTAGTTCTATCAAATCTAATTAAAGAGTGTAATGTTCTACTCGATTTGAATGATATTGTGTAGTTTTGAATATCTTTACGCTGGTGTGTAATGTCCATATTGTGTGACATTTATGTATATGACATTTAGATGTCTACCATGCAGAAATTCAAGATGTTCTCATTCACTTGAATACTGTTTGTCAGAGGTTCCAATTATATGCTTGGCTCTTGTTCTTGTGTTTCTTAACTTGGCTCACTAGGGGTTTCACTTATACGAACAAATATTACTTGATTCTTAAATTCTTCAATTCTTAAATATTACAACTAAGAACAATTATACTTTAATACACATCAACTCGAACTCCAGATCTCCAAGAATATAACAATGATATTTTAATATCCAATGTAGCTCAAATAATGCAGAATAAATATTAATATTAATAAACAAACACCAGTCCAGGAACTAAACGTCCAACCTTCCATGGATCGGAAGCAAGATCTTATTAACTAACACACTCTCTCACATTCAACGAAGACTAAATCATTCAGTTCATAACACGTGTCTGTGGCATTTTGTGGCATTTTACATCTCGAGAGACGATCTTTTCCCTTTGCAACTTCTTGTGTGACTAAAGAGGCCAATCCTTGATACACAGCTGCGATCGCAGGTTGGGCATATATAATCACCAGGCGCCGTTGCATTTTCACCCTTCTTTCTGCTTCTGTTGTGTATGGCATCTGCAATCTTTGACCCTTCCTTTATGCTCTCTCTCCATGAGGATCTGTCCAGTGCCACCTCTTCCCAGTTGCCAGTGTCGATTTTGAAGAGCTTCATGTCGCGTTTGCATACATCCGTATAACGTAAAAGTGGGCGACCAGCGGCTCTCCTGCCTTCTATCAGATCGCCATACAGGATGTCCTGTGGAAGTCGACCTTCTGGCATTCTACGAACGTGGCCAAGCCAGCCAAGGCGTCTGCTGCTGATAACAGAGCGGATGTCCTGGCACCCTGCTCTTTGTAGCACTTCCTCATTGGTTATCTTATCTTGCCACCTTATTTTAAAGATCCGCCTTAGGCATCGGAGGTGGAAAACATTCAGCTTTTTTTCCTGCCATGAGTAGGTTGACCATGTTTCACTTCCGTACAGCAAGGTGCTCAACACACAGGTCCGGTAGACTAGGGCTTTAGTACTGTTAGTCAGCAATATGTTGTCCCAGACTCTTTTCTGCAGCCGTGATATGGTGGCCATTGCCTTGGCTATCCTGTTGTTTATGTCTTTATCCAGTAGAGTGTTGTTGGATATGATGGAGCCAAGGTAACAAAAGTGATCAACAATTTCTAGTGGTTGGCCATTAATGCTTACTTGAGGTGCAGTGTTTGTGTTTTGGACAAGTATCTTAGTCTTGCTTTGACTGATGTTTAAGCCGAACTTCTGGCAAGCAGCAGATAATTTGTCAACCAGGCACTGTAGCTGAATATCAGAATCAGCCACAATAGCTGCATCATCAGCATACAGGAGTTCCCTGACGAGTAGCTTCCTAACCTTGGTTTTTGCCCGCAGCCTTGAAACATTAAATAGTTTTCCAGAGGATCTTGTATGGAGAAACACACCTTCGTTTATGTCGTTGTACGCATAATGCAGTAGACAGGAGAAGAATATGCCAAACAGAGTAGGTGCGAGCACACATCCCTGCTTGACACCACTGCAAACCTCAAAAGGTGCTGATTGGGCTCCATTGAATTTGACAGTGCATTTAGTTTCCTCGTGAAAACACTCAATGAACTGCAGTAGTTTGGGAGGGCAACCTATTTTCCTCAGGAGTTTGAAAAGGCCACTTCTGCTGACCATGTCAAAAGCTTTAGTCAGATGGCAAGGGGTCTGTCTCTCTCTCTGAATTTCTCCTGCAGTAGTCGTAGAGAAGATATCATGTCTACAGTGGATCTACCACTCCTGAATCCACACTGAGACTCTGGGTAGACTCTAGAAGCTATCACTTGCAGCCTGGATAGTGCCACTATACTGAGGAGAGAGATACCCCTGTAATTGTTGCAGTCACTCCGATCCCCTTTGTTCTTGTATATTGTGACTATAGTTGCGTCACGCATGTCCTGTGGGACATGACCTGTTTCCCAACAGCGGCAGAGGAAAATATAGAGTTCAGGGAGCAGGAGTGATTCGTTGACTTTCACTACTTCCACTGGGATACCATCACTCCCAGGAGATTTTCTATTTTTTATGCAGTTAATTGCTTTTTTAAGGTCACTGAGGCTCGGAAGATCATCTAGGCATTCCAGTACTGGAAGATCTGGTAGAGAAGCCAGGGCAACATCGTCTACTGTGTTCTGTGTGGCATAGACTTCGAGGTAGTGTTCTGTCCAACGTTCTAGCTGCTTGGTTTGATCTGTAATTTTTTCTCCTGATTTGGATAGAAGGGGGGCAGGCTTAGACACTGTTGGACCCAGGGCCGCTTTAATGCCATCAAATAGAGCTTTGCTATTTCCTGAGTGGAGACTGTCTTGGATTCTGTTGCAGGTATCCCTCCAAAAGTTGTTAGCACATTTTCTAGCCATTTGTTTCGCCTCTTTATTAGCACTTTTGAAGGCCTCCAAAGATCTTGTACTTGGCTTTGTCTTGAGAGCGAGTTGTGCAGATCGCTTTTTCTCGATGCAAGGTTCCATTTGTGCTAGATTCGCCTCAAACCAGTCTACATTTTTGTGTTTTTGAGGCCCAAAGGCGGTGATTGCCGAACTGTAGATTACATCTCTTAATTTCTCCCATCTGATAGAGATGTCTTCTTCATTACTTAACGTGTAGCACTTCGCATTCATAACAAGGGGATATAACAATCATACCAAAATATCAAAGTAACATTCTTTCTCGCCATACCTCCCCCTGACATCCCCCCTCTCACGATATGACTGTTATTAGATAACAGTCATTCAAATATATCATTCATTGGCCTCCTTCAGTCGTAGGACGACTATGGTTCATCTCAGAGCACACTTCCTCACATGGCTGTGGAGCCCTATTTTGGAGAGACACTCCCGTCCACAGATAGCGCAAGTTAGGGTCCCCTTGGCTTTTGCTTCGGTGGTAGAGGAGCTGGCCATTTTTTCGGTTTGTGCGTTTTTCTTCCTGGGCTGAGACCCATGTACTTTCACTGTCCATAGCTTTCTTTGTCACTGTCTCTCTCCACCTGTTGCGGTCTAGAGCTATGCCTTCCCAATTGTTAGTATTGATGTTCACTAATTTGAGGTCGCGTTTTATTACATCTATGTAGCGGAGATGGGGGCGACCAGTTTTTCTTGTGGCAGTCGCGAGTTGACCATAGAGGATGACTTTTGGGATGCGCTTGTCCTCCATCCGGCGAACATGTCCAAGCCAGCGCAAACGGCGTTGTCTGAGGGCTGTAAAAATGCTGGGAATATCTGATCGCGCAAGGATCTCAGTATTGCACACTTTTTCTTTCCTTGTGACATTCAAGATCCTACGGAGACATTTCAAATGGAATGAGTTTAGTTTTCTCTCTTGCTTTGCGTAGGTGGTCCATGATTCACTGCCATATAGCAGTGTACTCATAACGCATGCCTTGTAGACTTCCATTTTGGTCATCGTGGTTAGCTTATGGTTTTCCCAAACTCTTAGTCTGAGTCTAGCGAATGTCGAGGCAGCCTTCCCTATGCGTTTTTTTCATCTCCTCTTCTGTAATTGTGGATCCCAGATAGCAGAATTTGTTTACGGCGTCCAGCTTGTTATCGTCAATGAGGATGGAGGGTGGTGCTGTAGTAGGTGGTCCCATAACATTTGTTTTCTTCGTGCTAATAGTCAAGCCATATTCTTTACAGGCCTGAGAGAAGCGGGACATTAGTGACTGAAGTTCCTCTTGTGTGTGTGCCACTACCGCTGCGTCATCCGCGAATAGCATATCTCTTACGAGGGTGGCTCTGATTTTAGTTTTAGCCCTCAGTCTGGCAATATTTAGGAGTTTGCCATCAAATCTGGAATGGAGATAGATGCCTTCAGTGGATTTGTCAAACGCGTTGTGGATTAGCAGTGAAAATAGTATTCCAAAGAGGGTTGGGGCCAGGACACATCCTTGTTTAACTCCGCTGTTTATACTGAAAATTTTCAGAGCTGGCACCGTTGAATTGCACTGTGCCCATCATATTTTGGTGGAAAGATATGATTACATTTAGTAGCTTGGGTGGGCAGCCTATTAACTGTAAAATTTTAAAGAGGCCATCTCTGCTAACTAGATCGAAGGCCTTTGTCAGGTCAATAAACGCAATGTATAAAGGCATCCTTTGTTCTCTGCACTTTTCCTGGAGTTGGCGGATGGAGAAAATCATGTCAATCGTGGATCTCCCTGAGCGGAAGCCGCATTGTGATTCTGGGTAGACCCGATCAGCGAGTTTTTGTAGCCTGGGAAGTATCACTCGAGCAAAGACTTTGCCTACAATACTTAAGAGGGAGATTCCCTTGTAATTGTTGCAGTCGCTTCTGTCACCTTTGTTCTTATACAGTGTAATGATTTTAGCATCCCGCAGGTCTTGTGGCACAGCACCTTCTTGCCAACATTTACAAAGCAGTTCGTGTAGAGGTTGGATTAGAGTAGTTTTGCATTGTTTTAGAAGATCTGGGGGGATACCATCGCATCCGGGTGCTTTACGGGCAGCAATGTTGTCTATGGCTTTGTTGAGCTCTGAAAGGGTGGGTGTTTCATCTAGCTCGTTCATTGTGGGTAGTTGTATGATGGCTTTAAGGGCTGAGTCAGAGACTGAGCTTGTTGTGGCGTAGAGCTAGGAGTAATGTTCCACCCATCTGTGCATTTGTTGGCACATGTCTGTGATAATTTCCCCAGTGGTTGATTTCAGAGGTACTGTCTTGTTTTGGGAGGGTCAGAGAGCCTTGTTGATTCCTTCGTACATCCCTCTTATGTTGCCCACTTGGTCTGCGAGCTGAATACTCTCACTGAGCTCTACCCAGTATTCATTGGCACAGATCCTTGCTGTCCTCTGTGTTTTTTTTTTTTTGCTGTCCTCTGTGCATTGGCTCTAGCTTCTTTCAGGTTTAGCAGGTTGTGTTGGGTAGGTTTTGCCTTGTAAGTAGCGAGTGCATCTCTCTTTGCTCTGATGACAGGTGCTAAAATAACTGCTTTAGAGTCGAACCAATCATTTTGTTTTGTAATTTTTCTTCCAAAGATTTCCAGGGAAGTCTTTTGTTTGGTGGACTTGAGGTGTTCCCATTTTTCAGTTGCTGTATTCTCAGAGATATTTTTATACTCGCGTTCAAAAGATTCCGCAAACTGTATCTGGAGATCAGGTTGACACATCTTGCTTACATCCGATTGGGGTCTTCCAATCTGCTTGGTATGGTGGATTTTTTTGGGGAGGAGATTGATCTTACAACATACCTAGGAGTGATCTGTGTCGCAGTCTGCACTGTGGTAGGACCTGGTAAGCTTGACAAATTTTAAGCACTTTTGTCTTACCATGATTAGGTCTAGTTGGTGCCAGTGTTTGAAGCGAGGGTGCCGCCAAGATACTCTGTGCTGCGGTTTAGTCTTGAAATAGGTATTAGTGACGCAGAGGGAGTGTAGTGAGCAAACCTCGAGGAGCCTTTGTCCATTTTCATTTACTTTTCGGACACCAAAACGCCCAATACAACTGTCCCATGCAGAGTTGTCAGATCCAACGCATGCATGAAAGTGGCCCCTGGCGCCCTGCTCTACGTCAATTGAGCATTTGAGCTTATAATCGGTGACTGCCTCTTCCCATGTTTAGCCGACGCCTAAGGCGAAGCTGGAGTGTCCTCTCCAGTTTTTTAGGGTTAGGGCTTTGAATAGGTGAGATGAAAGCCTGGGCATTGTTTATGGTCGGAACGATGTCGCCCACACAGCAGTTCCCCCCTCTCCGCGCAGCTGATGTGACCAAAGGAACGGAGTATCCAGTACAGTTTGGGATCAGTAGCCCCGCAGGATCTGCCAGGCTGTAGAACGGTGTGCCACAGTCTGCCTAAGGGTCACCAGCTCCTGATTTTTCCTCAGGGTTGTCTCCCGAAGCCTTTCCCATGTTTGGGTATAGCCGCAGGGCAGTGGAGGTTTGGATTCA